>QAPG01000047.1:73846-230557 GCA_004366825.1 Colletotrichum spinosum | reverse complement strand
TTAAAAAAAATATTATAACTAAGGTTTATAAGTAATATAATAATAAAAACCTTAATAAAAAAAGAAAAAATATAAAAATAAATATATATTAATATTAAAAATAATTATATTAAATTTAAAAAGCTAAAAGTATTAGTTGAGCTAAATTTATAATAATTATAAAGAAACTATTTAATATATATATAATCTATAAGAACAAAATAGCTTAATTCTTCTAAATCTAAATATAATATAAAGCCCCTTATTTACTCAAGAGAGAAAACTCTATATTAGAGAAATATTAAACTAATAGATCAATATTGGCGTGAGGCGTAGAGGGCGCATGGAGCGCTACAGCCACGCGAGGCTACATCACCATAGTGAAGCCTTTGCAACACATTCATACTAGAACCTACTTTCATTTATGTCCCAGGCACTATAACATAGTTATGCAAACTGATTCCTGAAGATTCGAACAACCATATGGTGTTCCGGGCGATGAATGAAGAGACATACTTGTGGTTGCCTGTATAACTCACGATCATCGCCTGGCTGGACTTGTGCTATGTCCCAGCTCGGAAACGTCTTTCTGGAAAGTCACCGGAGTGTATCCTCCACTAACAAAGCCCGTGATTGAATACAGCAACGTGCCAAATGCGAAGTCGATCGTCAAGTCTCGGCATTTACACGTCAATCTTCACTCTGTCACGCTTGATGATGTCTTCGTACTGAAAAAAGCAGGCAAGCCATGACTGTATTCATCATCCTGCCTGCTTTTAGACTTATGGACTCGAATTAAAGATGAGACAGCAGATCGCACCCTGCTGGCCGAAATCTGACCTCTGCGGACCTGCCGAGAACTGCGATCGGCACGCACCGTCGACGTCAACCTCGGGACGATCGCTTGGCACCCTTTTCTTCGTCTGCATCCGAACAGTGAGGGTAGTTTGGGATCTCATCATCTTCCCGAAGACGGTCAGGTCCACCACTTTGAGCCTCATATTGAGCGATGATGCTTACTCTGCTGTCCACAGTAGGGAAACGTGGGAAGATCGAGACTCCGGCAGTCGGAAGAGCCGCGCATGACGATGGTGATGGATGTCTTGCCAATGGAGACCCTGACGATTTCCTCGCGTGCGATGAAATTCGTTTTCGGCCATGCAAAGTCAGGGAGACGTTAACGACTCCGCGGTTCGAAGTGTTGACGCTGATGAATTCAAGTGTATAAGAAGCGCGATGATTTTCTCCCATCGGTCTGTTTTCTTCTCATCACTATCACAACAACAACAACATCACACCCAAGCCAAGCACTGCAACTGAATCCCACCGACGTCTTACATCTTCTTTACAACTTGACCATATTCAACCTACTTTTCCAGTCATCAAGATGCAGTCCAAGATCCTCGCTTTGGCTCTCGCCACCCTCACCTTCACCTCGGTCGATGCCGGCCTTCTCCGCAAGAGAGCCAGCATCTCCGGTGGCTACGTTGTCTTCCCCGAAGTCGTCTTCAACACGGAGGACCTCGGCGACCCGGCTTTCCGCGCCATTGAGATCCTGCGCAACGACATCCAGAAGACTTCGGCACTCGTCGGTCAGCTCGTCCGCGCAACCGACACCAAGGCCGCCGACGTGAGTCACAGGAACACTTGAGGCTGCAAAACTCAGGCTAACAGTCTTATAGAAAGCCGACCAGGCCAACGCCATCGTCCGCCAGGTCAGCGCAAACGTAAACAACATCCGTGCCAGAGCTGGTACCATCGTCACCGGCCTCCTTCTGCCTGCCCAGCGCGCCGCGAACGGTGTCGTAGGCAGTGCCCCAGGCGTCGCCTCCAGTGTCATTGGAGTCATCGGAGGTCTTCCCACCGTAGCATCCAGCATTGTTGGCGCTGCCACTCCGGTGGCATCTAGTGTTCTCGGAGCCGTCCCTAGTGCTGCTTCTAGCATCGTCGGTGCCGCCACCCCGGCGGTTTCCAGTGTCGCCGGCGCCGTTCCTAGTGTCGCTTCCAGCGTTGTCGGTGCGGTTCCGAGCGTCGCCTCTAGTGTCGTGGGTGCCGGTGCCGGCGCGGGATCAGGTGCTGCTGCCACTGCCAGCGCTGCCGGCCCCCCGGTTCCCTCCGGCGATGTTGGAGCGCTCGCCGAAGACGTGAGTATATCTTACCTCGGTTCTTATCATCTTGTAGCTAACCCTCCATAAGCTTGTCCGCGCCGCCCAGGGCTTCGCCAGAAACGTCACCACCCAGCTTGACCAGCTCCGCACACAGGTTGGCCAGATCTCCACCACCGCCGACTTCCTTGGCCGTACCACCCTCCAGGCTGCCTTGATCAACGCCCAGCTGGGTCTCGGCACCGCGCTTTCGACCGTCGGCTTCGCTACCAACACCGTTCTCAACACCGCCGTCCAGAACGTCGGAACTGTTACCGGTGTTACCACCGCCGTTGTCGACCGCGTCCGCAACGCTCAGCTCAAGGTCAACCCTGTCCTTGTCATCGGCGCCCAGCCTGACATCACCTTCTAAGAAACGGGATGATGGTGTTTTCTGAGTTGCACAAGAGCTCTGGAAAGTTTAGTGTGCATGAGCAGTGCTCAGTCCTTTACAACCATTACAGCGAGTATCAATAATTAGCAAAGGAGAAGAGCTAGGATTGGCGTTAAATTGTCAGAGACGAACCGACAAGGTCATATGAGACCAATATGTAATAATTAGTAATTTAATCATTCATACCTTCCTTCACAAATTTCCCTCCAACATTCGAAGGTGCAACAATTACTCGATCTTCGAACCAGAAATGTGAGGACCAATTACGTGTGTGACACTCTATGCCTCTGGTAATCGAACGACTGGCAGCATCTCACGGTCCATCGTTCATTGCCTGTGATTGGTAACTGAAAGAATAATGAACAGTAAACGTCGTACTTCGGCGTGGCTCGGTATTGGAACCGCATCTTGGCCGTTACCCCTCACGATGCATGTACAGCCATTCGTTATCTACTGCAGAAACTGGCCAACGACAAGGATGTACGTCGTCACGCAATGATCACCATTGATGGTTAATACAACGTTCGCCGATAACGCAAGGTTTGGAAGAACATTTATTTCCGGCCTAAACCGCGTTGCACATAGATCTTTCTCCGACTACCTATGCAGCATCTACTTCCCAATCGCCCACAATGAATCTCCACGGTTTACTGCCAATTCTCACCACTCTTGCAGCCGTATCTGTCCGGGCCGCCTCGTACACAGAGGCACTCATCGACCTCCACAAGACACTGGTACAAGCCGACTCGACCACAAAGGCAGAGGCCCTGGGCGTAGTTGCGCTGAAGGACTACCTCGACACCAACTTCACGGTCGAGCTGCAGGCAGTCGAAGGTGGCCGACAGAATGTTCTAGCTTATCCCGGCGACGCGCGCAGCAGTCGGGTTCTCGTCACGTCGCACTTCGATACAGTGCCGCCCTACATCCCGTACTCTCGCAAGGGCGACGAGCTCTGGGGTCGTGGGACCTCGGACGCGAAGGGGAGTGTGGCTGCGCAGATCGTCGCGGTGGAGTCGCTTCTCGAGAGCGGCGAGATCGGCGCGGGCGACGTTGCGCTGCTGTTCGTGGTGGGCGAGGAATCAGGCGGCGATGGTATCGGCAGGGCCAACAGCCTCAACTTGACGTGGGAGACGGTGATTTTCGGCGAACCGACGGAGAACAAGCTTGTCCGCGCTCACAAGGGCGCCTTGGGGTTCAACATCACGGCGAGTGGTGTCGCCGGGCATTCGGGATACCCGGAGCAGGGACGAAACGCCGTCGAACTGCTCGTCAAGGCCTTGACTGGCATCTTGGGCGCACAGCTTCCGTGGAGTGACGAGTTTGGCAACACGACGCTCAACGTGGGCGTTATCGAGGGCGGGGTTGCGAGCAACGTCATCCCGGACAGCGCGACTGGGAGGGCGACTGTTCGCGTGGCGGTGGAGGACCTGGAAAAGGTGCAGAATGTGATCAGCAAGGCAGCGTACGATGCGACGCCGGAGCATGTTAGTCTGTCGTTCGCCACGGGTGGGAAACCTGTCAGTTTGGACTACGACGTCGAAGGTGAGAGGCCCCTCGTGTGTTCCTGGCCAAGGTAATATTGACCCCAGCAGGTTTCAACACAACTGTTGTCAACTACTACACGGATGTTCCGCGCCTGAATGGCGACCACAAGCGATATTTGTACGGCCCGGGGTCCATTCTCGTAGCGCACTCAGACGACGAGCATATTACTGTGTCGGATCTGGAGACAGCTGTTGAAGGATACAAGACTATTATTCTGCACGCGTTAAAGCAGTGAGGGCATTCAAATAGTCCACGAGAGCCTAACGAGGGGCCTTGGCTTTCATCGTCTCCGTGAAGAACAGGGAATACATCAAACACTGAAGAAGGATGGAATCTAATGGACTATTGCAACGTAGTAACACACGCGCGTCCAAGCTCGAGTCTCTGTGCTGCTTCGAGTGGCTTTGGGATGTTGCCAGTGGTCTAGAACGGAAGGCTTCCCGATATTTCTCCTCCGTAACGAACCGATCCGTTTCGGATCCACGTCCGTTCCGTTACCGGGCCCCGTTTACACACTTGATGTTCGTTTCATCGGCCGCCGTTTCGGCTCGTGACGTCAGCACACGTGACTCCATCCGGTCCACTCTCACCTCCTGCTGCGCCCAAGCTCCCCTCACTTCAGCCAAGCTCAGCCCAGCTCAGCCCCCACGTCACAGCAGCCCGACCAGACCACACCAGATCGGCCCAGCTCAGCCCGGCGGCCTCACCAACGCTGAAGTACAAGTTGGGCATAGCTCCAGCTTCATCCACAGTCTCGGCTCAGTCAGCATACCCATCGTCCTTCCTCCCGCTTTCGTCACCAATCCGCCTGTCTCTACCTCCGCAAACATGTCCTCGGATCTTGGCAAGAGCCGTCACGGCATTCCCGATGTCATTTTCGAGAAGATCGACAAGTACGTCGACTCTCTGGCCCCTGAGATCCAACCTCGCATCGCCTCGGAGCTCGAGACGTTCCAGAGCAAGACCATCGACAGTCTCGAGGACCAGGTCGTCGACGCCTTCCGCTCGCTGTTCAACAAGGACAAGGATCCCAGCGGTGCACGAAGCCTGAATGACTCGCCCCCAGATGCCTACGGCAACCAGTCCTTGCCGTTTGCCGACGAGATTGCAAAGCTCACGCGGAGCTTCAGCAAGATCACCGATGAGGCTGGGGACGACCTGCGGGACATCTTCGACCTGACCGAGGGTCGTGGCGGCGGCGGTGGTGAGCCGCAATCTCGTGGCATTGAACACACCGACTCCTTCTCTCGTGGAGCAAAGGGTTTCCTTTCCGCCGCTATCAATGCCGTGCAGGACCACATCGGAGACGACAAGCAGGGAGGCAGCAAGTTCGAGCTCGACGGACTTTTGGGCGTTCTCAGCAACACCGTCAAGGACGCCGCGCGAAACCCCGAGGAAAAGGCTCGCGTCATTAGCCCCGAGATCAAGGACATGGTCGGCGCAAAGCTGCGAGAGCAGCACGCACCCATCGCCGAGCAGTTCACTCGCCTGGCCCTGGACCACATCAAGCGTTGGCTCCGCGGCAACACCAGTGCCCGCGACGTCGGAGACGGCGTCAAGGGTGAGGTTGAGGACCAGGTCAAGGATTTGGTGAAGGGTCTCGGTGGACTTTTCGGCAAGAAGAGCAGCTCCGACGAGGGCGCCTCTAGGGGATTCGGCGATCGCGACGGTGAAGACGGAGGCGGCAGCGGATTCTCAAAGGTCATCAGCGACAAGCTCAGCACTGGTCTGGCCAAGGTTCACAGGGAGGTCCGTCTTGAATTCCGAAACATTCTCGGAAGCATCGAGAAGCAGTTGTTCGAGCTCCTGCCGGACCAGTTCCAGCGCCCGCTCGAGAAGATTCTCGGCGGAAACCCGTTTGACTCTCAGCTGGATCGCGAAGCTGGAGGCTCGACCGACCGCGGTTTCGGTGACGATATCAAGCTGAAGCTCGTCAACAAGATCCGTGGTCTCATTCGCAAGGTCCAGGAGACGCTACGTGAGAGCATCTTGGGAGTCGTCAACGGTGGCCACCGCAAGTTTGAGCGCGAGAGCTGGGTCTTTGTCCAGAACATGGTCGAGGTGAAGGTCCAGAAGTACCTTCCCAAGGTCAAGATCAGCGTGCCGGATGACATTGGCAATGAGGGTGTCAGCGTCGGCAACCCGAATGCCCAGTTTGGAGGTGGCCAACAGTCGGCGCCCCAGGGTAACTACGCACCTCCGCCGTCTCAGCATGAGTCTGGCGGACATCAGCAGAGTTACAACCCCAGTAACTATCAGCAGCAGCAGCACCATCAGGAGTACCGCCCGGATCAGTACCAGCAGCAGCAACACCAGGAACACCGACCTGACCAAAACCAGCAGTACCAGGGTCACTCATCCGAGCAGTACAACCCGGGGCAACACCAGCAATACGGTCAAAACCAGAGCTATGGAGGAAACCAGGGATACGATGGAGGTGAGAGATATGGAAACCAAGGTTACGATAACGGCCACGGTCATGGTCAGAACCCAGACTACGGCCAGAACCCGAGGTACTAGCTGGTATCGTCGACTTGAGGCTGCTTAGGGATGGATATTGAAAGACGGGATTTGCAGGGGACCATTGACGCGTCGTACTCAATGAGTTATGATATATGAATCAAGCAAAACAAAGGTGCTTCATCCAGCCCTACTTTGTCACTCCAGCCTTCTCCAGCGCCTCGTCCATCTTCTTCTCCAACTGAATCCCAACCAGCACGTCTAATAGCTTCACAAACTGCCCTCGGTCGCAGTTGACCTTCTCGGCCAACTGCTTGGCCCCATCCCCATCCTTAATCAACCCAAAGCTGACCGCCGCGTCCAACGCTCTTTCATCCGCGTACGGGAAGACCTCCTCCCACAACCCCTGCACCCTCCGTAGAAAGATGCCCGCGCCGGTCGGTCCCACACCTTTAATCCCCTCCTTCAGAATACTCTCGACTTTCTTCTGCGCCTCCTCGGGCGTCCCGCAGCTTTTGATTTTGTCTCTGAGACCCTCCATCAGCTCGATGTTTTCTCCCTCTGCACAGTCGTCGCCGCCGCATATCCGTCGCACACCTTCAACGAGGCCACCGAGCTGCGTCGCCGTCTTTTCTTTGTGCTGCGTCCGCGCCTCCCACATGACCTTCCGCCGCCCTTCGAACCCGGCCTCGTCGAGGTCCTGTGGCGTGCGGAGTCTAAAAGGCGGGTTGAGAAGGGTGTTGATGGTGCGCAGGCCCAGGCGGTGGGAAATGGGCTTGCTCAGGAGGAGCGTGGCGACGAGGTTCTGGAAGGGGGTGAGGGCTGAGTCCGGGTACGCGAGGAGGGGTTCCCCGGCGGCTGGTTTGTCGTCGGTGTCGGTATCGTCCGTTTTCTCGGCTACTTTTTCGCCGGCACCTTCTGGCGGGGGAGGTTTCTGGTGGCGCGTGTTGGGATCCCAGTCGACTTCGCCATGCCCCTGAGGGAGAACGGGGAAGGCCAAAGAGAATGCTTCCGCTGAAAGGAGCCATTCGACGGTTGTGCTTGCGGTCCTAGGCTTCTTGGTGTCTGGCTCGTCCGCAGCCTGATCTTCGTCCAAGTCGCTGGAGTCGCTGACTTTGCGCTTGGAGCCAGGTTCGACCCCTTCCTCACGCGATGTGATGTCTTCGGCTTCTTTCGGCGCCATTATTGAGGTGATTGTACATAACCTGGGCTGTGTAGTAGGGGATTCGAGCAGGTTATTGACAAGCTCTGAGAACAATCGAGGCGAAGAAAAGAAAAGTGAACATCTCATGATGTCATCAATGACCTTGGAGGCGGTCTGTGTACTCAGCCACGAAGGCAGGCCATAGCCACCCACCTGGACTGTAGAAATAATGGCACGGTCTGTCATCCGCTACCGTCCATCATCTTTCGTCGTCGGCCTCAATTGTCGCCGTCGTTGCCCTCAAGCTCTGTGCTACCCAAGCGAAACTGATACAATACCTCGACTCGTTACGTCTCACCAAGAGAAATGGACTGTGGTGAAGACGCACTGCGTTGCTTAAGGGAAGTTCAGAGAAAGCGCGTTCACGAAGAGGATTATAAGCATGAGACAAGATATCGATTTGTCTTATTCAGTATTCGTCACCCTTTCCAAGGGGAGGACACTCATCCTTCCTGCTGAGTGTATCTGTTGCCATCAATTTTCATGAGCAAATTTCTTGTGACCATCCTGAAGCCCCAAATTCTCGGCCAACCTTTCCGGCCGCGTTGCAGTACCAAATGTGTCGACCGACTCACGTCCGATCTAAATCTCCTCACGAATCTGGTCATCGACGGTGTGACCCTCATCATCCTCGGCCTCATTCTCTTCCTTGGCAGGAACGCCCTTGTCAACACCATCCTTCTGCTCGGTAACATCATCCTGGTCCACGGCCATGTCCTGCTCGTCGTCGCCATCCGACTCGGCCTTGACTTTGGCGGCAGCCTTGCCCTTGCCCTTGCCCTTGCCCTTTGCGGCAGTGCGAGGCTTCTTGGTCGGGGTCTCGGGGCCCTCTTCATCCTCGTTCTCGGCGGGCGCCTTCTTCTTGCGGGAGACGGGGGTCTTCTTGGGGCGAGATTGCGGGGTGGACGCGGAGGCGGCGGCCTCATCACCGTCGGCGGGGGAGGCGCCAAGGCCGGAGAACCAACCGTACTTGGCAATGGCGTTGGAGACGCGCTTGCGGACGCTGCTGCCGCTGGCGGAACCGATCTCCTGGGCGATCAGGTCGGCATCGTAGGTAGGGCGCGGGCATTGTTTGACGATGGCGATCAAGAGGAGGATCTCGCTATCGGTGTAGCCGTGGGTGCTGGCGGGAGCGCCCTCGGCGCTGGAGCTGGCGGCGGCGTTCTTCTTGGGAGGCATGTTTGAGTCGTGGTAGCGTCTGAGTGACGAGATGGGTTAGACGGGGGCAAAAAGAAAGCGGTGGTGATAATGGTGAAGCAGGATGGGTGAGTGAGTACGTGAGAAACGTGCGAGATGTGCGTGGTGTACTTGGGAAAGTGTGAGGACGAGGTGAACTTACGACGAGTAATTTCGTATGAGTTTTACAAATGGCGACGAGCTGTAGATGCTTTGATGAAGCAAGACGCGTATGCTGAGATAAATAGTTTGCGTTGATGAAGAGATCCTGGTGAGATGAGAGCGTGTTGCTTAGATCTTGGTACGTGGGGTGGTGAAGAAGGGAAAGAGGGACGAGAAGGCGGCTGAGGCTCAGTTAAAATATCTTGCCAGTGACGTTCAGCGACCCGAACTTTTGATTCTGCGAGGAAGGATGCCTTTCCAGGTTGTTCCTGCTGTTTTAGGCTCGTAAAATATTGTTGTTGGATGAGGTTGTTGGTGCAGAATGAGCACCTAGGCCCATCTCTGAGTCGTCGAGTTGGTTGATTGAGCCATTTGGCCCAACGGCGAAGGTGCCTGCCCCGGATACAAACAGTTCCTGCCTAAAATGCCTTCATCGGTTCAGTCTTGTGTTTATGGCCAAAGGCTCTTTTCTAGCTAGCTGCTTACGGCGCCGAGATGTATGCATCTTGATGGACCAGATGCCTTGAAAAATCAAACTGTACTTAGATGACATTTCCTACTGCCTGCTCATGTTGAAAGCCTGGGAATCAGCATAGTCAGCAGAGTACGGAATCGGATAGCAGAGTAACGCATTACCTACTTTGGACAAAGAGCACGTGTTTCTCCGTAATGTAAACACCGAGTACACGAAAGCCACACAAGTCGTCCGCCACTCGACTTCACGAGCCTTGATTTAAAAACGTCCAGCATTTGTTACCCCGATGTCGACTGGACCTCAGTGGCAATCGTATATAGGGCACTCAGATTGCAACTGATGTCACATACGACCATACCTTCCAGAAAACACGGGATCCCGTCCGCTCTCCCATAGTCAAGCTGGAAAGGGCCGGATTAGTACTCAGGTCGGTGACGACTGGGGAATACCCGGTGTTGTATGTTTTGCTCGTCTTTTTGTGCTATTTCATAGGCGTCGAGACAGTGTATTTACGACATTTATCTTCCTTAGCTTGCTATATGGTTGAGCAAGAAATTGGCACCTTAGTCTTGACTTTGAGACGAGCTTGGGTGTGTTTGTACACTTGGTGTCATACTGTTTTGATCCATCTCAAATGATGCAAAAGGCCATTCTCCGGACTACTCAATACCGCAGGCTCGTGATCAGCCGAGTGCTTACTTGTCGTGGTGTCGAGCATCTTGTCTCTTGACAGCCGCCGAAGACCTGGGGTCAGTTGACGGAGAAGAGTCCGAGTCGGAGCTGGGAAAAGTCACGCATGGATGTAAGTAAACAAGCAACAAGCAAGAAGCAAGTAACAAACAGCCAATCGTTGCACGTCATCGTTCTATTTCCGTCGCGCACGTTTACAGGCCGGATCCTCGGAGCTTTTGGAACTCTGTCGTTCGGGTGGCGGTCGCTCGGAGTGAACGAGTGCGACTTTGTAGTCTAATACCGCTCCGTGATTGGGATCGCCGCCGACCCACTGAACACGAAGGTCAAGCTCTCGCCGGGCAAAGTCTCAAGCGCCCACTAAAGGAATAATGAACAACCTTCTTTGCTGTGACAACGAGCAGGACATTTCACTTTACAACTGGACGCGGGGTGGTGATGGGCAACTTGGACATGTGATGAGAAATGAAGTGGTATTATTTGACAGTTTTGAGAGTCACTGAGACATATCTCTAATCATGTACAGCAAAAGACCACCGCTTCCGACCCCACTTTACAGTCCAACGGCGGCGCGGATTGAGTCGATGAGAATGTTCTTGTAGTCACCACCAGCCTCCCACATGGCGAAACCCGCAAGCTTGGCCTCGAGGACGTACTTGCCCTTGGCCGTCAGCGACTCGGTGTTGTCGTAGGAAACCCACACCTGGGCCGTCTCGTTGTACATGAAAGGCGTGGCGCTGCAGCTGTCGAACCCAGTAGCAATACCCTCACGCGGCTTGCCGGTCTCGTCCAAGAAGCCGGCCTCGGTGATGAGGCTCCAGAAGGTGTAGGTGCCGCTGGGGGGCTGGGCGTTGCCGCACTCGTCGATTGGCGGGTCGTCGTCCCAGCTGCTGCCCTGGAAGCGGTTGCTGCTGTTCTGGGGCGGGAAGGCGTCGAGCGTGCTGCTGCCGCCAAAGGCGCTGGAGCTGTTGACGGAGAAGCCGTGGCCGTAGGCGCCGACGGCGAGGACGAGCTTGTTGGCGGGCAGGCCGGCGTTGATCCACTTGTCGACGCCCTCCTTGGCGCCGCCCTGGTTGTTGCGGGGGTCGCAGGTGTAGGCGAGGGGCGCGTTGGGACCGGCGGTGGCGGCCCAGGCGCCGTAGATGTCGTAGGCCATGATCATGACGTAGTCGAGGACGTCGGCGAAGCCCGAGAGGGTGCCGTTGACGCTGCTGACGCCGGCCGTGTCGTACCAGGGGAAGAGGCTGCCGGCGGCGGTGAGGTAGAGGGGCTTGGGCTGCTTCTCGCGGAGTTCCTTGAGGAAGGCGAGGAAGTTGGCCGTGTCGTCCTTGTTGATGGCGTTGCAGCCGAGACCCTGGCGGTTGGGGTATTCCCAGTCGAAGTCGAGGCCGTCGAGGGAGTACTGGAGTGTTTCGTTAGTTGGTGTTGGTGACCAAAGTGGGAGGGGCGGGTGCTGGCTTACCTTCTCGACGAGGTCGAGGCAGTTCTTCACGAAAGCAGTGCGGTTTTCAGGGCTACCGATGGCGGTGCTGAAGAAACGGCTGCCGGTCCAGCCTCCGATGGAGACCAGGGCCTTGACGTTCTGGAGATACGTGTTAGCACGACCTGATGACCAGACACCATCGCAGATGGACTTACGTGGGCGTGGGCGCCCTCGACGAAGGCCGGGATCTGGTCGGCATGGGACTTGGTGAAGTTGAAAGTACCGTCGGCAGCGGTCTCGGCAAAGGCGTACTTGGCGTCGGTATACTTCTCCCACGGCATCGAGGAGACGGGGAAACCACGGTTGGAGTGGTATCCAGCAAAGTAGGTTGACGCGACGAGACCGGCGCTGGGCTTCTCGGCAGCATATGCTGCTGAAGCGCACACGGCCAGCACGGCAGCAATGCCGGCCTTGGTGAGTCTAGCGAGTGACATTACAGAAAGAAAAAATATCAACACCTGTGTAAGAAGAAGGTGAAAGAGCGTGTAGGTGGTGAGGTGTCGAGACTGAAAATCCCGAGCTGAAGCAGTCGAGTGTGGGCAACGAGACGGCTCGCATATATACGCTCGATCCAAGTCCCGAAGAACCACAGACTCGAACGCGGCGCGCCGGCATCGAGTCCGTAAGTTGGATAAGGTTCAGCAAAGCCCCAGCTCATCCACGCAAGCTAATGGTGTTTTTCTGGGGCTGGCGGCCAAACGCCATGGCGGCAGTGGCAGCGGCATGACTCGCTTGCAGGGGCTAGCCCAGACATCTACACCCAGAGTTCGGTCTGATGTTTATGGGTTGATGGGGCGGAGGGCATTAATAGGTGCATTTAACCACCCCTGGGCCCTGCAAGGAGAAGAGAAAAGAGAAGGGGGCGACGATCCCGGATATTTGCAAGCTGCCAAAACGGAAAGTCAGCCCCTATTCTTGGTGTGAGTTTCTTTTTGTGCAGGCTGCTTGACCAGGTTGGCTGTTCTCTATTACCCGGTCCGTCCGGCCAAGCAACGGGCAATCGAGCCAAGCTGCGGGAACTCGGGCTGGGCGATGAGGAGGCCATGTTGTTCATCGTCTTGGGTTACACCCAGTGCGAGAGGAACAGAAAGCGAGGACGAGGCGGGGCGCAGGAATGGGCGCAGTTGTTCAATGCCGTTACAAACCAGCTCACCCGACAGCAGGGAACCGAAAGCGATTGGAGAGAATGACAAGTCGAGGTAACCCTGGAAAGCTGAGGGAACAAAGTTTGAAAGACGTGTTTTCCGAGTTTTCCAGCGTACAATTACGTCTGCAAACGTTAAACAGCGCCAGCAGTCGTCCGAATGTTCCAGCCGGTTCCGCATGCAGCGGTGCTCCCTTCAACCATTCAAAGCCCCAAGGCCGGATGAGGCCGACCTGGCAACGTGCAACTGCGTGAGACACCGATGGTGCTGTTCCATGTGGTCCATTCAAAGCTTCTGGATAGGCGAGGACGTGCACTGGACGCTGCGAGTTTCCGGTTCATCCGTTCGTGTCAAACGTTGCCGACGCACGATCGAGGGTTGTCTGCCGACGAGTCAAGCCAACGCGACCTCTGACGTCGGCAGGAAGGTTTGCGCGGTTGACAGCAAGACTCTTGACGGATGGTTACCGAAGCTCAATCGTCTTGGGAAACATTGGATTGTGCATGCACGAGACATGAGGATGGATGGGAATGGACAGATCACGATATCGTAGCAAGACATCGAACTTGGCTTTACGCGGGCAGGTTACCAATGGGCTGGAAACCGGGAAATCTTTGTAGCGTTTTCCCCACAAACGCCATATGGGCTGAAACCGCCAGCCTGGATTGCGCCTCTCATGCACTCCGGAAACAGCCAAATCCCACGTCCAACTCGGCTAGGCTATCTGGAGATTCACTGAGCTGGCCTTTCTTTATCTCTGTGCTTCTCTTCGTCTCATGTATGCTTTTTTCTTCGTCTTTTCTGGAATATAATAGCGGCCGATCTCTGTCAATGCCAAGGTGGTGTTACTTCGCTAATTCGGATCAACTGCTCACGGAAGCCCTCTCACGCCTCCCTTAGGGGTATTTATTACCTTACCTAAGCTGACGTCGAATTCCCAACCAGTTTTCAAACATGACCGGAAACATTTACTTCAACCACGTGGCTTCTGAGCTATCAAGCATCCAGCCGTGTCGTATCGTGTTTTCCAAACACTTGCTGCGCGAGTTGGTCACATCTGAACAGAGAAACACCAACCATCCTGAAAATGCCGTGATGGCCACATGGCCCACTCATGCGCCACTGTTGCCAGCTGGTAGACAGTGGGGTGCACGCTACCGCCACATTGAATGAGTGAGGCATCACAGTGTCTGTCGAATTGACGCGTCAGATTCATCACCAGGTGCATAAGCTCGGGAGTTGAGAATATCACGAGCATGCTGGCTCGATAATATATACTGTAGGGATGGGCGAGTGTCGAAAAGATGGCAGAATCCCAAGTTTGGATTAATTACAACGCGCTGGGTTTCCATCTGTAGAAACCGACCTGCATCCTCATGCGCCTGAACTCAACGCCACATAACCAACTGCCAACGGTCATGCACCCCTAGCCGCCAGTGTCGATCATGCTTGCAAAAGACCTTTTTCCGTAGGACGAATGCATCTTTATGGCGATGGGTCGCATTTGTTGCCTGGGAAGAAATGTCATAGCCGAAGGCTACAGGATGGTCTTTGCCTTACGAAAGCCTTCGAAACCGATGGCAATAATCGCCACATCATCATTCTTTCAGAAGAAAAGTTCTCGTGCAAGTGGATCGACCCCTTGGTCCTGTGTAAAAGGTTTACGTAATGACACCTAGCCCGTGATAACCTGGATAGTTGAGACCCTCAAGCTACTTTGACGCCCTCTATTTGGTACCTTACACCTATCTAGCCACGAAATCAAACACCTTGGCAGCCACAGACAGACCTGATGTTGAACCTCTCAAGTCTCCAAGGGCAAACTACCTTTCGCGCCAAGTTCAAGTCGATTTCCTTCCCCGATCCCCAGACGTGAGACCACTTCCAGAGACCCTGCGTCTCTCTGCTCTCTGCCCCAGAACTCCGTCTTCACTATCTCTCAAGTTAGCCCTGCCCCAGCTTGGCATCATAACAATGGTGGTTGTACTCACGAAGAAGCACGCTCTGGAGATGGACAACAGCATTTGCTTCGGACGCGCGAGGTTGTTCGTGTACCACCTAAAGATGGATTCCTGAAGAGCTGGTAAACATCGCGTAACAAAACTCATGTACCTCTCTCTCTTTCCGCCAGCGGCTCTCTCACATCCGACTATCCATGCAGTCCGCGATGCATCTGGCGCAAGTGTTGCTTTCATCGAGGGTACTTGAAGAAGCATATGGGCACGGTTGGAGGGTTGGCTCGTTCTCAAGGCTCGCATCGGTTCATGTAAAAGACGCAGCGGTTCCGTGGGATGGTGCTGTGTTCGCCAAGCTCTCGTCGGTTTGCGTTGACACTGTCGCGGTTCTGCGGGGTGGCTCATCGTCCGCCAGCCTGTCGTCTTTCTGAGTAAACGGCGCAGTAATGCCGAGCAGCAGCAGGCGCACGAGTGTTGCTGCAATGGCGACGATGGCAGCTACGGCCAGGGCACGCAAGATGCTGACAGCTCCTCTAATAATGGTGGAAGGCATGTCGAACTACTGAGTGAAACTGAGCTTGTATGAAAGTAAAGAGAAGCTGACAGTATAGCGGTCGATGGTGCTGTCTGACTGTGATAGTGTTGTATGGTTGTGATAAATGTCAGGTACAAGACATCTCTGGGCTGAGGAAAGTATCAGTGTATCATATATCTGGTTACTACCTAGCATCGGAGAAAGGTCTTAGATGTTGGCAGAGCAAAACGAGAAGCTACCTTTTTGGCCAGCTCAAGATCGTGGGTCTTGCGATCCAGGTGGCACAGTGGTCTGCCAACAAGGTCTTCATGGTTTCTCCGATTAACAACCACCAGGCTATAAGTCACGCCCTCAGTTCTACCATTCTCCGTTTTCCTTTCTCGCAGTTTACACATCGCAAACCTTCAATATCTCCCCAGCTTATTTTCTGTTGGCCAAATCTCATCTCTTTTCAAATCCGGCTATTATCAATGACCAGAACAGAATCCTCAGCCGAAGAACTTTATATAACTAAGATGCCTGTCCTTCCCACTCAGGAGGGGCGTGCCGTACTGGACGCTGGCTGGCGCAGCATCGGTCACGTTGTCGAATCTGTGTGCCTCGGGATCGCCTGCGCCGTCGTTCTGGGCCTCTTGGCCTTTGTACTCTTCTTTTTCTCTGTTTGGGTATCTGTTTGGGTATCGGCTACATCTCACCGTTGTCAAACTGTCATCACTGAAGAGCCGCCCGATCACGAAGTCGACCACGTGTCGGCTCAGGACAGCTCGTCTACTGGGGCCAGCGCGTCTACTGGGGCCAGCTCGTCTACCGAGACCAGTGTGTCCCCCGAGACCGCCGCGTCTACTGAGACCAGCGCCGACCAGCAGGAGTGCGACAATACCAAGTTTCCCTTGAGGCGCTCAGTCTCCCCTGCCTTCTCTTGGAAGTCTGGAGATTCCGAGCTTTTCACCACCGGAGAGCAAGACAATTGCGGCTTCTCGAACCCGAGGACATGTGGAAGTAACTCTCCCGACAATGAGTCACACACCTGCGAATCCTCCTCTGATAGGGACGACCTCTCAGACCTCTCACGGCACGACGAGAGCTGCTCTGACGACAGCGACAGCGACCGCAACGACCCCGACTATGTGCACGACAAGGCTGACCTTTTTGAGTTTGCCTGCGCTCAGTCTGTCGCCCCTGTCACCCCTGTATCTAAACAATCCGAGGGCTCCGAGACCATGAGTCTCCCCGACTTGGTGTCGGATTCGGAAGACGATGAGTCGTATGCCTTTGTGAACTTGCCCGATTCTCCTTCCTCGCAGGGATCTTCAGACTTTGAAGTTGTCTCCGAGCCGCAGTCCCCCGTCGATGGGATTGCTGGCTTTCTGAGCCATGCTTCAGGCAATGAGACCGATTCTCCCGCGGTCGTCGAGAATAGGGTGGAAGCCATCACCGGATTCGACTCTGACGACAGCTATGACTGGTAGAATCTGTCCGCGTCATCCCGACCAGGTTTTCCAAAGCATTTCGACCTTGACACCATCCCAGTTATGCTACTTGGAGCAATCTGGCATTCTCACGACCATTTAGATGTCCTAGTAAGTGGGTACTAGTTGTTGAACCGGAATAGGGGATGGATTGTGGAACGACCTTTGGGCTACGAGGAATGCATTTTCAGGCAGTCACTTAGTCTTTCATCCCAATAAATCTTGTAAACACATGTTAGCAGACTACAAATTGTATGTGATGTACCGAGTAAACCAAGCCCAGGTTAATCAGAGTGGGCTAAAGGTACACCTCGCGTAGATATCGTTCGGCTTCCATACGTATCTCCAATGAAGATTGCTTCCTTTTTGGACCTCAAGGCCAAGTCATTCTGATCTATGTATTTCCTTGTATCTTTCGGGGGAAAAAAAAAACATCCAGGTCTGAGCGATGTGAAGTCGCCGTCCACAATCATCACAGACCCATCCAGCAATGTTGCTGCCTCATCGTGTCACTTCGCTACCTCTGTGGCGTATTGTTTGAGACTGTGATGTACACGGAGAGTTGGGACTTTACAGCTTGAGGCAAATCTACCTGCCAGTGCCGACATGAAAGTTCGGCAGATCAAGCGGACACCCCGAGGAAGGCACCAAAATAACCACCAAGGTCTCACAGCTGGATCCAACACTATATAAGAAGCATCCAATTTCTCTGCAGCATCTTAAATTTACCAAAGTCTACACTCTTCATCCTCCAGAAAGCAGAACGCAGAACGCAGAACAAATAACATCCAAAACGTCATTATTCTCGACCGAAAAACGAGCATGGTAAACGAAACCCAGAGCCTCAGCACGCTTGCGTCTGGCTGGCTCACCCTCATCAACTTTGCCAGTCCCATCGTCGGCTGGATCGGTCTCATCCTCGCATGGGTTTTTGTCCTTATCTTGATAGGCTTGATCGTCTGGGGTTTAATTTCGGTTCTGGGCCTTGTTGTGCAGGCCGGCTACCCCAGGGCCTCAGGCCGTACACAGGAAGCAAATGTCGAGCTAGGCAACTTATCTCGCACGAGTGGACAACAGCAGCCACTTACCGCTGGGCGCAACTGAGCGAAAGTATACCAATCTCGTGTCGACGCAAAGCAACCTCGACTTCGCCTCAGCTGTCTTGAAGGGCAAATTCATAGCTTGGAATGGTTGGAGATGAGAAATCTACTATGGCATGGATTATCGCATGAAGCCGATCACGGACAAGGGTGTCGACAGGAGAATGTAGTTCTAAGTGGAAATTGCCGCTCGAACATCCGCGAAAGGGAGTTCATCCAACGTTGGAGATCGGCGGGAATCAATGATTGCTTCCTGCTGATTTTCGGAAACTACCTGCAGGAGCATGTCAGCTAGGGGATACACTGGGGGAGTGTAGACGAGATAATACGAAGATGACCAGTAATCAGCAGTCCGCCTTCCCTTTGAAACAAATTTTCTCAACATTTGGGCCCTCCACCCTAACCTCTGTGATTCATCTTCAATGTCGTCAAGAACTGCCACAGCGTCAGGTTTTCAGGATGAAGTATCACCCCTCAGTGACATCACGGTCTACGGACAAACGAAAGCATTTCGCATTACTACCTAGTACGGGGACAGATATGCCCGCCAGCCATAGCTATTTATCCTTAGAGCAATGAAATAGTGTTAATCATGTGTCCATCGGGTATTTCCCGTCATCCGCACGTTGGGGAAACAATCATAAGCTTCATCCGTCACATAACTAATGACTCAAGCCTCAACAACGATCGCCAATAATCTAGCCACACGCCGAAATGCAATATCTACCATCAGTATTCTTTCAGAAACCAATACTCATCATAATTAGTCGAGCAAAGCTCTATTTAACCTCCCTAGCTGTCTTCTTCGGTGGCTAGCTCGTGCACTGCTAGCTTTTGGCCATCTGCAATTTCTGCTGCAGCTGCAGCTGCGACAGCCCCCTTTGGCCCGACAGTCACACGGTTACACCACGAGCCTAGAGAGATTGGCCGATATCCAGGAAGAGAAATGCAAAATCAGCCAGTAAAGATCGTATGCGCAGCCAGTTCCAACCTACAACAATACCTCCGACGATATTACTTCCCTCCGCTGGTCTACGCAAGCCCAGAAAGTCTCGGTGCTCCCAGAAATGTTCGATAAACTAGAGCTTTAAGACAAGGAAAAGAGAAATGTGTTACTTGGAGTTATAGTAAGAGATCGGTCTTACTCGAACTTCTTTTGGGACGTACGATGGCCATGTTATGGATTAAATATGTCGACTCTTGGGGCAGCTTTCTTTAACATCTTCAGAAATAATAGAAGTCCCAGGTACCGAGGAAGAGAATAGTACAAAAGCAATGCAAGATATATAGCATAGTACATCCAATATGAAGCCACAAACACTACGCCAAGAGGATTGCCAACGTAAACGCCGTTAGAAAGGCCCACAACGCAACCTTCCCAGACCGCAGCGTGCTGGAAGCAGACGGGGGGAAATCTGCGTCTGGCTCTCGGCTTCCCGAAGAGACCTCGTCTGGCGATGTGCAAGCCATAGCAACATGGGTCTCTTCAGAGCCCACCATGCGCGAAGTGATGAGTATCGGCACCGCCTGGCGCACCCGCAAGTCATACGCATTGAACTCTGTCAAATTCCTATCAGCAGGAAACAGAAGGCGTCCAACATCGGCGCTGTAGCTTCGATAGCCATCTGGGAGGGAGACTCTTGGCAGAGCACCGAGAGCGCAAGTTCCGTCGGAGAAGTTACTGGGTGCCACTATAGGTGCGTCAGCAGGTGAAGATAAGAGTGAAAATGATTAATGTACGTGTCCACTGCTCGGTCGACATTCCATCACAGTCATCTGCGACGTCAATCCTTGGGCAGCCGTCGTCCCGCGGCCCAGCGGCACTCCTAAGAGCCTCCAAGCATCGATCGCTAAGAACTCGGCTGCAGGATTCCTCGCCAGACCCCGCGCTCGAGCTCACGTTTTGGCTCTGGAACCTGTACGGGCAGTACAGTGTGTCGTTACCTCTCTGGCTGCCAACGAGTGATTCGGGAACACTGAGGAAGACGTTTACTCCTTGCCCAGTCGGGTACCCGTCGTATGTGACTAGGCCGTGGCGAGAATCGCTGATGCCGACTGAGACGTACCAGTCGTCTGCGCTGCGTCCCATTCTGAAGGCTGTGGTACCACTTGAGTTGAAGTCACCAAAAACGTCTCTTTGGTTGACAAAGTCCCTGATGGCCACCGAGCAGTTCTCATACGCCGATGCATTGGAATATTGCGCGGCCGCCGACTTCGCAAAGGTGCCGAGCACGGCCAAAGCCGCCAGAAAAAAGTCAGGACTGAAGGGCATGTTGGTCGCTTTGGTGGATATCGATATCAAATCGCAGAGGTCCAAAGGTGGGCTCGAAGCAGCCTTTATGCCATATGATGACATGTCGTTCATCAACGCCCAGCTTGTTAGTCAGCTTGGCCTTCGTCACCGCATGTTTGTTATCCGACTGACTCTCGCCCGACGAACGTGGGGGAAATCGCCAAGTCGGATCCGAACTCAGATATGACGACTGGTTGTGTCTCAAGCGCCTCACGCCAATGCAACTACACAGAGCTTCATTGAATGTTCTCAAATCACTGAAGTTATTACACCGGGGCCTGTTACCAATGCAAGCATGTAACAAACACCCACGATTCTCTTCTACTACAGGCAGTTGGCCGAGATAGACCCCAGTGCATATCGTTCCTCTTTGGCAATGGTATCCTGCCGTCCGAAAAAGTCTTCTGCCCTTTCGGTACCAGGTATGGGCGAACATTGCCGCCATCATCGGCATGAAGAAGAGGATGATGATGGGCCGACGGTTTTCGACTCAGTATACTTGCATTTCGCACGCAGTACCACTGTAGTTGGAGCTTTTCTCAGGGCTGATTTCTTGCTGTCAATCGATGACGGGACTACAATACAGTATGAGCGTCTGCTCCAGTGGTACATTTGGCATGAAATGGCCCCTGACGCCATCGCGTTTCTCCTGAAATCTGGATCGCGTCCAGATGTCTCTGATCCTGGCGATTCTCAGTCAGAAGAAGGACCAAAGTTGTCTTGCGACTGTAAACATCCCGTGCTGTTGACCTTCAGTCATCTCAAGAAGCAGTAAACTCAGATGGAGGAATGGACGATGAAGACGACGAAGAAAACGCCGATTACTCGGCACGCATGGTGCATCTACTCTGAGTTGGCGAGCAGAGCTCGAATACCAGGTAGGCCCCGAGGACAATAAGGGGCGTTTGCTATCCTTCCTAGGCCATGACCTTTTTTCAAGTAACAGAATGGGGGATGCGAAGGCCATTTCTGCATTGCAGGCCTGTGCGAAGCACGTTCTTGATGTCCAACAGACGTACAGCCCTAAATCAGATCCACGGTGGCATGGGTATCGAGGAACTGTCAGGTGATGTCAAAACGTTGAAGTACCTTATTGACGTTGGGGCGGCTGTGACCCTCCCGCTCAACGAAGTATATCAGCACCCCGAACCATAATCTCAAAACCAAAATCGTAGTCAAGTGGTTACACTGCTGGACGCATTGGTGGGGCGGTGTCATGGAACGGACCAAAATGGAAAGATATGCCTGAGGGCAGATATGGAAAGGCCCATAATGGTAATTGGCTATCATCAGCTTCATTACCCTGCAGCCGGAACAGACCACTCCAACCCTGCGTTACTGGCTAAACGGCTCTTACAAATGCCCGGGGTGGCGGCATACGTGGAGGGACAGAAGGCTTTCTGGCTAAACTCATTCGAATGCCAAATTCGGACCACGAACTTCATCACCTCCGCCCCGTGGTCGAATCTTTCCTCCGGCTGGGATTCTCAGCAGCCCACCTTAACAATGGAACCGCAACTCCGCTGCATCATTTTCTCACAATATCGATTTCGCATCCGAAACGGCCTTGTTCAAGCGAGCTGGAAGACGAAGAGCTCCCCCTGTATTCTGATCTAGCAGAACCAAGACTGGTATACGAGAGAGTCAAGAAGAGACATGAAAACGGACGAGCTAGTGTCAAAGCCCTTCTTGCGCATGGGCGGCAGACCTAAAGGCCAAAGACGAACGGGGTGTGACTGCGAAGGATATGGCATTCTCCAGCGGATGGTATCGGGCTGACGTTGACGATTCCTCAACGTAACTGTTTTCGTGATTGAATATCAGCACAGAAAAAAAAAGGGATGACAAGAATATGGACGGCTAAGCCAAGGCCAATGAGACAAGAAGGTAGAAGAAACGATACAACAAGAATGATGAGACGACGAGGACAACATGGACAGTGGCGTACAGGGAAGACAACACGCTGATGCTTGGAATTATCCGTAAGAAGGGCTCCAAAATCAAAGACGTGTCGTCATGAAGGTGGACTCTTTCTTCTGAGCATTAAAGACGCGAGCTTATTGTGCATCAACGGCTCTCCACCTCACATAAACGCACGTTTCCATGCGATATCGTTTGAATGCTCGTTCATAGATCCCAAATAAATTTCTTTCCGACTCCGCTTGGTGGAGTGTGTGGGCTGAGGCGTCTGCAAAGAACCCAGTCTCGTATAGGACCAAGAAAGCCTCGCAACAGATATTCCTACACGTCATGCCGTTTTGGTTGAGGGCTGCGGAGAACTCATCACCTTGACTTCAGAGTGGCAAGAACGCAGCACGCCAGAGATGTGGCGAGTCTCGTAACTTCGAGCGCAATAGTAGGCATGTTCAATAATTGCGGCAGACATTTGGGTCTTTTCAATTTGTCTCTCAACAAAACAAAACATTTGCCATTCTGCCCGTGGAAACTGTGCGCACTTGTTCTCGGCTTGAATTTGCCTACGAATACCCTGCCCAGGGATCAAAGGTACCACCCAAAGCTTTCTTCGCAAGGGCAGGGTGGCATTATTCGTATCCTTTAAATCTCTTTCGAATCAGCCTAGCCTCAAGCCCTGCCTAAATTGCGGTATCATCCCCGTTATCGTCAAACCTTTCTACTCTTCGGCCCCAACACAGACAGCAATCGAAGTAGATTGGAAGTTTCTAGATCAGAGGGCAGCTGGTAAACCATCGTTCGTCCACGGTAAGATAACACCTCATCAAATGCGACGTGGCTTGAAAAGAGTTGAAACTCTACTCTGATCCGTGTTGGGAAGTCATCAAGGTGACCGGTCCGCATCTGAGAAACTATTAAAGGAGCGCTTCTGTCTGGATGGGTCGTCAATAACCATCACTCTTTTCAAGACCATTACCCTTTTCAAGACCATCACCCTTTTCAAGACCATCACCCTTTTCAAGACCATCACCCTTTTCAAGACCATCACCCTTTTCGAGACCATCAACCTTTTCAAAACCATTGACCACTTCCACCGCCGGACCGACATGACGTCTTCAAGAGAAAGCATCATGGGCCTTGACAGCCAAGTACTGCGCTCAACCTATATTAAAGTACACCGTATACTCGTTATCCCTGTGCTTGGAGGGATAGTCCTCTCTCTTATGGGAGTCGGCTTTGGGGCGTTGTTCAAGTGCGAAATGCTGCAGGTCGCATCTTTGATGGCCCTCGGCGGCATAACCATCTTTATCTTGATGACAACCAGTCTTCAATTGATTGGCATGTTGGCGTATCACATCTACCACCGCACATCTCTCGAGCGACAAATAGAGGAAGCAGGCGTCCCGCGAACGCGAACGCGAACAAATTTCAACCCCGTCCCCGGCCCCGCCCCCGCCCCGGTCAGCCACTACCCGACGACAACGCTTTTCACAACCAACGGGAGAGTTTGAGTCGATGTAGGGCTAAGGGATATCCAAGAATCACCATGGCTGCGTCGAAAAGGTCGTTGATTCTTCGATATTCAAATCTACGAGGATTCCCGGCTCCGGGGCTCAGACAACCACACCCACACGCGCAAATGGCACGATGCTTTACGGACAAGATATCAAACGCTTCATACAACAACGGTCCTTGAGCTCTACAACTTGTCGCCAGAACCCGGCTATCATACGATCATCGGCGGTAGATCAAACATTGGTCGGAGGATGAGGAAATCGCTAGTACGGAGAAACCACAGATCTCGGACCTCAGCAGCACTTGATTCAATTGCAACGAATTCAACGACGGGAGTTGGGAAGACGGTGGGGCGTACACTGTCGAGGAACGTTCATTTTTAGCGTCGGCTCCAATAAACGACGGCCGACGTTTTCGCTAGTCTTTCGTGTCTTTATCTTTCCTTTACCAAATCAATAAAATCAGTGCGACTCACGAGGTGCTCCCATGTCTCAACCGTTGGGGATTGTGCGCCCCTCTCCGCATCTGGAGGTCACTTGACCTGGGCGTCCTCGCGCCACCAAGGCGTCAAGTCGCATGTTGAGCAACTCTGTCTTCCTTATCCAATGTGGGACCGAAACCATACAATGTCCACTTCTCCATCATTTCATCCACTGTTCGCAATGCCAATTCATCAGTCGGCAATGCCGAAAAGCCCATCGGTGAATTGTTCCGCCTCGGTGGCCGCACGATACTGAGTTTGCAGACCCCCCCTCGAAGCCCTGAACTTTCAGCAGCCATCTGACGATACCATTCACTGGAGGCGGCTGCTCCATGGAAAAGGGAGTCGCCCGCTCCATCCTCGAGAAGCGGCGGTGACGTGATCTGCCTCGATCGGCCTGGGCGAACCTTGGAGGGCGTACAGCCTCGACCCCTTTGTGCTCCAATGTCTCAACCCAGCTTCGCAGAGAAGGTGCTCGCGATGTCTCAGAAACATGACACCCAAGCGTGGTACTTTGAGTGTGGCACCAACAACGCAGATGACATGGGAGCGGTTCTGGTCAGGGCCGGCTCCAAAGCACGATAACCCCTTCAAGGCAGAGTTACCTGCGCAGGTATGTCGAATATTGGGCGACGTCTCGACTATCAACTTCTCGCTCAGAAAATCGAAGCGCATTTTCGAGGTGAATATTACTGGGCCACTCATCTGTATTAGGGTTGCGGCTCGCAAAGTCCAGCAACGAGGGTGTTCGGCTAGCTTCCTTCTCCTCGTCACCATGAGCGCACACGGTAGCAACGATGCGGGTCATGCGATTCGTCTGTGCTCGGTGAATACGATTCCGAGGGGCCTGATAACACGGCGTACAACTCATCCCAGGCGGCTGTGGTCCAAATGGCGCGGTTGCTCCAGGTCGTTGCCGAGTGGGGAAGCCGAGCCGACGTTCCGCTGATTCGGGTCAACTCCGTGTCGCCGGGGGTACATCAGGACCCGCATGACGGCGCCGTCTCTCAGTGGCCCAGAGGTTGGGAGAGCAGCGATGGCAGATACCATGCTGATAGATTGAGCGAAGCGCATGAGTATACGGTAGGGGCTTGATCGTTTTTCTTCTCAGCGATGCGAGCAACTTCATGACGGGCTCTGATCTCAGGGTTAACGGCGGACACACTACCTGGTAAAACTTTTTTACCCGGTGTTTGAATAGGAGATGAGGAAATTCATACAAGTCTATCCTTCTAATGATTTTGCCCTGCACATTCTGTCTCAGTCTCTGTGTTGTACCAATCACAATGTCAGCGTTCAACGGCATCTGTCAGACGCTGTGGAATGGTCTGACGATGTACGCTGGGATCCTCTGATACCACGTCATCAACATGCAACAACTGGTTACACAACTACAGATTCCAAGAGAGAAGTGCTCCAGAGGGATATAAAACGTTGACCTTTACCTCAGAGTTCGATCAAGCACCTCCAACCCCACAGCGTCTATGTCGTGCCAGTCCAATATGCTTCTCAACACCGCCTTTCTCCTCCTCGGTCTCTTATCGAGCCCAGCCTCCGCAGCTTGCTTCCTCGTGGGTGCGAAATGGGACGATACGCAAGCGTCTGCAGTCGGCGCAGCAGAATACTGGTGCCGGAAAGCAACCGGCGGCCAAGCGATTGCAGGACTCTTGTAAGTATGCAAACTGCTTTGATCATTCCACAGCTTACATAGTGCTCCAGCCACTCCGGAGACACCAAAAGTCGATGCAGCAATCTCTACGAAGGAACCAAGATGACGAGGTAGCTCACGTCCGCCACGTTTTGGCTGACAATACCTAACCCGACCGAATAGCAATAGAGTCGATTTCAAAGTGAAGTGGGGCGGGCGTGGAGACGCGAAGCTCGACGCAGAGGAGTGTCTCACCCGACTGAAGACGGAGATCATGGGTTGTTCACACGGAGGGTCCAAGGATGAGGGCGAGTGGACGTTCACGTAAGTGTTGGTCCTAGAAGGTAGAGCTCTTTACTGATATTGGCAACGGGCAGCTCCGACCCGAACGAGGGGAACTGTGGCTCATGAGCCGTTCTAGTCCAATACCGTCTGGACAGATTGCAAGACTATAACTTGATCACACTATAGTTGTCGGAATCTCAGATCATGTCGCGTTGATCAAGTCATAACTACTAACATGCCTCATGTGAAGATATGGTTCAAACATTATCGCAATCATTATGACATTAGTATTTTTTGTCATCCGGTTCCCTATTGACAACCAACTGTCCTTCAAAAATATGTGCCACGAAGTATATATCATCCAAGTCATGTACCCAGAATCTGTTTCCTCAGTTGTAGTAAATGTCAATCTCCTTGATCTTGAAGAGCGCGTTGTCGCGAGGCGGACCGCAGCTCCAGCCCTTGTCCCCGTTGGCCCAGTTGTTAAAGACCCAGGGTCCGGGCTGGTTAGGGACGTCCCTGGTCGTGCGCCACTTCTCCTGTCCGTCGATGAAGAAGCGCACGAGACCAGGTGTCCAGTCGATACGGTACTCGTGCTCGGTGGTGGTGGGGTTCGAAGGAGCCGCGACCGCGGTCCACGTCTTTTGGCCGTCGCGGTCGGCGTCCTGGTTGGCGAACCAGATCTTGCGCGACGCGCCGCGGCCGTTGTTGCTCCACGTCTTGACGTCCGAGAGCCACTCAATGTCCGTCTCTTGGTTGTCGTTCTTGTAGTAGAAGATACCTGCGCTTGTCAGTATGCCGCGAACAGATGCCGGAACGCCGGGAATAGCTTACCGTTACAGACACCTGGAGACTCGGCAAACACGGCAACGGTGCGGACGGAGGCAGACGTGATCTTGGTATACGACGTAACCACCTCGGCGCCTCTGTACGGCATCCTGCTCTGGCCGCCGGGAACCTTGAGCTCGAGGTAGCCACCCTTGATCGACACCATGGCCGGGTCGTAGAAGTGGGTGGTGCTGACGGGGTACCCGCTGACTCTCAGGCCCGCAGGGATGGCGGCACCGTCCCTGAGGGAGCCAAAGTTCCAGAATCCCCTGTTCTTGAACCGCTGGCCGTCGACTGTGTAGACGCCGTTGGCCAGGGCTGGCTTTGCCGATCGCTGGGCGATGGCGGCGCCGGCGGCCAGGAGGACGGTTGCGAAGGTTGAGAAGTGCATGGTGAAGGAGACCGAAATGCTTCAACTTTCAGCTGTTGTCGAGGGGGATGCTGGGGCGGATGCTGGCTGGAGAGGAAACAATAGACATGATTTCCGCGTTTCGAAGCCCGTTACTTATAACAATCTTGTTTTTCCGTCCTTGTGGGCTATGTCGGCGGGAAGCCTCTGAGCCTCTTTGAAAGTCAAGCCACCGGGATACTCCTCGACGCCTCATGGCCCAGATTCTCTAGGCACACGCGGCGTTGATCGGTAGCTTGGTGCCCAGAGGCCTGGCTACAGCCAAGCTTAAGTGGTAGCGAGAGACTGTTCCCGGGGCGCATGCCTATACTGGCCTGGATCTGGTCGCCGTACAATGAGTACAGCTTCCTTGGCCGAATTCTGGCAGGTGGAAGAGACCGGAAATGGCCAAGCTGTGATTTACGGCCAGGTCTGATTATTGTCCATCGACCGTATGGCCGGGCGTTGGCTCATCACCTAACTGGCAGACTACCACTAAAGCAGCTTCAACGAAGAGCATGCCCCTCAACGGCGAGCAGGCCAGCCAATCAAGTCAGTCTCGACAATGATGAGCTCTTCCAAGGGTCCATCCGAGCCATGAGCGTGCTGGATCGTGGCTTCTGACTTGTATGGTTTCGGTGGGCGGCAATGCAATCCGTGAGCCGCGATTGACAGGCACGTCATCGCGGGAGAGGCTCAAAAGCCACAGATCCCGCCGAGAGACTTAGCACTGGACATCGTCTCTTGTTGCAGAGCCGGGAGTTGGGCCTCTCGCACAATGAGCGTCCGGATCCGTCGACAGACCGGAAGCAGCATTCCACAGCCACACGATTCCCTTCGGCAAACGTGATGGCGCTTCAAGTCATCCTCAGTGTCAACCGCCTGCTCCTATTATTCGCCACGAGGAGCTCTGAGTTTGAAGGACATCAACGAGAAGCGCATATTCATCCATGATGGCCTCGTGGCAATCAGAAGCATGTCTTGGCCGTTTTGACAGGCACCAACTGGTAGAGCGACTGTCACCATTCTTGAAAAGTAATGCCAAGACGCCCCTGGCTGTCTCAGTCCATGGTCCTACTTTTGGTCTACCGAAGGCAAAAGGCGGGACCACCGATGGCACCGCCGTGACCGTGTCTTGCACAGCCAGTGCGCACCAGGCCGAGACATCGCCCGGAGACTATTGCGTGAAGAAGTCGGTGCCCCTGACTACCGGCTCCGGGCGGACACATTCTCCCCGATATCAGTGCCGAGTTTGGTGCTTGGGACTGGAGCTGCCTTCGGAAGAGAATCAGGTCGTTTTGGTTATCTTCAAGGAAGCCACATTACCTGGTCCTTCTTTTCCACAACCAAGCACAATCAGGCCAGATATTTCCAGTGACAATGACGGCTTCCCTGATAACGAAGTATTATTTCGCTCAAGGGATTTGGTTTTGTGCGGCAGCAGAATACTGTCTTAGGTAGGCTCAAACTTTCGAAACACAGTCTACTTACCAAAATCACAGCTAGATTCAGTTTGATAGCCCATATCGCCTCAATGAAAGCAACTGCGTTCATATCCCTCACTCGTCCCCTCACTCATCCTCTGGCTTCTTCTTCCCCAGCGAGTCGTCGTATCTCGTCTCATACTTGAGATCATGCACATCCTTGGGCGTGAAGGCATTAACCCTTCTGCTGCGGATGTCGGTCCGATCAAGCAGGTTCTGATACAGCGGCGCAAAGTCGCGACTCGTGCTGATGTGATATTCCTTGAAGGCCTCCGCGACTCCGTCAATCTCCAACTGTACGCGGTAGACCAGGTAGACCTCGTTGAAGCGGACGTTGGTCTTTTCGTTCTCGCGAGCGGCTGCCAGGGCAAAGCTGTACAGGGCGCCTTGGGACACGGCGGGCGCGACGCGAGTGCCCACTTCTCCCTGGGCGCCGGTGCACATCGACCAGGTGCTGGTCTCGAACCCTTGCTCGAGGAGGTAGGGGATCGTGGCGCGGTACGCAGCTGCTCTCTAATAAGCGGCTGATGAATAGTCGGCGGACGTGATCGACTACCCACCGATGTACGACTCGAAGTTGATTTTCATGGCCTCCCTCAGCGCATCAAGGTCAAGCTCCAAGATGGGAGTATCCCAGTAGACTCCTCCGGCTGCGGGTCTTTTAGCAAAACAATGACAGCGCGAGCGTTTTACTCGGCTATTCACCTGAAACCCAGACGTGCTGGAAGGAGGGCAGCTTTCCTGCCTGTGCCTGGTCGACGACACCTCGGATGGATTCTTCCGAGGTCACGTCGGCTTCCACGATGGTGATGCCATCACGGCTTCCGACATAGTCGAAGATCTTCTCTGCGCTGGCCTGGCTACGAACCACTGCGATAACCCGTCGGTTTGCTTGGAGGGCGCCAATAATGGCTGCTACACCAATGTTACCAGAGGCTCCGATGACAAGGACGGTTTCGGACATATTGGCTTTGTTCTTTTGTAATAATGATCTGGAGCGAGAAGGCCGAGTCTTCACAAACAGACACAGTTGGATGCTTTTCTGATCAACGTCGGACCACCCTGTTCAGACTGAGGATATTTATACAGAGCGAACGTTGTTCCACCAGAGCTACATGCCATGTGAATGATGACAAATGACATCACAATCACCGTACTGGAATCGCGGTAATGGCCGAACGATGGCCCATAGGTCTTCTCTCGCCAACCACGACCTGCATCTTTCGGGCTATAACTGTTGCCAGCGTCCGCAACTGCCCGGCGGTCATGTCGGTCGAGTGTGGGTCATTAATAATTGGGCGAGCCGGGGTTTCCGCGGGGTTCCGGCGCTTTGTCACCGGCGTTGAACGCCAAGTCATCAATCTGCAGAACAACCCAAAGCGAAAGCCACACAACCCCAGTCAAACGCTGGCTGCAAGCTCACATTACGTGCCAAGTACTCGTCATGCATTACATCGCTATCCATCTTTCTATTTTCTGAGCGGTCCTTTCTGGCCTCGCTAATGCCCAGTGTACCATGACAGAGTTCAGTCTCATTAGCACCATTGACGCATCGCGAGGGGCTTTCAGGGTTGGTGCCAACAAACCTGGCGTCAATATGACTGTTTGGAAAAAAGCAGCTGTCGAAGCGTGCGTCAAGCAGCTTTCGACTCGACACGCGTGTTGTACAGCGCAATGGAACCACCGTCTGCGGCACCGCATGACGTAAACTGTGCTGATTCCTCTGACCAAATCCATGTGCCCTCCGATGTATTACAGACGGTATGGTTCTCGTCGCTGAATGGACATAGCCCAGAACAGGTCTACTTCATCTCCGCCATCTCTGGTAGAGTATTTCTGTCCTTTGGAGCAGAAGACTTGCGGCGATAGTACTTCCTGAGCCGGCGAGAAAGACGTCCAATCGGTGCGAAAACACCAAGCCTGTTCCGCCCTTGGCTGCTGGCAGCATTGTGCTTGCCGTGGCCGAACATGAGGAGTGTTGATGGACTGGTTCGTAAGGATTACGCTGGAAACAGAATTGAATAAATGAATCGATTGGATGCACAACACACTGGTAGAACAATGATCTGAGGAGCGTGATAGAAGTTGTGGTCGTTGCTCTTGACTCGACAAAGTTGTAGAAGGGCGGGTGTCAAGGACTGGCCGAAGTAGTCTTCTCTATATCACCGAAGCCAGTCGTATGCTAATCTGGACTCTTTCCTTGCATCGAAACTTCATCTTAAGAATAGGAAAGAGTGGCACAACGTCACTGTACAGAAGTTAGTCAGAGAGGCAGGTGCTTAAGAGGGCAGGCGTCAAGAGCCTCAATAGACAGGCATAGAAATTGCTCGCAGATCTGCGCATCGAAACTAGTGCTAGTTATGATTTGCTGCAACAATCTAATTCTTGCAGAGAACTTGGGTATCCTGGCGGGCTTTCTTCTATTCAGCTCACAGTACCTGAGCAGAACATCAAGCCACACGACATGGGTGGGTAATCAACTTTTCCTAACCGTCTCGCAAAGACTGTCCCCGAGCAGGCCGTCAAGTTAGACCTGAATCCTTCCCCGAAGAGCGCCAAGAAACATTGTCCGGGTCCATTTGATCAAGCGTCTTGTCAAGAATGCTAGGGCAAAGGCTTCGAATGTAAACCAGGGAAATCTGGGGCGGGGGCTGAAAATTGGAAGAGTATTGTTTCTACCACGAAAAACGAGGCGTAGTGGCAGTGAACGTAAGGAATACAGGCGGCGACAGCGCGTCTGGGGAAACCGCATGGACGGGCACGTGAATTCCGGTGTACCATTATTCTGTGACTCTCGATAGTATGCGATCATCGCTGCTGCTGGCCGGGCTCAGAGAGTACAAGCCCACGAGGAAGCCCATTCCAAGACGCTACTCCAGTACCAAACCATCCCTCGGCTACATGATGGCAACAGAGAAATCGAGCATGCCCGCCTTCGTGTTTGTCGTGGTATACAATATGATACGTTCATGCGCTTTTCCTACTTTACGACGCTTCGGCCTGACCTTCAGCCTTCTCATCGTCCTTGTCCTCGTCACCATTGTCCTTGTCGTCTTCGTCGTCATCTTGATTGGTTGGAAGAGATCTGTCTCCGAGCGCTTCTTGCAGAACCTCACTCGAAATCTTGGTAACATCTGTAGCAAAGACACTTTCGTTTTCGTCCAGCCCAAGGCGACGGTAAACCAGTATGATAGGTTGCCCTTCCATCTTGGCAATCCGATAGAAGTCAGGGCGAGGGACGGCGTCGTACACAAACGTACGGCGGCCGGTTACAGCATCGATAGCAGAGGATATTGCATAACCTCCAATGGGCCACCGTAAGTACAGGATGTTTGGCAGCCAGCTCCGAGTGAAGAGGACCTCCACTTTGTGCAGCCGCTCCGGACTCAGGTACGGTAGCCTCCGGTCCGGCCCCCATTGTTCAAGACCCCACTGGGCCTCGATCACCCGCACAATATCCCAAATCATGCGCGCATGGGTACGATGGCAAGAGAACAGGCCATCCAGCACCGACGACTCGTCGATCTCATCCGCGAAGTTGCAAGTCTCTGCTCGGAACTTCTCCTATATTCCGAGGCACATCCACACGGCGCCGTCATCATACTTCAGTCTCGGCACACCATCGAGTTTTTTGAAGAGAACACGACGCAGGCGCTTGGAGAAGAAGGGATACGTGCCTGTATAATTGATTATGGGCTTGTCGTCGGCAACCCCTCCCATGCCGTATGACATAATGACTGCGACCCGGATCAAGATCCTCGCCTCTTTCTCAAATATCGACTCCAGTGTGAAAGCGTGGCTGGTCTCTGCCAGCAGCATAGCGGAGTTGAAGACCATTCCGTAGTCGCCAAGGATGCCTTCATGAGAAAGAAATTGTCGGATAAGCTGAGGCCAGCCAAATCGCACTCTGTAGCCAATGCCATTGTGTCCTTGTTCAATAACACGAAGCCATTCGAGGCGCGACAGGGTATGCTTCAAAACTGCCTGGTCTGAAGGAAGTTTGACGCGCCACTCTTGTGGCGGCATATTGGGCCAAGCGGAGATGCAAGCATAAAGCCATTCATAAATGGTTTCGTTCTCTTTCAGAGAATCGGGGTTCCATTTGTTCAGAGACAGAACTTCTCCAAGTAAAAAGTTGCAGTGAAAAGTCACTTTCGAGGGGTCCTCTGATTTATAGCCGCATCCAAGCTGCTGATATAGCTCCCTTCGCGACTTTCGGGTCTTCTTTCGGACAATTCCCAAGGACCGGTCAAATACCAGTCGCTGCTCGGTTTCTGCCATCACGACGTGTCTGAGGTTGGGAATCTTCGCGCTGCAAAACCTCAATGTGCTTGTAATCCGTAAAACCGCCAAGACTGATGATGTAAATGGTTGACAACCGTGGATAAAACTCATCCAGTCACTGCAGTCTTGGAGAGTGCAAATGACCCAGCCAAGGCGTTGTGCTCTTTGGAGCGCTTCGAGGCAATCTGAGGGATCAGCAAACGTGACAATGGTGGAGAAACCAGACTCCTTGTCACGCTCACTTTCGTCGATGAGGTTATTCAAAAGCATGTTCCAGTCAATCACCGTAGGAAGGTTGCGAACGTGAGGGTTTCGACGTCGTTCGACTGACTCCGAAGCCTCCAGGCCATAACCAAGAATAGTGCGTGGAACATCGAGATTTCCGAGAATTTGATTATTTGGAATATCGAATGACGAGTAGACTATTAGGTTAAACGACCAGCCGCCGTTCGTGGCGATATTCTCAAGAATGAAATCGTGGATAGAAACCTGTCCGGCTTCGGAACTGACTGTGCAGGTTCCGTCCAACTTGACAATAACGGTGGTTCTCTCCGAAAAGAGAGACTGAGACTCCCGTTGGCAAGCCAGGAAGGACTCCCAGGTCAGGACGGCTATCCCATTGCCACGTTCCGCCCACTGTGAATGTGATAGAGTATGATGGTCCATAACGGATGGGACTATGATGACGGGAGTTTGGCCAGCATCTCTGGCGGAGCGAGCAACTTGTTTAGCCAAGCAGATAGTTTTGCCAGAAGCAGAAGGCCCGGTAATTCGAAAGTAGGAGAAGCCGCCGTCTTTGTTCTGATGGATTGTTCTGCACACCTGTGCTATTTCTTTGTCCCAGGATATCGCCTCATTTTCCGTCACCGGGGTTTCGTTCTTGCGTTCGTCGAATTCCATGTGTTCGTCAGAAGGTTCGAATTTCATGTTGATATCGGCATTGGCGGATGGGGGAGGCTCGCTCATGTTTTCATCCATGTTGGGTGCCACGCGTCTTCGTTATTTCGAGGGGAACTGGGGGTGAATGGCTGGGTCAGTAAGGGACTGGTCAGGTGAGCGGAAACAACAAGGTTGTGCTTACTGTGACTATCGCAGGTAAGCCAGCTTGACGATGATGAGCTTCCTGACTCGTCGTGATGGAGAGCTCTGCCGCAATTGATGAGCTGGTGCTGAGACACGCAGGATTCTAGGCTCGTATCGGAAGAAAACTGGCCAATGGTGAGACTGGTGGGTAGGTGGTAAAGGTTGACAGGTAAATTGAAATGCCTAGCGCCAGGGCAATTTCGTTGGTCGCCTTCCTCTTCTGCCACAGCTGGAAGGTGCCTGTGGCCACTTCTGCCTGTGGAAGGTACCGGTGGCCAGTGGCAATCAGACTCCAGTCCTTCTTGGATGACACCGGCCTTGAAGGCGTCACGAACGTTCACAGGGTTGGAGGCAGGAGCTCGGCGCAGCATCGGCTTGAACATGCGAGCAATGTAGCTGCTCGAGTTGATACTGAGCTCTCCGAAGCTGATGATGCTGGCGACATTCAGCTGGTTTCCGTCGGCAGCATAACTGAAGAAGCTCGACATATCGGGGACAAGCTCGGTGATTAACCCTTGGCGGCCAGCCGGTCCAGTTTGACCAGTTGTGGGTCGTAACGATGTCTGTCGTTGTTGAGATGAGACTTTGGCTCATCTGATCGCGCACCGCACGATCAGAAGGTAGGTGGGGCCGGGTATCATCGGAGCCGAGGTTGCCGGAAGCTACTCGGCCGAATGTGGGTCTGGCTCGGTCTCCACCGGGGGGTGGTGCTGATGGTAGGGGCAGGTTTAGGGGACGTCGCCTTCCTTATTTCGCGGGGGCACAAAAGTTGACGAACCGGGCCGGGTTTGCCAGGTCAGGTCTTGGTGTCGGCCGCCAGGTCGACTTGTGGATGGAAGGTTGGTCATCGGAATCCTGGTCGCTTGTCTGTCCTGGGAGCAAGGTTTCCAGGTCACCGGCAGGGAGCACGAGGACGGGATCTTTGATTTGGCATGGAACTTTCTTCTTTTTCGTGACCCCTTTGTAACGACATACATTAAGTCGACAAAAACCCCTATTGATGCAAAATAGAGCAGCATTGAGGAATCTTGATCTTAACATAGTGAGCATAATATGCACACAGTTATCGACGTTATTCGTGCTGAAAGATGCCGCCAAACCATTTCTCAATCTCCTGCTGTCCTTCCTCGCTGACCGGAGTCACGAGACCGACGTACCCATCTGGTCGCAATCCCACCACGGCTCCCTTGCTCTTGTCAATCCCGTATTTCTCATACGCCCTCGCCGGCTCTTCATAGTACGTCTCTCCATCGGCGAAAACCTTGTCGTAGTCCCAACCCAACTTGGGGTCGAACGGATGATACACCTCGTGCACATCCCCGAGCAAGTCGATCTTGTCCCGCGGCGCAGAGTGCACGAGGAGCACGTCCACGATGGAAGGGTCCTCATCCGTTATGAACTTCATGGATCCGCTGTGAGGGTCCGAGCCAGGGAGCAGTTTGATGGTTGGTAGTTTCGGCATGTAGAACTTGAGCCAAGCCCCGAAATTGTTAACCGTGTCGCGCTGGGATTGCTGAGAAATATCGCCGCCAAAGACGACGAGCCGGAAGCGCCCGTTTGACGGAAGCTTGTGGTGCAATTCCCATAAGCGGGCGTCGGATTGGCGGATAACCTTATGGGAGGGGAATCGCTGGCCTAGCTTGCAGTTCGTGGCGAGTGATTGCGTGCTCTTTGCGGTGCTTCGCTTCAGGCCATGATCTGTGCCCTCCTCTGCTTCCTTGGCGACGAGGACGGTCGGTTCGTAGTTGACTCCGACACCGGTAGTGAACTGCATCATTAGCATCATCATCCAGCGAGGTACTCCGACGAAACTCACCATTCGACTCGTATGGAACGCCTTCTGGAACTCGTCCGACGAAACGCCCGTCTCATCCATGATATCCTTGGCCGGGCGACCACTGAACAGCTTAGAGAACTTGCCGTCGAAGTCAATGAGGTCCTTCGCGATCTTCTTCCGCTCGAGTTCGTACGTCGAGAGTACCTCCCTGGGGAGAATACCCTTGCTGACCAGTCCAATCTTCCAGCCAAGGTTGTAGCTGTCCTGCATCGACACGTTCATACCTTGGCCAGCCTTGGGGGAGTGCGTATGGACGGCATCTAGACAATCACACTCAGCGACAAAAAGCTTTGAGATAGCGGGTAGCCCACCTCCTGCGAGAAACACGCGGTCGAGTTTGCTGAAATGGTCACCCGTTCGCTGGCCGATTTGGTAGGCCGTCCACCTACACTCGTCAACACCTGTTTCTCGTCATTTGTGGTCAGCTTACCAGTCGCAGTAATGGTACTCCAGCTTGTACGGGCTGAAAACCTTCTGCGCCGACTTGAAGATGAAGTCGGGCGTGATCTGAGACCGATCGACGCGACCGCTGCCAGCAGAGACCTCCTTCAGCTGGATGTACAAGCGAACCATTCTGTTCTCCCGCGGAATGATCATGATCGCGCCTGAGGTACTGTGGATCATCGTTCGGAATCGGATGTCGGCTTTGCACGGTCAACAGATACACTCGCCGTCTCAAAAGTTAGGCTCACGAAAGTCGGTGATGGGGACGATGTCCATGACGCCCCTGCGAAGCATCAGATCAAATTCATCCCAAGCATTTTTCGTCAGAACTCACCAGATGGCATCCGTAGTCTCGCCCTTCATCTCAAACTCCTTCCCCAGCGTCTTTCTCGTCCAAGAATGCGCGCCGTCGCAACCGACAACATACTTGGCCCTGACAATCTCGTCCCTTGCCTCACGCGCCTTCGATCGCTCGAGTATATCGCCGACATCGTCATCGGCGAGATTGCTTCTGAATATTCCATCGGCCAGGTTACTCAGCATCTGCGTCGGTGTCGCCTCCTCCTCGGTCAGGTGCCGAAGTGTGACCGTCACAGGGTGCGCGTCCGCGTCCTCGACTGCACTCTCATCAATCTCGAGCGACGTGGGAATGACCATGCGCTCCACACGCAGGGCCTGGTCTGGGGTATCCGAGTCGCGGATGGCGTCGAGGAAGAAGCCTTCGATGCGGCCCTGGTGTAGGACTGATTCGGTGAAGCGGGAGAGACCGGGGATAGTATTGACAGAATGCGCGCTGCGGAAGATGGCACCGTTGGAGTCTGGGTTCCAGAAGCTGATTTCTAGAGCGCGTCAGTATCGTCACGTTCCGTATCGTGGCAGTTCGACCTACCCAGCATGCGATTCGCTTCCTTCCATACTCGTTCCCCGACCCCGAAGCTGTCGAGAATCTCCAGAGACCTCACTTGGAACCTGAACGAGTCAATCGACGAATCTCGAAATAGCAAGCAAAGCCTACCCGTCCGCCTGCCCAGAGTACACCTTGTCCGTCCTTTTGTCCACAATGCGCGTCTTGACGCCCAACCTCGCCAGCCAGAGCGCCAGCATCAGCCCAGCCGGTCCAGCGCCGATGATGAGGACGTCAACCTCGGATTCAGGTAGTTCAGTCATGGTGCATGCCACCGCAGCAAGAATTGTCTCGAAAGTAAACAAACACAGTGTATTTTCGAACAAGCTAGCTCACAAAGAACAGCCACTTTATGTGCCCGGCCCCGAGTCTTCGCCAACGACGCCCACATCGGGCCCGTGGTGAACTACCGATGGCTGGGGTAGACTTTTGGAGAAATAAGCGATTTACAAGCATGACAAAGGAAGGGTCGCATGGTCGCATCCGGAGGGGCACAAATTTGGGGAAAATGGGCCCTGGGGACGTCATATCGTGTGGGGGTATCAAAGCCTAAACGCGGAGACTAACAGCTTGTGTCGCGTGTGACGATGTGAAATGCCGCAAGATCGAGTGAGACGCACTGCAGATGTTGATTTGGCCGTGTTGCGTAAGCGGAATTAACTTGTATTTCCGTCCCGAGAGCCCCTCACTCATTCCCCGGACCGGCCCGTCCGAGATCTCGACGAACTCTCCACACACGTGAGCCGACTGGTCGCTTTTCGTGCCCTTGCAGCACCTCGATCCACGGGGTTTGTGTATCGCTGACTTCGCCGAAACGTGGGTTCTCGGGTTCTTCGTCCGAATTGTCGCTCTCGGTATCCTCGTCCACAATCTCTACCCCTCCGTCTCTGTCGTTGTCGTCCTTGTCATTGGCCTGGTAATATAGCTCTTCTGTGTACGCCCAACCCGGAGTGTCGAGGTTGCCGTAGATGAGAACGAGTTGGTGATTCGCCTTCTTGGCAGATTGAATGCGAGCAAGAGGAATCGGGGTAAGTATTTGGAGGACGCCTTGCTTAGGGTCTATACCGCGAACGAGGACGAGACCAAGTGTTTGACAATATCGGGGATCAAGGGTATGGCCGTCGGCGTTAGGGATGAAGGGGATGCCTTCTGGCGTGTGAGAAATGATATCTTCCAGCGGAGTTGATTCTCCGTCGACGTCCATATCGTCGCTGCCGCGCAGACGACTGAAGGCCTTGGTGTCTTCGATCTCGACGAGGCACAGCATCGATCCGTTGAGCAGCTCGGCAACCAAATTTGCGGGAAGTTGTTGCTCGTAGGCAATGACTCCAAACACGCCGCGGCTCTTGCCGTTGTACTTGACCATCAGCGGCGGCCAGGAAGTGAGTGGTGTCGGGTCCCAGGCTGTCTTCTCGGGGGTCCGCTTGGTATGAAAATACGCCAGCGCCTGCATGGAACGAAGGTGGGCGGCCGTCCTCGAGGTGAATTCGGACTGCTGAGATGGAAGCATCGTAAAGTTACTCTTGCACGCCGACTTGAGCCCGTCGACGCTCTCCTTAGGGCCATCTTCGGACATGTAAATCACCTCGGTAGGCTTGAAGTCGGCGATGAGTTCGGTCAGCAAGTCGAGACCGGTGCCCAAGATCCAACCTGGAGTGTTGATGATGAGAGGAAGGCCGCGGCAGGTCTTCTGATAGTGGCGATGGAGGTCCAGCGCGCATTCCAGGTACAACTCGGGGTCTGAAGCTGGCGACACAGAAGCGATCGAGTGGCATCTGATGACTGTTGCAGCTTGCTCGTCCGTGGCCACGTGTGCGAATGCCGGGCTGAGATTTGGCTGTTTGACTTGAACGAGGGCGATGGTGCCGGCCGGTGTGTATTCAGGCTGGCCGGGGTCGAGATCGAGGACGACAATCGAACGTCCGAGACGGTCAGATCCAGGGGATGTGAGGAGGCGGTTGCCCAAAATACGACCAAAGGTAGACTTGCCCGACGACTTGGGGCCGCAGAGCATGACGCTCAAGACGGGATCGACCTTCTTACTCAATCCAGCTAGCTTCTTATTCCAGGCGGGATGGGACCGAAGATCTTGAATGAGTGCTCGTTTCGGGGCGTCGTTCGACGTACAGATCTTTGCTGTTAGCTCCCATCGCTGCTGTCACTTTCGGGGCATCTGTGATCTCATCTCACAATCTTGTATGTATCAGTCTTGGGTGACTTTGGATCTGGTTCGTTCCAGAGGCTTCTGAAGAGAGGTGACAGTCTTCCCAGCTTCCGAAGACTGTTGGCTTGGGGGTGAGATTGAATTTCCAGAGTTGTTTCATCGGAGCAACGGATGACAGGTATGCCATGGCAATGAGGCGCATGCACCCATCTAGTGCCGTCCTGGCTTCGAATCGAGGCTCCGGCGATGGTGATCTCGCCCTCGATAACCGTAATCCCGTAGCTTCCTAGGACGAGAAACCGTTCGCTATCCTTGAGTCTCAGCTGGAGACGGCCTTGCAGCTTCCGCGAGTTGCTCTTGTTCGGTCTGAAGGTCGAAAATTGCTGCGCTTCCTGCCCGATCAACCCTTGCCCTTGCGAGTCGGCCTTTTCATTCGCCCTTGGGGACTTTCCCTTCGTCGGCGAACGAGCTGGTGTAGAAGCCTGGGACTCTGAAACCTCCTGCTGGGATGTTGGCGACGATAGAGAGGGGCTCGCCGAGAGGAGCTGCTGCCTCAGGGCGAAGGCGCTCATAGCTACGGTGGTTAGCAGAGCCAGGGACAGCTTTAGAGAAAACTCACGCTTTGATCCATCAGAAGTCTCGATCTTTCTTCTCTTTGGGGTCGTCATATTGATTCAATGAAAGGGGTGTCGAGAAAGTACAATAATAGCGATGAAGAGCGGCGATGAAAAACAAAAGGATTCCTTCAATCTCCACCCGAGGGGCAAGCGCTTTTTCCAAGGTGGTCTTTCCGTAGAAAGAGAACAAAAACCGAGAATTCCTCACGGCAGGTCCTCCCCCGCAATGCACCTGCCCGATACCACCGCAAGACGACCAGCGCTGCCGTACCTACCTAGGTAAGAAAAAAATCTTGCTACCTCCGCCTTGAGCGCCTCAGTCCTGCTGACCTCCATTAGCTTCTCCCTCCAAACAAAAGTTTCTCCAGCAACTCACTCTGTTTACCACTCGCAAAGCGTCGCAACAACTTGCAAGCAGTAGCAGTTGATACCGTCACGATGCCTGGGGGATATCACGACCGCGATTCCCGCCATGGGAGCTTCCCACCGAAAAACCGCAATGGAAAATCCTACCGGCCGATCCTACCCGGCACCGTCTCACCGAGAACTCCCACACCGGCCGCCAAGGTCAGCAACCGGCCTAGCGACAAGGGTACACTGGCACCTTCGCTTTTCCAGTCAAAGTCCACTGCGGTCCGTGCCATCCCTGCAAAGATTTCTGATCCCCGAGACGCTCAGAAAATTCCTGTCGCGCTGGACTGCCAGCCTCCGTTCACGACGCCCCCGAAGCCCGTCAAGCTCGAACCGCGTGCCAATTCCGATCCCAACCACGACAAAATGTCGCGCAAACTCGACAGCGTCGCCTCCCTGAATGATCTCTTGGCGAAAGAGAAACAAAGTCAGGAGTCTGCCAGCCTGTCTCGCAAGCCTGTCCGTGGTGTCTTGTCCAAGACCAAGCAGGAGGCCTTCGATCCTCGTGCGCCTGACTCCGAATCCGACGCCAGCAGTGCTTCCAGCAGCGACGACGACAGCGACGATGATACCTCGAGCGCTCCCAACTTCTTGAACAAAATAAATGGCCAGGCCTCGAGCAAGCCTACCAGTACCCCTCTGAAGAAGGCCAAGCGCGGCAAGGACGACGAGGTTGCCGATAGCGACGTTGAACGCGAGGCCTCTGCCGCCAAGGTGCCATCTACCAAGAAGGCCCCTGTCAGACCCGAGAGCTCCTCCGAGGAGGAGTCTGGCCCCGAGTCGAGCGACAGCGAGAGCGAGGCCGAGGAGCCCAAGAAGGCGCAAGCTTCCAAGGCGTCTACTTCCAGCTCAAGCGCCTCCGAGGACGAGTCTGAAGACGAGTCAGGAAGTGAAGCCGAGACAAAGAAGCCTGCCGGAAAGGCCGCCGAGAAGGCTGCTCCCGTACCAATGGACATTTCCAGTGACGATCAGAGTGGATCAGAGAGTGAGGATGAAGAAAGCGAGGTGGAAGAAAGCGCGAAGAAGCCCGCAGCCAAGCCAGCCGTCAACGGCAAGACCAAGGCCAAGCCTACCAAGCCCGTTGCACCCCCGAGCGAAGCCTCTGAGGGGAGCGCCGGCGAAGAAGGTGCTGAGTCGCAAGGTTCCGAAGCCAGCGATGCATCTGACGATGAGGCCGCTACTGTTGCTCCCAAGCACAAGGGCAAGGGTCTAGACGTTGCCGGCTTCGTTGGTGCAGGCAAGGACTTCGTCCTCAGACAGGCTCAGGGCGATGAGGATGGAAAAGATATGGCCGACTTCTTTGCCAAGGCCAAGCTCGATGGCAAGCAGATCTGGTGCTTTACTGCCCCGGCTTCCATCCCCATCAGCGTCATCGAGAAGCTCGAGATCCCCATGGACAAGGCACAGAACGGAGACGTCATTCTGAAGCACAACGCTGAGGACTACACTGTTGCTCTCGACGCCGGCGCCAGCACTTCTATTGAGCTGGTCATCCCTAATAAGAAGGGCACCCGATACGACACGGGTACGTGAGCTGTCGCGCGATGTCTGACCACGCTAACATGTTGCAGCTCCCCAGAAAGTCGAGAACGTCCTGCACTTCAAGCGTGTTACGCAGCTCACTGGCGCCTCCGAGCGCCCTGCAGCCGGCCCAGACGCACCCCGCCCTCAGCCTTCCGGCATGAAGGCACGGTTCCGCCCGATCGGCGTGCCCAACAACACTCCAATGGGCAAGATCGGCTTCGACGCCTCCGACAGCGAGGATGATGCTGAGATGGCTTCCGCTCCCCCCGCCAAGAAGACCAAGCGCGTTTCTCTGTCCCAGGACAGCATGGATATCGACGAGCCCACCCCCAAGAGCTCCAAGAAGTCCAAGAAGGCCAGGGAACCCAAGGCTATCGAGCCTTCCCAGGCCAGCGTCATCGAGGTACCCAACTCTCAGCCACTGCCCACACGGGCGAAGAAGACCAAGAAGCGTCGCGATAGCATCGAGTCGATTTCTAGTGTCGGATCCAACCCCAAGCCGCAGAATAAGAGCACCACTGTTACCCCCGACGTGAAGAAGGCGTCGAAGCGCAAGCACTCTGAGGATGACCAGGCCGCTCAGCAGGCAAAGGACATCGCCTCCGCTGAGAAGAAGGCAAAGAAGCTCAAGCGCGACGATAGCACTGAGGGATCTGCCCGCAAGGTCACCGCCATCCCTCCTCCCACGATTCCCAGCGCGAACTACTCCTTCTCGAGTCTCCCAGCCTCCAGTCCCGCCGCTGCGACCCCGCAGACAAAGACCAAGAGCAGCAAGAAGACCAAGGAGACCCCCGTCCCCACCCCCAGCATTCGCCGCGAGTCTGCCGTGCCCCTTCCTCAGTCCTCGCTTAAGCAGTCCGCCTCTGCCGAGACGCCCAAGAAGGAGAAGCGCAGGCGTCGCAAATCGGAGGCGAAGGAGACGCCTGTCGCGGCGTCCCAGGACTAGAAGCACTCGGGCTCGGGCAAGCGTCGCCAGTCCATGTCTCACGCTGGCTCTCGCCGCCCCAGCCTTTGCTGATGGCTGCGACGGTCACGCAGCACACTTGCTCATATTGTAAGAGTATATACCGGCAGCTACGGCTGTCGCCTTGCTTGTGGGCCAACTTGCCCACCCTTTTCGCTTGTTTCGCATTGCACGGATGGAAAAGTACTTCGGTCGTGGATATTCGACCGCCCTTGAGCTCGGTGGTTCATCGCCGCCAAGCCTGGAAGAAATGTCTTGGCTGGACTGGTGTGGACTTGGGCTAAGGGGATGATTTTCAATTGCTTTCTTCGGGCGTTGGATGGACGATACCTAATGCACATGCCTCACGCGAGGTTTATATGGGCTTGAGTGGCAAAGGTAGATGTTCGAGGAGTCTTAGGTAGCTAGGCAGGCAATGACACCATACGATCACTTCACCTCTGTCCTGGTGACACGAAGCTTCTTGGGATGTTTACTTTGCATGTCTCGAGGTGGTACTCCTAGGTTTCGATCCGGACAAGATGACACCGTTCAGCGTGGACTGGAACGCCTCGGATCCTTTCCCATCTCATTACTATGTCGTGCAGTCGGGCTTTTAGTCATCTTTGTTGCTGCGAAGGCCGCTTGCTTTTTGTCGACTATGAGCTTTTCGCCCCAATCTTCCTCGTATCAATCTGAGTCTGGTCATTTCACATAAGGCCGGGCCATGTCCAGGATGCCGAGCTCGGTTTGTCGCAGATTCTTTCTCTTGAGTCAAAAGCATGCTTCAGCAGGCCAGATCTGGATTTGCGGCACCTCCAATCTACAAGAGACCGCGCCGTCCTTCCGCGAAGCCGCCATCAAGAGTGTCGATTTCTCACTGGGTGATGCAACGCCAAACCTGGGGTGCTGAGTGATGCCTGGGCTCTCAGTTGCGCTTGCCCCCGTGATGACTCATTGGGAGTATCAGGGGACGTCTCTGGACAAGGTATTTGATGCTGATACAAAAATATAGCAGACTGTTATCATAGAGCACCAACCCCGAGACTCACAAAGGCCGTCACTTATCGCATTCCCACGCCTGAACCATTATACCTACTTCCATTGCCGCAAAGACTATAACTTCTCGCCTGCCGGTACCAGTCATGCCTTCAAGATTGGCGGATATACCCAAGTCTGATGTTTGCAAGGGTCGGAGGTATATTAGCCCAGTCTGCTAACATGTTCTGAGTTTGCTTTTGCAGCAACTAGTTTGTTCCAAAGCCTTCAGGTTCGATCCTGACTTTCTTTGCGGTGACGAGCAATCCGACAAGCCCAAGCTGGCGGTAATGATCAACTATCGCAATCCATAGGCGCTAGAACACCTATCCTCCGTCCCTCATTCTCTCTTCGTGGCGTCCCAGGTGTATTCCAGGCATTACCCCGCCACAGCGGCTCGAAACCTCCGTGATGATACAGGCGGCCGGGAACAAGTGTGGCAATACGCCACATCGCCACGAGGTGGCGCACCACATGTATCAGGCCACAAGGGCCACTAGCGCAGATAGCCGATCATGCCAGTTTCACCCACAGATCGTGCCACGTATTGTGACGACGCCCACAACAAGACTGTGGACCAAACACCCCTCTCAGTCAAGAAGGGAGTCATTTTCTCCGAGGTCTCAAATCCACCGTCAAGAGTGTCTTTTAAACGCTCCATGGTGTGAACTTTGTTGATGCTCTGCTAGTAACTGTGGTACGTGGTCACGGAACCTAAAGCTGTCGACGCGACGACATCGACATGGTTATAAAAAGGCAATTTCTGATGCGCAGCCGTCCCGAGTGAACCAAGATAATTACGTGACGGTATGTTGTTCAGGTGGCTCTGGATGTGTTCCGAAGGCTCTCTCGCTGGGCCGTGACTTCGGGCCTGTGGTAAGACTGGCAGTGAAGTCCGGCCGATCACCCCAATCCTCATCCGCCATCGTCTTCCATGCATTTGTCTCAGGAATACAACACGTATTGGCATGGAGTGATTGGTACCTCCTCCCGTCCGTGACGTCAATTTGCTGTGAAAACGTCTACTCCCTCCAAGCCGTCCAAGCTCTCGAAATCAACAGACTTCCGTAACTGTCAACTTGTCTGAGACCCAGTCAAGCTGCATGTCTTGCTCGACAACGCCTCTGGGGCGGGAGATGGAATATTGAGGGCCAGGTGCCCTCTTCATGATGACCCAAGGCGGCTGGTATGCTCTTGAACATTTAAGGATACTCTCCAAGGCAAGAGAGTATCAAGGCAGGTCTGATCTGAGGACGTACACATGTAATCGCCGGAGACGTATGCGCAACAGTGAACCGAAAGCCTGACGCATTTTGTAAAAGCCCAGATATATTATTTCCGCGATCTTACATGACAAAGTGTGTTCAACTCTACGTCGCTGGATATTCTAACTGCCGACGTTGCGTGGTCAAGCACGTACCTAGAGTCCCGGGCATCCCAGCCATCTACACGCGGTGTCTCATTTCCACTAGGTGAACTGCGGAGGTATAAAGATCCTCGAGTTCGATGCATTGCAAGGACCACGCCCATGGGATGACGGGCATCTTGGTGCTCCAAGGACGTACGAGTCGATGTCTCCAGCCTTCATGCGGTTTTCCGAGCTCGAGCAGTAGTCAAGCGCGGCGCAACTGACGAACTCTGCACTCACGCCTCCTCCTTCTTCATCTTCGGCGGAGTATGTCCTTCGGAATACGAGCTGGGAAGAGGTGTTTGTTCGCCCCAACGAGGGCCGCTTCGTTCGCCAGCCTATTCTGCTGCCAGAACCCCAGTGCTACTCTGCCTAATGAGTGTCAAGACATAGCAATACTACCTTCGCCGGAAGCCCGTTGTTGAAGAGTGTCCTACGGCATCAAGGAGCTGTTTAACATACTGCTGAAAACTATCACAGCAGATCGGCTGCAATACGTGACGGAAAACAAAGAATACCAGACAACGCCCATCCCAGGCATTCTCAAACAGGAACCAACAAAACCTCAACTCCAAATCTCACCGCATGTCACCCACAAGTACCCCCGTTCTTCCTATCCAAGGGTCGGCAAGCCACCTTGTCAAAGACCTCTTGGCACCGCAGCGGACATTTCACCATCCTCCCGCCTCCGGCCCATGACGCGGCCGACTTCGCCCATTCGCATTCCCGCTTCACCTATACGTCTACCAGCTGTCGCCCTTGGCCATAAAAGATGCTCTCTTCTCTCCTGTTTGAATCCCTAACCTCCCATTCTCGCAACCAGCCGCGAAAGGAACCTCCATCCCACCATCTCAACGCCCTCATCAAACACCCGCCGAGCACCCACCGACCCACGATACCGGCTACCCGGCACGCGAAATTGCCCAATCTCACCACCCCATGCCTCACCGCCAGCAAACTCACGGGACCGGCCCCTCCCGAAGTGACGAAGAGCCTCGCCAAGAAAATCCCTGTCGGGCATCGGAATAGCGGGGATGGCTTTTTTGACGTCACTCATCCGGCCGATCGGCCGCGCGGATCACGGCGTTTGATACCGGGCGACCGGCCCGTGATGTGGCGGGTAATGCCGAGACGCCATGCCAGCCACAAGGATCACCTATGGGGCTGGTATGATCGACAAACACCGTCAAAGACCTTGGTATTTCGACATCTTTCAATACCTAGCAAGGAACATGAGTGCGAGAATGTCTCGTATTCTTCGTCATCATCAACTACTTCAGTAGCGACTGCTCTACCTCTACTCGGTATGGTTTCACCCTCCGCATTACTCCATTTCACCTTTCTCCCCGGCGGACACCAGTCTCCCGCCCGGCCTGCGCCGCGGAGACCTGCCGTACAATGAACACATTATATATACGCGGGTCTATATCGCCGGTACCCAGTCCGTGTAACCCATTCCCCAGACTTCGTGGGTCTTCTTCTGTTGGTCATCCATGAGGCCGTTACCCTTCCGAGCCGCGAGTCTTCTCGGGCTGTTCTGTCGTTTACAAAATACCACGGTTGCGCCGGTGCTGTGCTGATGCAATGTACAGGTAATCCAAATGGTATCCGTTGAATCATTAAGTGCTTATGAGAATCGAAAAAAAGGAAGGATTGATGTTGATGCGCCGTTGTCATGCTACCTGACGACGACTTCGTTTAGCTGGGGCACCTCGTATCGGTCGGCGTTGGGTTTGATCTCGATGCTGAAGATGCTTCGGCCAGATTCGTCGGAGAGTGCTGGGCTGAGGCTGCCGCTACCTCGACTCGAAGAGCTGTAGCTGGAACTACTGCCGACAGTCCATTCGTCGCTGTCGGAGCTACCGCGACGCTGGAGGTAGCCCATGTTGTACATCTTGCCGTATTCTTCGTCCCAGACCTTGGTCTGCTCGCCAATTTCGACATAGTCGTACTCCCAGCGGGTCTTCTTGTCGGCCTGCTGCTGAGGCAGATAGCGAGACTTGGCGAAGTAGAAGATGCCGGCGGACAGTAGAGAACCGCCGACAAGATCAACGGCATAGTGGTGGTTGAGATACATGGTCGCCCACCAAATCCAGCCGACGTACATGACGAATAGAGGACGGAATCGGGGGAAGCAGAAGCTCAGGAACAGAGCCTCAATTACGGCGTCGGCGGCATGCAGAGAGGGAAACGCGCCGAAGGGAACGGGAGCGGTGCTGAAGCTCGTCGTGTACATGTCGATGCCGAGGATGGCGTCGATGCGGGCAAGGCCAGCGGGAGAGCCAGACATGCCGTATGCGGCGGGGGCCAAGCCGTGCTCGTTCTCATACCATGGCGGCGTGCATGGGAAAATGAGCTGAATGGTGACGCCAAGGACGTTGAGCCAGCCGAAGCACTTGGCAAAGACGGGGACGGTCTTGGGGGCTCCGAAAAGAAACAGAATGCCCGCGCAGACAAAAGGAGCACCAAAGTGACCGATGCCATAGGGGATCCACGCGAGGATATCGAGAACGGGGTTCGTGTGCGCCGAGAGGATGTTGGAGAGGTTGGCGCCATATAAAACGTTCTCGAGAGCGGGCAGGACGCGCACCCAGATGTGGGGACGATATTTGGCATCGATGAAGCTGCAAAGGTCAGCACGCGACCATCTAACGGATCGCACCCAACACACAACTTACCGGCTGCAAAAGAAATAGATGAGGTATGCCCATATACTCAGGCCAGGCCAGAAGAATTGGCTGGTGAGAGGAACGGTGAGAAGCAGGAGGCCGCCGGCGACTGCGAGGGTCTTGAGGACAGGCGCCGAGGGGGTGATGCACAGCGAAAAGATGATGAGGCCGACGAGAACGGTGTACTGCAAGTCGAGCAACTGCCACTTGTGGTTTCGCACCCTTTCCAGCGTTACGAGCGGGTTCAACGACGTCTGCAATGCCGTAACATCGTCTGGCACGGGGTTGGTTGCGCGCTTCTTCTGGTTTCTCTTTGCCCTGCTTGGTCGGTATCGGTGGGGTATAGGGTTCAGTTTCGCGAAGTTGAGGTTGCCGGTCCAAAGCGAAGGTAGCGTCGGCTTCCCTTGGAGAAGAGTGGTGAAGTCCCGCATGGTGAGCCTTCTTTCGGATTACGAAGTTGAAGGAGCGACGCAGGCGAAGGCGAGGCGGGAAAATTGGAGTCGAGGAAGACCAAAAGGTGGTTTGGTCTCCTCTTGAAGGTGCGTATGTTCCGTTGTCTGACTAGATTCCAAACATCCGGGTACGCTTTTTCTGGTGTGTCCGTCTTTTCTTGCGGTAACCCTGTACGTCACTGTCCAACCGGTCCAGCGTCTGAGGTGTAAGGATTCCAAAATTCCTGTTCCTCTACTACGTCGTGTCAAGAATGGTCGTCTTCGTCGAAGGGAGAGAGGATGACGATGGCGAGCAAAGCTGTGCTAGGCAGAGCTGAGCTTCGTTCAGGTCAAGGGAGGGTAGGAAGACAGGTCGAGAGAGAATGAGACAGGCGACAAAGTTAGTAGAGGTGTGGATGACTGAATTCATATGTATGATGAGGCAGCGGAACGAACGGGGGACTGGAGCAGGGTAAGGCAAAATAGGTTAAGGTAAGGCAGAGGACGGACGGTGACAAGGTCAAGGAGACAAGGTCTGTACAGTACAACGGTACATAAGGCAGTACATCTAATGGACGAAGGACTTGTACCCAAGACACCAAGAAGGACAGCAAAGGTGACCAAGACAGACCAAGCCGGCCTACGGAAGCGGCGGGGACCGGGGTGGTTGTCAGAGGCCGAGAGACTCTAGAGGGGGGCAGGCAGGGAAGCGCCTTTCAGAACTCTGTATCCGCACTTGTACGTACCGCGATGGAGGTGCTCTTGAAAAGTGCCTGTACTCCATGTCTTACCGCGAAAATGTGTGCAGGTGCCTCGTCCACGATACTTGTTTTCCTACAGAGGCAGAGTACTGACGTCCCTCATACCCTACACAGCTGACCAACCCACTGTCTACGCAGGCGCTGGCAGGGGGGAGATCGGGCGGCAAGTGGTCCGTCGCGCGTGGACTTGATCACTGTGTATGGGAACCGAGCGAGTACAAGTCCAAGTCGGAGCTATGATGCTGTGTTGATTCATTCGGGGTCTCTTAGCCAGCCATTCTTGGCCACCACCGCACACTTTGCGTTTGTGTTGAGTAAGTTGAGCACCCCGTGTGCCACTCCGTCTGCCTTGCCGCTGCCGCGAATGTCATATTGTGGTTCCGCTGCACAGGATGGTGAGGCAGAAGCCAAGAGGGCATCGCCATTGCATCGCCTTTTGCTTGCTGTGGCTATCCTGTGACGATGCGACTATCGCGTGTGCAGGGTACCTCTGGCATTGCAATGTGTCTTGACATCTGCCATGGTATGTATGTAAGCCGACTCTACTTCGCACACCAAACGACGCCAGCTTCTGTCCGTCTCTGCGGCCAAGTCTCGCTGTGTGCGTTGGGTGCTGACTGATTATTTTGTCCGTGTCTGACAGCACGTCTCGTGAGAGGCTTTGGGGGCCAAAGTGAGAGAAGCGATGGGTTGCGATGCGATGCGCTACCACGATGCTGATGTTGGAGCCAGAGCACACGACAGACGCTCGGATGCTGCGGGTCGGGTACAGGTACATGTCCGCAAAAGCGGGACAAATGGCCTGTATTGACGGTACGTACCCAATATGTTCCTTTTGCTTCTGCTGCTTAGTGAGTTCACAGGTGCACGGGGCTCATCTGGCAAGAAAGAGCGATGCACTGATCTAAAGGAACTTTGAGAGGTGCCTACCAAGTACACATGTAAGGTAGATACGTCCCTACCCGCCTACCTATCCACTGGCCATTAGCGCCCAACCTGCCTTACCTACGTGATGATGCTGCTCTGCATCTTTCCTGTCGCACTACGGATACTGCGCACTCTGTATTGAGAGTGAGAGCACTTTGTACCTCCGTACTCTTTCCCCCTCCCGACTGCTAAGATGTCTGTGACGGGTACTTGGCCCATTTTTCATCGACTTTTTTCTTCTTTCTTTGCTGAAATTTTCTCGCGACTCCATAAGCTCGGTCAATACCGAATTGACTATGGACCAACTGTCGCGTGGATAACATCAACACCGACAGACGCTAACTTACGGAACATCTCCGTGGTGGACCAATCCATTCGATCTAGAAGCCCGGTGGCCCGACTATGAAAGTGTCAGTTTGTTTGTTTTCCATTCTCACCGATCGTGAACTGACGACTGCGGTGGTTCGTTTTTTTTTTTCATTCTTTCTTCTTTGGCGTAGCAGAACCGGCCGCTTCGTCTCGCCCGTCTGCCCAAAGACCAAAAAAAAAAAAAAAAACCCCGACCAGTCCACCCCCGGCCCCCGTCCTCGGCCGTCGGGCATTCTGAGCCCACGCTGTAACGGAGTTATTCATAGGCGTTACACACGCTGCTGGTGACCGGCCACCGACAATATACACACTACAGCGTACGCACGACAGGGCTGATGGTGAGCCCTTATTCCCAAACAGATTGTGTACTAGAGTTCCCCTCCAATGGTGCGACCAAGCAGGAAGAAGAAAGCAGCACTCTGACGTACATTGCTCCCCTGAGGCACTTCATTTCGGTGAAACAACTGCTTCTCGCCCGATTTTGAGATTATCGTCATCCTCGCTTGCCAACCCAATGCCACTGCGCTGTGCTGCCTGACAAAAAAGACTAGACTGTTTTGGTCTGGTTTGTGGAAGCGAACCAGGAGCATGTCCCAGGCTGGCGGCTGCTTACTTGCTTGCTCGCGCGGTCCGTCTGCATGCCTGGACAAGTAGTACGCTTCGGTGCTTGGTGCCCACCTACCGGCGTCGGCAGTGGGCAAAGATGGAAACAATCGGGAATTGCCCAGCACCACATCACCACAGCACTTTGATGGACATCTCGGATTCCGGCCCCAATCGATGTCGCGTCTCCGGAGGCTCAGAGTCATCGGGCCCGCACCATCGTGGAGCCGGAGGTGTGGTCTGACGAGAGGCGTCGCATTCGGTCGCTGTCACGATGGAGCTTGCGGTCAGTGGCTTGCGATGGCTCCAGGCTAGCAGTCGCCTCGCTGTCGCACACGGTGTGGATGCCGCCCATACCGCGATAAACTACACCAGTAGCGAGCGCACTGTCGAACGGTTTGCGGTTTGGTGTCGGTGATCTGGACGTTCTGGTCCGCTATCCCCGTCATCGGCACCGAGCCCTTCACTGCTGTAATGTGGCTGAGGACCCTGACAGTACACAGTGATTTCCGGACCGGCCGATGAGAGGGGCAGAATACTCAGTGCTTCACGCGACTAACTGGCATCATCGAGGGAGGAGGCTGGTTGATGCGGCATCACCCCTGGAGCAGCAACAAGCACGAAGAGCAATGGTCCATCCCAAATACATTGGTCGGCGAGGTGACCATGATGCAACAGACCCTTTGTCAACAAGCGCTTTACCGCCATAAGCAACATCGAGCTCTTGGTTCGACACTGGGCCAACAAACAACATTTGGCATTTGCAGGCGAGCGTCTCAGAATGTCAGAGGCAGCCGGTCAACAAAATGGCTTACCAGGTATGGCATTGCGTTGACGACGACTCGACTCATCGACTAATTAGCGCCCACCAACGCAATCATCATTCGCATCGCGACCACTCTGCTAGCTGCCAGTAAACGTCCGCGTGCCTATCCACTAAACCATTGTCCAGCGAATGCGAGGAACACAACAAGCCACCCGCAAAAACCCGCTGCGAAAGGTCCTTCTCCTCCACTAGGGAATCTCATTGCGATGCGAACGAAGTGTACCTTGGGCTTAGCGGCTTCGCAGCTGCAGGGCCCAAGAACCTTCCAGTACTCGGATCGCTCGGCGTCAGAAGTATCGGTACTTCAGCGGGAAACCACAGCGTCTTACGGGCAGGTACCTCTCTGCTTCTACTGTACTATAGTGTTCCTTCCACCTTGCCCGAGTCCCTTTCGAACGTCACGTACCGCAGACTCCACTTCATTGGCACTTGCTGACTTCATCTTTCCTTCCAAGTACACTTTCCTTTTTCTCCGACTCCACTTGGGAGGCCCTCCTAGCCTTGTCCACCCAATCACGTCTCCCAAATCGCATCTCTGTACCTCCACCTGTCGTCATTAGATTTTCCACCCAAATTTTTTCCGCCATTTTTTTTTTGCCATTCTTTTTCACACTAGGCCTTCCGGGTAGTAGCCTGTGGAGGAAAATTTGTTTTCGCCTAATTCCGGAGTCCAGATGTTTCCAGCTTCCCGTCTCCAGTCTCCGCCCAACAATCCATAGGACACCGCTCTCCGCTGTCGCTGTCGCGGTGTCGGCCAAGAACCGCCTCCGTCCTCCCGCCGGCTGCTGCGGTAGCCTATTCGCCGAGGTGCAGTCACGCTCCTCGTCTACGCAGTACGGATACGCGAGATGCAGATACGCGGATTGTGTGCTGCTGGTATTGGCGATACCGATACCTTGCGGTGCGGGATGTAGCAGCACCGCACCGCACCGCACCGCACGACAGACAGATACTGGCTGTCGGGCTCAACGGTCTGTGGACCGCCGACCACCAGACGTTTCTGCTGTACACGGACTGACACGGTTGTCAGTGGTTGGGACGGTGTCGCCTGTTTGACGGGACGGGATGTGCGCAAACCCAATGTATCCTCCGAATGCGACCAAGAGTTGGCTGCAGCAAACCAATTCACGCCCGAGATTCTGCCATCACCTATCAAGTACTGCTGCTGCTGGTGATTCTAGACTGGAATGTCAGCCCTTCACACCACGAGTGCCAGGGAGAGATTCCCCTGAGCACCGAAACTCTCCTACTCCAGCATCCTTTTGCATCGCTTCCGCATCCCCCGGCTTCGCCAAGAACGTACACTACATAGTAGGAGCATACAAAATGGCGCCGATGGCCCTGCCGCAGGGTCGACTGCTAGCTGCCAGTCGAGTAAGGCGGAACACACCGAATGCGAAACAGCACGACACCTTCACCACACCTCTGTGACGGTAGGTTCTGCTCCGCAGCAAGATGCAAATCCCTCGAGCTTGGGCCGCGACCAGCCTAGCCCTGCTAGGGAAGTGGCATCTCGCAGACGATAAGCCATGTGGAATGCGGTATGGTGCCATTGCGATGGCCACCGCTCGGTCATGCGCCGGCTGACTCGACTCAACAGACATTTCTTTATTGATTGCTTACACAGCAAGTCAGGAGGCCGGTGAGCGGGTGCAGACGAATGCAGGACGGCGCGCGGGTCTGATTTGTGAGCAAGCCCGCGAGAGCGTTACCTCCGAGCTTCGCGGACTTTGAACATCCCGAGCCCGACAACGCCACGGCCGTGAGGTCTTGGCAAGCCACACTTGCAAGCATGTGGAACATCTCGACGCTTTTGCCCACGAACGCTGTATCACCAAGGAACAGCTTCTAGCGTACACTGATGAGCAGCCACTCACGCGCCGCCAGCATCTGACACCGCCCATCTCCCGGCAAACTCAGCGCCATGGATCATCCATCCAGCACAACGGCCAGACCATGGCAAAAATGACCACAGATGGAAGAGGGACGCTCTCGCAGCGGGTGCTAGCGGAAGCCCCTGGGCTCGAAACAGTCAGTCGTCCGTGGTCGCCGATGGGATCTTTGCTGTCTCGTCTCAGCGGCTGGTCTCAGCAGCCGCTGCGGCTCGTCGTCCGGTTGTTGAATGAACTGCTCAACGACGACAAGTTCGCGACGCTCCCATTTCCCACTGTCACGCACATACGCGCATGGCGACCGTACCACCTCGTCTCACCGCCCGGCCACTCGAGGCGCGCTGTCTGTGCCTGCCCAGCGTGAGGTCCGAGGCCAGCAGTCCATCAAGTACGCCCGTCACTGCGAAGCTCCGAGGCGCGTCTGGCTGGCTTGGCGCCGTTTTCTTCGTCACGGCCACCTCGCCCAGATACGGCAGAAAGTCACGGTCACCCGCGTACTCGCGTAACGAGCAACAGGGGTTGCAGAAGTGTTTGCAGCGGCCCATCAGCAGCAGCACCAGCCAGCCAGCCTCGGATTACACTAGCAAGTTGTTGACAAAAAAAAAGTGATACACACCACCAGCATCACTCTACTTTACCACCAATTTCCTATAATTCTATTATTACTATCTTACTTAATTTGAAACACATAGTACTCTAGATTAATTATGATTCTTCAGAAGTGAAAGGCATTATAATTAGTCTACATATAATCATAATATCTTGATGTAAACTTGGTGAGTATTTCCATGGGAAGTATATAGGTACATTGTGACTTTTGGGTTTTGTGTGTATCACTTTTTTTGTCAACAACTTGACTAGGTACATAGTGTCGTGCGTCTCATCGTGGCCCGCTGATCTGAGCATACCCAGTACATAGGATGCTCGGTAACTGTGCGTGCCAACCCGGCCACCAACATGAGAGAAAAGCGAGCATCCACTGTCCCCCAAGCTGTGGAAGCAGTTGCCAGCAGTCGAAATTGCGAACTGCGAGTGCAAGATTTGACGCGTACGATGGGAGTCTGCGTGGCCTTTGGGCGGATATCATCTCCTCCCTCCGCCGTCCCATTCTCCACCTCGGGGACTCTTGGGAGCGGAACTTCTACATCGTGTGGTTGGATTACGCAGTCCATGGTTTGGCGAGGCTCCCCGAAATGAGGTCCTCGTTTCCTGGAATCCTGCCATCGGTACGGAGCATGGGGCGTTAAAACCCGACCCAACGACGACGGATACATGCGCATACACGTATAATGACGGTTCCCTGTCTCCCGCAGTACTCCGTTCCAAGTAGATCATCAGCCCAGAAAGGCACGCGCTCGCGCGCGCACAACCCCCGACTGATCCGGGTGCCAAGACCCGCCAGCAGTTCCGTGATACCGCAGCTGTTATACTTGTAGGTATCATGATTGGTGAGCTCGCGGATCTCGTCCAAGTCCGTGAGAATAAGCTTACAGAGGGCGGGTGCAGAAGTACATGATACGAGTCGCTCTTCTTTCCTCCGTTGTGACCAGCCCTCCACGTGCTGCTTTGTTTTCGCGAGACCTCGACCTCACGGATCATTCGCTGCTGGCGTCTCACATCATCCATGCACCCAGCACGTTCCCCCCTGCAACCAACCATGTTGAGAGCGACGCTGCTCGAGGTAATCTGTCATATTTCTTCTCAAGCAAAATATTTGCCTATTCAATTGCGCCAAAGCTTGACTGACCACCACATCTGCACGCAGTAAACGACGTGGCTCCTGTGGCACTTAGTAAGAAAGCTGGGAGGGAGGGGAGGAAAGCTAGGATGTCTTAGGATAGCGACTCTTATTGGTTTCTATGCGCATGAAGGCTGTGACAAGCGGCCATGTATCGCCGTACACCGCTTGCCCGTCTACCGGCATGTGCCTGCGACAGCTACGCGCGCGAGACAAGGAGGGGACGGGGAATGATGGTTCACCGCGTGATGGGATCTGCCCAGTTCGGAGCTGTGGTTCGATTGACTGTTTGGATTCATCCGAGCTTTGCGGCCACCTTTGGGCTTCCGAATCGGCTGGCGGTTCCCCTGGGAATAGTGGTAATGGCTGAGTGCGCCGGAGCCGTCGCGGCGATGTGCTTGGGACGGAGCCGAAGAGTTGCTGGCCGGTGACGTGATGCCGCCTACACAGAATTTACACCGAACATGTTGGTCGGTCGTTCTCGCCGGTGCTTCTGCACAGCAGCATCACCTACGACATGCACTTCCGTATACTTCCCTACGCCACGGCAACTGACATCAAAAGGTTCACAGGCGCATTTCTTGGCTGCTCCAGATTCAACACAGCACCTCCATGTCCCATCCACCACCTTTTCCCAAGAAATTCTCGTCCGACGTTTTTCTTGCGGTGCGTTTCAAGTTACCCGAACGGGAGCATCCGACCCAGTACTTCTGCCCAGATCGGAGCGTCGAGGAGGGTACAGAGTCGAGCTGAACACCCACACCCACACCTGTCGGTGCGGCGCTGGCCCGTAGGCCACGCGACGGCATTCTTGGGGAGGCATTGTTGCTGGGTGCGCGCGTTTACGGTTTGTCTGTGCCGTCATCCCAGTCTTGGCGGAAGGTGTATCTTTCCCCCAGGGGCCTGAGGTTTGTTCGGCGTGGGTTAGGCGGTAGACACGTTCGACTGCGAGTTCGGAGCGAATTGCCTTTGTTCGGTGTGGTCTTTGGAGACGGACTATTATTTATAGCTCTGACTTTTTAGCACCAGGCTTGTGGTTCTCTTTCGTCGAGATGGGCGGTGATTTTGTCCGCGTTTTTTCCTCTACAGGGACAAGCTACCGCCCAATCCCTTGATGGATAATGACTTGCACCATTAGGAGGAGATCCACGGAAGGGAAATGCACGGCTAGCGCAATGCATCACCTGGCTAGACATTTCATTCATGCTTGGCCCGCCGCATTGCAAGCGCGTTCTGCGGTGGACAGACTCTGGTGAAGCTTGTTTCCTCCCGCTCGTCATGCCTGGGCCGCTCACGCCTGGTGGACTTGGACTGCTTGGCGCCAATGCTCTGGGATGGGATGAAAGGCTGTCAGTGGGGTTTGTTTGCCGTTGGGGAGAGGGAAGATTCTGGATCGTTGGGAGGAGAGGAAGAGAAGACGGCTCGGCCAAGTGGCACCGCGGAGACGACGAGGAGGAGTTTGGCATGAACTGCTTTGATGCGCTCATGAACACCCCCCATCGTGGAGGTGGGAAGCTCGGGGTGGGTTGTGGTAGGTGAGGTGATTTGCCCCCTCCCCAAGGAGAAGGTCCGGTCCGTTGGTTGGGTTGAAATAGCTGAGCTTGGAGCTCATCTGGCCTCGAGCTCCAGAGCTGAGAGCTGTGGAAACGAGAGGGTGGGAGACGACTTCCGAGCTGAGAGAAACAGGAGGCGAGGTGGTGTTATGTTGTGGTTCGCCACGGCTTGTGTGTGGGCTGCCCGCCAAGCTTGTGTTTCTGGTGGCGATTATGCTTATGCAAGCTTGCTGTTCTCTCGGGAATGTGAAGTATCGTGAGGTGGAAAAGCTGGGTGTTGCGGGTGCATGGGAGAAGTGCAGAAACGAAACAGGGAGATGGGAAAGTTGGGGAGGGTGTTAGAATGCAGTTTCGAGGAATCCCATGACTCCTCACGATTGCCTCTCCCCACCTCTGTATCACTCGTGTCTTCGGTTTTGCCTCCCGGGGTAGAAGTACGCAGAGGTCACTAGGAACGCATGAAGTCGCATGGTCTGTGATGTCTCACGAGAGATACGCGGGTTGAGTCGGGAAGATGTATTCCTGCTCGAGCCTCTGGGTGCTCTGGTGAGCATTCGTGGCAAACAATGCTGGGAACGAACGCTTTTGGGCGCGGATGTGAGGACGTCTGGTCCGGTGAAGACTTGCGGATGCGGAGGCGGGGGTTGTGAACGCCGCTGCCGGGTCCGGAGCGGAAAGGTGACGTCGCATGCGGGGCCCGGAGGCGGGTTTACGGCGCAGCTGCGGGAGAGAACTTGGCGATTGGCCTCGTGATGCGCCTTTTATGGCGTGTCACATTTGGGAATGAGGGGTTTGATAAGAGGGTTGTGTTGGAGCAGATTTCTTTTAACAGCATATCTGTCTGTCGTTCGAAGTTTGATCAGCTTCTATTCGTATCGATATCTCATCATTCATACGTCCCAATTTACAGGTCATGATACATCAAGGCCAACGTGAACGATGGCAGCCACGTACCGCAAACCACCACAAGCCCTCCAATCCATCCTCAAGGCAGACGAAATCATACCCACCGTCAAATCCATTCTCGCAGAGCAAACCGCCGTCCGCGCACATATCGCTAGTTCCATCACTCCCTCTCAGGCAACCTTTGCCAATACCGTCGCCCCGTGCATGGCAGTCGACGACAAGACGCAGGGCGTGAGCGGCGTGTGCGGTATGCTCCGCTACTCTGGCCCGGACGAGGATACCCGACGGGCAGTCCGCGCGGCGCATGGACTGTGGGATGCTGCTTCTGCTGAACGGCTTGCCAGCCGGAAGTTTTTCGAGCTGCTTGATGCTGTCAGACGAAGAGCTGATGCGGGTGAGGAAGAATTGGGGCACGAGGAGAGGAAGGTGTTGGAGGACTTATGGGGGGATTATAGATTGGCGGGACATGGGACGCTTAATGGGGATGAGATTGCGGTGTTTCTTGAACGGAGACGACGGGTGGAGGAGGTCAAGGTTGAAATTCAAGAGAATTTGAAAAAGCAAGAGGCTGTAACTTGGTTTGCTGAGAAGGAGTTGGAAGGTGTGAGGGAGGAGGATATGAAGAGGTGGGAAGCCAAGGATGGGGGGCGCGTGGTGTTGTTGGCGAGGGCGTCGTATGACGCCGTGATGAAGTATGCCCACGACGAAGATGTGAGAAGACGGATGTTTGTGGCGTATGAGAATCGGTACGAGAAGAATGTGGCACTCTATAAGAGCCTTCTGATCCTGCGGGACGAGAACGCGAGGTTGTTGGGGTATGGGAGCCACGCGGAATTAAGGGTTGAGAAGAGGACTGCGCCGTCGGTGGAGTGGGTTCAAGAGTTTATGGAACGCTTGGGCGAGGAGTTGCTTCCGAGGGGCAGACGGGAGGTGGAACGACTTAGGGACCGAAAGAGTAAGCATCTAGGAGAGGATGGTGTGGAAATGATGCCCTGGGATTTTGCGTATTACACGAGAGTGCTGGAGAAAGAGGCGGACGTCGATCACGGGTTGATTGCGGAGTATTTCCCGCTGCAGCACACCCTTTCTTCGATGCTGGGTTTGTTTACCGAGTTTCTTGGGTTGGAGTTTGTGCCCGTGCCAGAGGGAGAGCTGGAGGGGAAGCTGTGGGCTGACGATATCGTGGTCTGGAGTGTTTGGGAGGGCAGAGAAGAGAGGAAGGGGGAGTTTGTGGGCTATCTCTATGCGGATGTGCTGTGGAGAGAGGGCAAGTATCGTGGGAATTGCAACGTCAACTTGCAATGTGTAAGTGCTGCGATGAGCGCCTGAGATTATGCTAATTCTCTCAGGGGTACGTGAAGGAGGATGGGACGAGGGTGTATCCTGCCACGATCCTGATGTGTGCGTTTCAACCACCCACGGCATCGTCTTGTGCTTTGCTGAAGCATCACGAGGTGGTGACTCTGTTCCACGGCAGGTACCTTCTCTTCACTAGGAGACAGTGCTTACTCGATGTTCAGAGCTGGGACACGCACTCCACGACCTCGTCTGCCGCACCAAATACACCCGCTTCCACGGCACCCGCGTGGCACCCGACTTTGGCGAGGCACCCAGCACTATGCTCGAGAATTGGTGCTGGATGCCACAAGAACTGATCAGGATGAGCCGCCACTACACGCGTGTGGATCCAGCATATATAGCGAAATGGGAGGAGGACCACCAGGGCAAGAACTTGCCGCCAGAGCGGATCCCAGATGAGCTCGTGGAACGGCTAGCGAACAGTAGGGGGTTAAATCGGGCGCTGTGGTTTCTGCGGCAGTTGTGAGTATTACCCCCTGTGTGATCAACGTTGCTCATAAATGTAGGGTATTTGCGAAGTTCGATTTAGAGGTGAACCATCAAAAGTCCACATCTGCGCTGAGGGAGTTGGACGAGGTCAAGTTGTTCCACGATCTCAACGAGTCCCTCACTTTGCGACACAATCCGTACGAGAAAGGATTCGGACACGTTCACTCGACGCACTTGATATCGCTCTACGACGCTGGATATTACGCCTACATCAGGCATGCTTGTTCACCATGTTATGTAGCCATAATGCTGACCAAATTCAGTGCACAAGCATTCGCGGCTGACTTGTTCGAATACAATTTTGCAAAGAACCCGCGCGACCCTGAGGCGTGGGCGAGGTATCGTCGAGGTATCCTGGAGTTTGGAGGGAGCAAGAAGGAAATGGACATCATGACGGACTTCCTGGGGCGGGAACCTAGTCCGGATGCCTTGCTGATGAGCCTTGGGTTGAGAAGCGAGTGAGGAAGGTGACCTATGCGTTCATTTCAGCTGTGATGGCATCTAGAGGGTGTAACGTATTCACTGAGCTTTTCGTATCAATACACGTAAAATCTGGCAAATAATCGAACCGCTACGGTCTGCGGCGTCTGAGGTGATCAAGTAACTTTCATGTTTGTTCGACTTCGGTGGCTAAAGACTTACTCACAAGAGTGATGTTATGGGTCCTTCCATCGCTATCGAACTTTGACCTGTTGTGCCTCCTTTGTTGACAATGCAGAACCATTGTGAGGCTGCCACAGTATTTGCCTAGATGAAGACTTGTCGGACAGGGATGAGCGGTAGTGGCAAGTGACGGGTTACGCTTTATGAAATATAAATCGCTTGATACGTTCGAAGCGGGCATTCTTCGGAGTTCCCTCGAGAAGAACTAAAAATCGAAACAGTCTCGAGATGGAATAGAGAAATGTAGGCTTGTGCCCTCAACCTCCGGGAGGTCACAACAAGCGGTTTTGAACAACATTCCAAGGTATCCGCCGGTACCTAGGCACGTCATGTAACCCAAGCTGAAGCCAAATGACCTGGCACCTACACTGATGCTGGGACAAGAAAGCAGCCTTTCCAGGAACAGGGACGATGTATCTATTAAACGGGGGATGAGAGGGGCGGGTTTTGTTTTGACCTGTTCACAACGACAATCCTATATTAGCAACAAGTCAGCGATGTCAGAGCGAATGATGGCAAGATGGCGAAGATCGTGTTCTCGTGGCAGGCAGGCGAACTTTCGTTTCGGAACTCTTCGGCTCGTCATGTTATCTGAGCAATAGGTATAATGAAGCGACCCCCATTCCCAAGAAGGGCTATTGAAATACGTACGGCTCTCTCAGCACGGCTCCTGATCCGTATATTAACCCAATCTCACTCCTCCTGCTGAGGACCGGCAAGGCAGCAGGCCCCTTTAGCCCTTCTCGGTACTCCACGAGGAAGTTGATTTTGGATTTGGACACCCGGGTGCCGACGGGGCTGAGACGCTCGATATCACAAAGCCAACATGTATTTAATGCAATCACAGTCATTGACTTCCACTCGTCACGTCGTCGTGTTGTTTGTTGCATTAAGGCGCATCGGTCCTGTCTTGATATATGCTGAAAACTCGCGGGAACCAAATAGAAGGAAAATGGGGCGCCGCGATGCCACCCCTGTCCAGTGACGGAGCCAGCCCGCGGACATCATCCCGAGGTATCTTGTTTTGTATCCTCCTCTTCCAACCTCTCCATCGCCCGCCACATCCCTAGATTCGTACGGTGGGTGGTACTCCACAAAGGAGGGACCAATTTGGGCGCCGACGCGACTCGGGTGTTGTCTGCGCGGCCTCCTCGCATGTGCACAAAGACCCCCCTCGGAGGAAACCAAGGCTTCGGTAGTGCGCGGTCCCCGAAGCGTGGTCTTCTCAACTCCTTCTCTTCCAGCTCGGTGATTGTGTTATCTGGCACGGAGCCACGAGACTATCGTCGCAATGCCGGCCCGCTCCACAGCCCTTTGCTCGTCTCAATTACCTTGTTCTGCTCGTTGCCCGGACGCAGGCTCGCCGGCACGCTGTCGAGACTCGCGGCGTCGGTCATGACGACGTCGGCCTGGCCGTTTTGGCCGTTCGCTCCGGGCTGGGTGCCGTAGCCCGAGTCCTTCTGGCTGCCCATGCTGATGGCGCTGTCGTCCTTGCGGGCGCTGGCGAGTGGCTTGGCGGCGCAGCGATCGGGCTCACGGGACTTTGCGCCGTCCATGAGGTTACTCTGGCCCTCTCGCAGCTTGTTGATGGCGCGGACGGTGTCGATGGCGGCGTGCAGGGTGCGTCGGGCGTTGAAGTTCTTCTTGACGGTGGGCAGTAGGTTCTGGCCTTCGCCCTCGCCGTTGAGGTAGCCGGCGACGAAGGGGTGCTGCAGGGCCTCGTGGGCGGTCATGCGCTTCGTGGGATCGATGGTGAGACAGCGGCGGATAAAGTCCTTGGCGTGGTCGGAGACGCCGCGCCAGTAATCGAAGGGGGTGAAGCTGTAGTCGGCATTGAGGATGGCCTGCATCTCCTCGAAGTCACTGTCGCGGTCGAAGGGGGTGTAGCCGCAGAGGAGGAAGTATGTGATGACACCGAGAGCCCAAACGTCGACTGGCTTGCCGTGGCCGATTTTCTTAAAGATCTCTGGGGCCATATAGCCGGGTGTGCCGCAGGTGGTGGTCAAGACGTGGAACTGCTCCTCGTCCATGATGCGACTCAGGCCGAAGTCGGCGATGAGGAGGTCGGCGTTGTCTTCTGGGGTGCGGAACAGCAGGTTCTCGGGCTTCAAATCGCGGTGGACGATGCCATGGTCGTGCAGGTAGGCGACGGCGGAGAGAGTGGCCTTAATGAGGTCTGCGGCGTCGGATTCGTAGTAGGAGCCCTTTCGGCAGATGCGGTCGAAGAGCTCGCCACCAAGGGCCAGATCGGTCACGAGGTAGAGGTTGTTCATCGTCTCAAAGTAATCGACGAGGGTAAGGATATTCTGGTGGCCCATCGAGACCTTTTTCAGTACAGCGATCTCGTTGCGGACCTGCTCGTGTCAGTTGGATGGCATTCTCCAGCCGCTGATGTGCGCACCATGTGTTCTCTACCGGCCATCAACCTCTTGTTAATGACTTTTGCAGCATAGTAGCGGCCGGTGTCGATGTGGACGCACTCCTTGACGACGGAGTAGGACCCGGCGCCCAAGGTCTTGCCGACTTTGTACCTACAGGGCTGGACCTGAGGCTTTTCGGAGCCGTTCGTCGCCATTGTGTAGGTGGAGGGTCAGGGACAGAGACAGATGCCGCGCGTGGCCCTGCGGTCGAGGGCTGATTGGTTTTGTAGTACGTCGGGGTCGCGCGATCGAAGTTGGCGGGGTAAGCAAGCACGCGGCGAAAGTCGGTGTTGGGTTCGGGTCGAGTGCAGCCAGTGGTTGGTTCGTCGGCTTCTTTGTTTCGAGGTGCGACGATGGGACTTGTCTATGTTGAGAATGTCGAACGAAGCGAAACGGCGCTGGCGAGGAAAAGTTGACGCGGGTTTGCTTTTCGTCGGGCTGGACTCCTTTGCGGTGTCGGGCTGATGATGGACCGGGTCGTCAGTCCCTGGTCCTGTCGATTTCCCCCTTCCCCTTCAGAAGGCGACAGGGTCTCGCGGGGCCAAAAATAAGCCAGGGATGAAATTACCACAGCAGATAGATGAAGGGGGTGCTGTGCTGTCACTATGACGCTATGGCGCAGGTCAACCTGGTGAGGGTTTCTCAGCACGCGATACGCAATGTCGGGCTGGACGTCGAGGAGGAGGGGCCGTGGTTGAATAGATGAAGAGGAGGAGAAGAAGGATTCGATGCGAACAACAGACTGGAGGATATCGGGATAAGCTGGACAGTATATCCGTATACTACCCGTATGGAGTACGGATACCTTAGTCTAGGTATGTCAGATGGTCCATATTTTGGCGTTGCGCACCTTTGACCGGATGGCAACAGACGAACAAAGTGGGTTCAACGAGGGTACTCCGTACCTAAGGTAGGTAATTAAATTACCTTAGTATAGCACTAAAAAAGGACCAAAATCCCATAGCGTCCGCCCATGGCCCTTCTTCCCCAGTTGCAGTAATTCTACAGCAGCCCATTCAGCAGGAGATCAGGGACCTGGGTCCCGCACTTGGGCTGCCTGAGTGAGACACAGCTCCCCCGAAGCAACTCATTGACCCCTTTCCATTTCTTCAATTTTTTCCCCGTCTTCAAAGCCATTGCGAGCAGATGCAGTTGGTGATCTGCCGAGAAGCGGTCCAGGCTCAGTCAGGGGTCCAGGGTATTGCGACTCCTAGGCGACGCCTACCCCAACTCAGTCCACAATGCATAGGTAGGTTGCCAACTCACTTGAGCTTCAGCCGCAGCGTCCAGGCGCCAACCGACGAGGCTTTCTTCTGAGGCGGGTTTAGTCAGGCAGTGTAAGCAAATCTGGATCCTTTTTGCTGACGGGACTGACTCGGCGAATCCTCGATTGATGAGTAGGTAAGCATAGCTGATCAGCTTATACTCATGTCACCTTACCCAGCCTTGACAATATTACATCTATCTTACAGGTCCAGCACAGCTCTACCTACCTGCCTCGGGTAGATACCGATGAGCCTTGCCAACTCAACATGCCATGTTCATGAACCGCTATATTCTGCGAAAGAAACTTCATCAAATGTTCCGGCTTGGCGCATCCCGTCTCTCTGCACTTTCCGAGTCAAAGTCAAGGGTCCATCCTTTACAGTCCCATTCCGTCTGCCGACTGGCTTTTGCCTAGCTTACCCAGTAGGTCTACCCCGCCTAACCATCGCCGTGTTGGACCACGACATGATTCAACATTACGACTAGCCAAGGCTGAAGCTGGAGCTTGCAGCGACTCTGGCTCATACCTTACTCGTATACGGACTACGGACTCGTTGGTTCTAGTCAAAGGACGGTCGTCTGTTCTGTTTCTTTGAACTCTGTTGCTTCTTCGTCTTGAGACGCCCCTCATTGAACGATTTAGCTCTGCGTCGCGTCAGCACCCTCTACTTTGAGGCATCCCCAGGGCATTAACCAACACTTCCGCATGCTTCTTCTTCTTATCGACACTTGTCTCGCCTGGCACAGTCTCGTCGTAAATCCTTTGGATTTCGTCCATGAGCTTCTGCTGGTTTTCGGTCGCGTTGGCAGCCCTTTGACGGTGTTCCTGCGCTTGGAACGCCAACGAGTCCGAGCTTGCTGTGTAGTATTTGGACTGTCTCACGGCTCGATGCAAAAGCTTTGGCAGAGCAGGCAGAAGATCCTTGACTGGCCATGAAGTGAGAGCCTTGCTCTCGGTTCTTTGCGTGCGTCAGTCCATCCATTCAGATCGGCTCGCGAGAGAACCTACTTGTTTACATGTTGTCCACCGGGCCCGCTCGACCGCGCGAAGCTGGTCTGACCTTTGGGTAGCCGACTGCCGTCGAACGTCTTGTGCCACTCCCTTGCTTGCTTCAGCTCCTCAGGGTCGAAGTCGGCCTCGAATGCCTGATATCTTGCCCAGCGGGTTGACCGTATTGGAAGCAAACTCTTTGCAAAGGGTCGAAAAAGCGGGCTGGCGATGGTAAGGAGCGTGGCCGGTCTCATCGTGTTTGGGTGCAGAGGCCTGAGAACTTGGACTTTTCAAGAGAGGCCTCGAAAAAAAGAGTGAGACGGGTTAACACAAAGGCTATACATAGATGCAATGCATGGGAGTCGATGAAGACACATGGATAAATCAACGTCAAAGATCAGTGAGAGGAGGATCACTTGATGCTTATTGGCTCATCATCGACGGCTGGTAAACGGGCTGCAACGATGTGACGTCCGAAAAGCTGTACCTTACCAGTTGAAACCCTTCACCGTCTTCCACACGGTCTCCCCGCCCCAGTCACTTTACTCCGTATGTTTATCCGTACAAGCAAGGCAACCTACCTACCTACATAGGCACGAAAGACAGGCACGGCCACTTGCCGCAATCAGCTAGCGCACCCTTGTGAATCGCAAACCGTTTTTCCGAGGCGATACTGATGCGCCCAGCGACTCATAGGGTCAATCTCCAGCGATCGGCCAGCCCAGACCGAACCATGACAGATTGCGAGGTGCAGGTCCAGAGGCCAGACAGTGTATCCGTACCGTCCCCACCCATTTCACCAAGGTAAGGAAGGTACTGTAAAAGTACGGAGCCTTGGGCAGGTGCAGCCTTGCTGGCCAGGTACCTGCCGCCCTACATGTGTGCCATGTGTGCAGTGGTGCCTGCCGGCATATACTTGATAGGTAGTAGCGCGTATCGTTCCTCAGATTTTTCCTTGAATTTTTTTTCCTACTTGAATTTTGCCCTTGCCCACGCCGCCTTGCACCTTAAATAAGTAACCTTTTATTTTTCTCCCACTTCACACTGGCCAGAGAAGCTTTTCCCCTCTGCTCGTCTCCTGCTGCGACACCTGACCTACACCAAGAGGCCACAAGGTGCAAAAATCACCAGCAGTGTGTCCATCTACAATCAGAAAGGTTACCCACAAACCCAAGCCAGGAGAGCGCGCAGCGAATCGATAACTTGCAAATCCAGAGCCATTTCCATTTGACAAGCTTTCGAAAACCTCTGCGCGCACCCATCGGAGATCCACCGTGTTTTCTCTTTTTCCCAACTGCTACTGCTGCTGCCGCTGCTCTCCCAACCCGTCTCGTCTCCAACGACGCATCGCACCCGCATCCGCATACAGCATCGTCTCACCTTCAATTCTCGCGAGAATATTCTGTCTTCCTCTCATTGAACTTGGCGAACCGTGCCTGTTGCGCACCTGTCGACACTGCTTCCCCCAAGCGAATAGACGAACTTCTCACAAGGCATCCGGTCGGTCGGTCGCCTTGCCTAGTTGACTAAAAAGCCCAAGCCCAACCTGATCCAACCGTCCAGCCATTCAACAACTCCCACTTCTCCAACTTGCGCCAGAGCCAGCGCAACCACGTACGTCGCTTTGCTTCCATCGCCAGATTGCATACGCCACAGAAGCTTGATGAACGACGCGACTCCCGAGTACGAGGCTTCTGCCGCAGACCTCTCGCCCGTCTCTCCATCTCCGTTACACTCCGCCGCTCCCGCTGTCGTGCCTGCTCTCCAGGATACAGCTGACATCCTTGATGCAATGTCCACCCAAAACAGTGGCGTCGTTCACGCCGACCTGAACCAACACTTTTCCGAATCACAAGCCGTATACGCCAACAGCCAACCGAATGGAGACGGAGACGGCAACGGCGATGACGCTGACAGCCTCGACGACGCCTACGGAGATGACGATGAAGACACAGGCGCAGGCGCAGGTTCTGGCGCAGATAAGATCGAGCAGCAGCGAGAGGATCCAGATGATGACGACTACCTCAAGATGCTCGACTCGGATCTCGGAGGCAATGAAGAGGAAGGCGCAGGACAGTACGATGTATCCAACACACGAGAATTCATGCACAATGCCGCTGAGTCTTTGAAAAGCCCCTCGCACCCGCCTGTCGCTGCTGCTACCGCCACCACCACCACCACTGCTGCTGCTGTCGTCCCCGGAGATCGGTCCGCAACTTCAACAGCTTCCACCCACCCAGGAGCTGAGAGTTTCTCCAACGGACACAATGCCCACGTCTCCGACAATGACCTCGCCGTTGACATAACCCGGCTTGTTGCTGAGATGACCGGCCAGGCCACCGAGGTCAACAAGGAACAAACTCCCATGAATACTACTGCCACTGCGTCTGTCACTCTACCCCCGCGACCTCCTATGCCATCGCAGGCGGCGCCCATCTATCCCGCTGAATATACACCCCAGCAAAATACACACGTACCCACGTCTACACAGCCGTTCGTGCCCGCCACGCATATCCCTGCCGCTCCAGTCAATGCCCACGCCCACACGTATCACGCCAGCAACCCGCCGAACGCTAATCATCAGGGAGCTTGGGACAAGTTTCTCGACGATGAACGTCAATACATGGCCGACGCTAAATGGGATAAGTTCCCCGAAGGCTCACGTATATTTATTGGTTCGCAATCTCTCACGTCGGGCAGGCCGGACGGTGCCATTGACTTCTTCTCTTCAGGCAACCTGTCCAGTGAGCGTGTCTCCAAGCGGGACGTATTTGACCTCTTCGGCAAGTATGGCCGCTTGGCCCAGATATCTTTGAAATCAGCCTATGGATTCGTGCAATATCACAACCAAGAGGCTGCCCAGGCTGCCATTGACGAACTTCAGGGTATTGAGATCAAGGGACGCAAGATTCGTAAGTTTTCAGCCCTCAAACCTTGCTTGACCATCGCTAACTCTGTAGATATCGAAATTTCCCGTACCCAGAAGAAGAAGGACGCCTCCGAGCGCAACCGCTCGCCGGACCGTGGTCGCGGCCGTCAGGGTCGTCAAGAGCGTCATGACCAGAACCACGAGAACCGACGCGGTCGGGACGACTACCGCCCCAGCAGGAACTCCCCACCGAGATCGCGGAACGGTTACGGCCGTGATGACAGCTACGGTCAAGGCAGAGACGAGAGAAACGGAAAAGACCGCTACAACGACGCCCACGACCGCTCTCGTGGCCGCTCGAGATCTCCTCCAGCCCAGGGTCGCCACGACTACCGTAGGCGCGAAGCAAGCCCGCAGCGCGCCTACCACCGTGGTCACGCTAGCGAAGATAGACTGGATATCCCGCGCCGCTACGGCAATGACGTTCCTGACGTTCAGATGCTGCTTCTGCAAGAGGTCGGCGCCGATTTCGTGGGCTGGGTCGAGCGCGAGTTCACCAAATGCGGTCTTAAGGTTGCCGTCATGTTCTTCAACCCAACCTTCTCCCGCGATGCCATCGTCCAACGTCAAGTCGTCGAAGGCGTACATGCCATCGTAGACCTGGACAAGCAAGCTCACCAGACCGGCAAAATCTCTCTGCGTGTCTTTGACCGCTCTTCCGGCGTCAGCGCCCGTTACGACGACTACGCAGGCGTCGATCCTAGCATCGCCGCGCAGTTGACTCTCCGTGCCAAGAACGCCGGAGTGCCAACGTACCCGCCGACCCAGCAGATCCAGCAGCCCTACTCAGGCTATCAGCCTCCGCAGTACGCCTATCCTGGTGTGCCCGTCCCGTCTTATCAGGCTCCTCAGATGCCTCAACTATCTCAGATGCCTCAGGCGCCACAGATGCCCCAAGCAACACAAGTGCCCCAGATCTCAGCCGCAGATCTCGAGAGTGTGATGAAACATGTCGATAACGCAACGCTGCAACGGATCTTGGGCGCCATGGGACCGCAACAGGCTGCGCCAGCACCCATGCCCGCCCAGGCCACCCAGGCTCTTTACACGCAGGCACCACCCCAGGCCTCGCCCAACGGCCATACTCCTGCACCCAGCGGGAGCGACCAAGCTGCGATTACTCATAACATCATGTTGCAGCTGGCTAAGTACCGCCATTGAGGCCGTTGGACCTGGATATTCTCATGAAGGCATGATTTGGTTGGGGGCTCATTGTGGTTTCACAAACTGGAGTTGTGTGGAATTGTGCTTCATAGACTTCCTACGGGCGTCTTTGTGCCGAGCCAGAAATGCAAACCTAGTGGTTTGCTAGGTTCATGGTTGCCGAGGCACTACTTGTACGCGATACGCGGGTTCATCAACTCGCCGGTTCGCATCAGAAGAAAAGGCGTTTAGATTACATGTTTCATTGTACGATTACAACTCGAATTAAAATTCGTGTCAAGCTGATTACAGCTTCTCGGCAGACTTGTCGAGGAAAGCAGTACACTCGATTTCGACGTCTGTGCCGAGGGGAAGCTGGTATACTGCCACGCACGTCCTCGCCTTCATGTCACGTTAGCACCATAGTGTCACCGAGAATCAAAGAAGATGATTGGCCATGGACGTACAGGTTTGGGGTCAAACGTGAAGAACTCGTCATACGCCTCGTTCATGGCTGCGAAATCGGTCATTTTGGTGATGAAGATGTTGACTTTGACCACGTTTTGGAGCCTGCTGCCCGATGCGGTGAGGACGGCGGAGAGGTTCTTGAGGGCTTGGCGCTTTGCGGTGGTTATCAGTTTGGGGGGTTCTTGGATGGAGTAGGGAGCGGATAGAATAGCATCGGAATTAGGGACTGCAGAGTGGAGGGAAGATGGGGGAGAGGGGGAGAGTAAGTCTTACGGTCCGGTCCTTGACGGTGCCCTCGACTTGTACCATGCCGGGCTTGTCGGGGAGGATGCCGATGTTGCCCGAGCAGTAGACCATGCCGTTGTACTTGATGGCCTGGGAGAATTGCGGCAGGGGCGCGGGGGCGGTGGACGTGAGAACTTTTTCTTGGGCCATTTTGAGGGCTTTGATGTACTGGGTTTGGATGTGGTTGAGGGAAGGGTTGCAAGTTGGCGAGATTTGGAGGCAGACGAGAGTTGAATTCGAGATGTGGGAGCTTCTGCAAGACGGGAGGTTGATGATAAATCAGCGCATCCTTCGGCGCGGGGGTCGGAGGTGGTGTGGGTACGGGCCCACTCCGGCCACGGGGGCTGGGATGTTGGCCGGGATTTGGAGCATTTGACGGCACCGTCCGAAACCTCAAGATGGGGAAGTTGTGAGGCTTTTCCAGATGCTCTCGAACGCGTCCGAGTGGGTTTTCAGAGGACTGGCAGAAGTCGGTTTCATTTTCGTGGCCTTGGATAGAACCGGTGCCACTGGCTAGCCGCCAGCCTGCTGTTTCGGGTCACTTGGCCGCAGGCGGAGGTGCGGGCGCCTTTGTCCGGCCGACGTTGGCATCTCGACGACTTGCCATCAAGTCACCAACCTACTAAGCTACTCCACACTGAACAAATTGGGGATTGGGAATGATGTAAAGTTTCGATAAGTTGAAGTCAAAGCAACGCGTAAGTCCAATTTGAACGAGGTGACGCCTGGGAATCCACAATCACGCCCAATACCTGCCCGGCATGGGTTGAAGTGACAGCTAAGCTATTTCGCAAGATGCTCCCTCATCAATTTTTCCAATCCTATCCTTTTGAGCCGTATGGCTCCCTCAATAGGCATTTTGCCTTGATAATCTCTCAGACTTGGATCGGCGCCAGCTTCCAAGAGCAGGCGGATGACCTCTTCCTCCCTGCCCGTTTCCTCCGCCTCAATAGCTTGATTAAGGGCAGTGGCCATTTCGTACTTGTTGAGTAAAAGGTCTGGCCGAATAACAGGAAGACTAGTGAGTAAGAAAGAAAGGAAAGCCGGATAATGAGCCTGTGCAGCCCTTCTCAGCATATCTTCTAGGTCATCCTGATCGATCTTCCAGCCATCCTCTATACTCTCCTGCATCAACTCTGAACATTCTAGCTCTGAAAAGCGACTTGAAAAGTCTGTGATGTATGTAGTGTTGAAGTACCGATACCCTCGGTTGTTTCTGTGCCCCGAGTTGGCGCCTGACATGAACATCAGCTTCAATATCGTCACTGCCGATAGTAGGTAGCGAGCTTTTGGTATTTCGAATAAAGCCGTTCGTCCATATTGATCAACGCTGTTGATGTTGATTCCACGTTTAATGAGAATCTCCACAATAGAGGCTTTAGTATAGAAACCCCTACAAGCTTCAAAAAGGAGCGTTCTTCCCTTTGAGTCCACCTGATTGATGTCACCGCCCAGATCCAGCAAGAATTCAAGTGCTGCCCCACCATTAAGAGAGGAAGCAGCAGCAAAAGCTGGAGTGACACCCTCCAGGTTGGATTTCTCAATATCAGCACCTCTGGCTGATAGAAGTCTGACCAGATCAATAGTCCCTCCTTGGCAAGCCAAGAACAGTGGTGTTTCCCCCCTGTTGGTGGTGTGATTGACTTCTGCTCCACAATCAAGAAGCGCAGTTACTGCATTTATATTTTCTCTTGAAACAGCTTTATGTAGAACTGCTCTTCCTAATTCGTCTGTGTTGTGAACATCAGCCCCCCTCTCAACCAAAGCTCTTGTGATATCTCCAGCTATCTCTCGCTGTTGATGATTGAAGACTCTGTGTAAGGGAATTATCCCTTGCTTATTAACTGAGTTTCCATCAGCGCCTTTCTTGAGAAGGATCGTCACTATTGCTAGGGTTGAATAACCAGCAGCTAAGTGCAATGGGTAGTCGCCATCGACATCTGCTAGTTTGACGTTGGCTTCTGAGCGGAGCTGAACCAGTCCTTTTTTGTTGTGGTCAGGCGCCAACCAGTTCATATCCTCCCCAACTCTTGGGGTGATAATAGAAAAGTCTCTTGAAAGCAGGAGCTTGACGGTAGTTTCATGCTTGCCTTGGATTGCCACGTGAAGTGGAGAGTTCCCACGTTTGTCCTGGACATTGGCATCTGCACCTGCATTGAGCAGTATCTCCACAAAGTGATCTTTTCCTCTTTCCGCAGCCATGAACAAGAGGCTCTTGCCGTCTTTGTTCTGAGCCTGGATGCTGCCAGCATCATGCCGGGCAAGAAGGGCCTTGAAGACGCAGAGATTATCCTGCAAAATGGGGGCCACCACTGGATTATGCCATCGACCGTTGGAAAGAACAGAATGAGGATCATTTCGAAACTGTGCATCAACTAGTGACACTAGATCTCCAGGTAAATCTGATAGTATGTAGACAAGGTCCGTATCAGCATTATACCGACGTATCTTATACTTTTCGAAGACATTGTGAATCCGGATCCAGTCCCGGAGGGAGTTTGAGAAGTAATGTAGGAACTGATCTTGTGGAATGCTGCTTGCCGCCGCATTGGAATGGTAGAGTACTTGGCTTGCGGCGTATTCCAAGAACGGAAATTTGACAGACAGCTGGGAGCGTAGATCATCCGCTGGCTTTTTCGACAGGCTGAGTAGAAACCCGTCAGGGGGGAGGTATCGAAAGACATCAACCTTGAGGTAGTTTGAACAACATTCTTTCAGTCTCTCATGGGACGAGCCTTCCGGATCGTTTGCCAGGTGAGCCCACAACGACTTCAGCCCTTTGTCCTTGAGCAGGAAGTCGCGAACCGATTCATGTATGAATTGGACAGTTGGTTCCGTGGACTTCGTCATCTCAGCGAGCCCCTTCGAGGAGCTGAGGACAAAGCGATCCATCGAGTCCTCTGGGGTCTCCTCGGGATCCCACTCGCCCAGTGACTCGGGCTCCAGTCCGGCTGTCAAAGCGAAGTAATACTCTCGGCGATTCAGGGGTCGTTTACTGAATAAAATCCACTGAACACTAAGTAGCAGGTCGTCCAGATTGACGGAATCGCGCGTCAAGATGTTCATAAACAGCTCGCTCAAGCCTGGAGGAATTTCGCTGAGTCGCTTCTTTACCGCAAACATGCGGCCACGATCGAACTCCTTGTTGAGTATGTCGACGACCAGCACAACCCACATGAAGACGCCCGAAGCTTTCTCCAGGATACTGGCAGTGATGTCTTCGCTCTGCTTGTTGGTGCCTGTGTCCAACTTGCTGCATACGTATTCTCGCAAGTCTTGAGTGTGGCCAACCTGATCTTCCAAGGTAAGACGAAGACCGTACTGTACACTCATGTGCGGGTAGTGGCGACTGGAGAAGCAGACGTAGAAGCTGATGTTGTTCTGCGCCGCGCATTGGCCCAGATCTTCGAAAAAGTCCAACATCTGACGGACTTCATCCTCTGCACACTCATCGAGAGCGTCAATGAAGCAGGTGACTTGCCTCTCACCGAGGTTGGATACTGCAGTAGAAAAAAGATTCCTCAAGTGGGTGACGTCCCGGGAGCCGGAAGCATGCGCGCTCGCAACATGCGAATGAGCTTCGTCGAGAATTGTCTGCAGCTCGGGTAGCTTTTCCAGTAATTGAAGCAGGAGAGACCTGTGCATCCCTTCGGTCGTTTTTTCTAGAGCTTCTCCTCGGGCGTTGAAGAAGAATGAAAGAACAGCCGCGTTTTTCGCTGCCTTCCGTTTCGCACGGGCAAAGGCAAACTTCATGATTGTTGATTTTCCCGCACCAGGCTTCCCACTTATCCAGAGGATACCATGGTGCTTGACGAACTCGTTCGTTTTCAGCCAATTGCTGTAGTCGGAGTGCTTAGCAAGCCACTGGCAGGTTTTGGCATGTGCCATCTTGATGTTTGAGTGTCGGTTATCGATTTGGTCAAACTTGAGAGCAGCGAGAAAGGCTGCCCATCTTTCGGATTGGGCAGGTTTGGGTGCAGATTCAGCTGTCGAATATTAGCAAGGTCAAGACTAAATTATTCCTGTGAACTAACCAGCATGTATCGGATTGGGGTTCAACGAGTATTCATGTATCCGGGGGTGCTCAGGTGGAATAACAGAGAGAAGCTCTTTTGCATACGCGGCCGCTGTTGCCGCAGCGTACGGCTGCCATTGCTTTGCTTTGTGAGAGTCGGAATAGTCACAAACTCCTCGAATAACCAGGCATGGAAAAGTGTCCATCAGGCCGGCGGCCTCCATTTCAAAGCAGAGGATGTTGTGTTCTCGGGCAAGCCGATCCCTGGTCAGGCCGTGCTTCATGACTTGATTAGCGGATGCAATTTCGCCGTAATACACCATTGGATCAGTGGTTTGTCTCCTGGAACGTTGTGCAAGCCGTGACAGATCACAATTATCGCAGTTGTCTCCAGTGTGATCGTAGTCGGCTTCGTATAGTCGATCTTGCCCAACACCCGGGTGTCTGCAATCGGTCATGGAAGGATCTCGATCGATCATTCTGGCGAGAATCGCGGATATCGAGCTCGAATCAGGCTGATGGTGACTTCGAAGCACGGAAACCGCTGTAAGCAGCTCCGGGGGAGGCTTATTCAGGACACCCGATGCCTGAAAGTGTCCTTCTTGCACCGTCTTACCAAAGTCGTACTGCACCACTCCAGTGCGCGGCCCCTCTGGGTGGCTGACCACGACATCGCCGAGTCGGACGTCGACTCTGCCGGGAGCGCCTCCGCCTATTCCGACCATGAGTCGGATAGCAAGACAAGGGAAGCTCCATTGCATGTTGTTCGCAACGATTGCGGCCTTGGCGATGCCATACTGGCCTGATGGGAGGCAGGCGATCACAACATTGTGACCACACATATCGCCGAAGACGTAGGTGTTACTGTCCTTTGGACTTTTGGCTAGAGGCTCGTGGATGTTGTCGAGCATCGCCTTTGCAGCACGCATCTCGAGAGGAAGAGCCGACACCCACCCGACGGTGTAGTCTTTGTAGTCCGGCCTGGTCCGAGGGCTCGGCGCTTTTCCAGAATACGACGTTTGGTCGGCATCGTCAATTCTATGTCGTTTCGCATTCGGCCCCGCTTGCTCATTGTGTTGATTCGCTTCGTCCCAGGTCCTCCGGGACCCGGTCGCATGATCACCGCTGTTCAGCGACATTGCTTGTCGGGGCTTTCCTTGCGTTCAATCTGCGGCGATCAGAGGTCATCAGTCAGCTGATCCCCAAGACGATGACATTATCATAGCGACTCACCAACGTCCAGCATAACGCTGCCTCAGTGCGACGGTCTAAACTGTCGCCGGCGAAGATGTGCCTCTTGAGCAAGAGAAGGTAAAGGCGTGAGAAGGGAGGTAGCCGATGCTACCAATGCTGGTCGACACCAAGCATACCAGGCTGGCGTGTATCTACGGGGTCTCATTGGTCATGCTCAGCCAACCACTATCCTCGACTGCGCCGCACGATGCTTACTGCAGTTAACAGTAACGGAGGCGCGAACCCGGTGTGTAGGAGCATGGCACACTTCATTATGTTCGATCGTCACTATTGTCGCTGTTGCGGTCGTCACTCGTTGTCGTCGTCGTCGTTATCATCGCTGTTGGCAGCTAATGCCGGTTTTTTGCAGGCTGGGTGGCGCGTTACTATGTCACATAGAGCATAGGATGACCAAAAGGTACGACGCCAACGCTGGTAGTATTGCGATCGTCATGCTACAAAGACCTCTTTCGACATCGTTCCTCCACGAGCCCCATGATTGAAAGGATTCAAGTCCAGTATTGACCCGTCCCCAGTCTCGTGAGTTTGCGACGAAGCAAGCAATGCGGCAGGGAATATTCTCTGCCGGTAGTACCATAGACAAGCGGTAATGGCCGTGATGGGAATTGCAACCACCCAGAATACCCAAAACATGTCTGACACAAGCCACTTCCCAGACCCGGAATCGAAATCGAAGAAGCTTGTGCTGAAGATTGCGGAGACAAACGTTGCGGGAAGAAACAACAGTGTCAGGAAGGCGACGGTTTTCATGGCTTCACTGTCTTTCTGTGTGGCGCGGCTGATGTCAACCGAGATGCCAGAATCGAATTGAGACACCATGTTGAAGGCCAGGCCGATTTCGTTGAATAAACGAGCCTTGTTCGAGTCGGACCGCTCCAAGAGGCTAGAAATCATGCCTTCGAAAAAGCGCAGGCGGCCGTTGGTGTGTTGCCAAGCCTTCCGCCAGGCAGCATCAGGCTGTGCATTCCCCGAGTCTGCCTTGAAGGTGTCATGCTGCGCCAGGATGCGGCCCGCTGCCTTGACTGCCAAAGCTAGAGTCTCGGAAACGTGGATGGCGTGTCGAGCAGTTTCGTGTAGATGGCGGTAATCTGGAGCTGGCTTCGATTTGATTGAGGCTTGTCTCTCTTGTTCCGCATCGTGATCCCTTCCCTTCTCTGTCCTTCTCACGATGTCGCGCACCGACCATACAGCGGCATCCTGCAGCGTGACGACCTTTTCCAGTATTCGAACGTAAATCCAGTACGGATTGATGTAGCTTTGCTCGTCGGGTACGACGAATAAGGGGTCGGACTCGCCGGTCGGAACGCGCTCAATGCAGCTGGACGTCGGGGGCCGCAGGTCAAAAACAATCAGGACGGTCTGCCTAGTGGCCTTGCTCCAGTGAGTGAAGACGTTGAGCTTGAACCATTCATAGCCGGGGTGATATTTGTTGGTCAATTTGATACGGAAAAGGGCCCACGTATCTGTGCTATATTAGCATTGACAACGGAATAAGACGGCGGACGTACTCAATCCACGGGTGTTACCGTCATCATCGTAGGTGGTCTCATGGCCGAAGTGGCCATTGGCGCCCCTACAGTACCCTTTCCACCACAGTTCAGGGACGCCGAAGGCTTTCGAGAATTGGTGTCGACAAGTCGTACACTCGCGGATCTTGAGCGCCTGTGCCTCGCTACTCGTCCTCAGCAACGAAACAGTGTCACTAGCCATAAATCTTACATGATGCAGACGTCGAAATCAACAGCCGGCAGGAAGAAAGCTTCCCCCTTTCCAGGGTTTCTTTCCGTGGTTGCCCACCCTCTGTTGGTTCCTGGGTCTGTTAGTCAGGCTTAGGTCACAGGAAGATATTACCATGCCTTTCTTCCAGCACGTAAACTTTGGCTCGGGGCAAAGAGTGCAAATGTTCCCTTCCATTCTCGCAACAAGAGTGATGAAGAAACTCAGTCGTAGACCTGATCTCAAAACAGCGGCAGACGCCCATCTTCAGGGTCAGGCTTCAGGCGGACGGTGGCACGGCTCCGCCCCAGCTTGCTGCATTGCCGCTGACAGCGGACCGGGATGGAAGCCAATCAAATATCAGTTGGTGCGGGTATCACAGCAGCGAGGCGTATTCCGAGACCTGACGATTGATCGCCAACCTTGATGAATTTCTTTCTCGTCGAATGCACGCACACGTCCACGCCATGACGGTCGAGAAACGTAGGGCAAACGGACCCATGCTGCAAGGAGCTGGAAGAAGCGTCAGCGGAAAAGGACGAACACGCCTCGATGAGAGCTCTGCGGGCTAACCTGTAAATCACACAATCAAACGAGAGATGCACCCGTGTAGATGATCAAGACATGTCGTCTGCAGAAAAGAAAGGAAGTGGAAGAAGGTCGCTTAGCCGGTCCTCTGAGCAGGGTCCTTCCATTGTGATCCTGCACCAAAGGGCCGCCCATTTTAGCCCGAGCTTCATGCCTTACCTGGGGCGGCATCCACTGTGAAACGGAGCCGATGGAGGAGGACGATACTGTGAAGGCTTCAGGGGTCGAGCCACTACCCACATTCGGGTCAACCAATCAGAAGCACGTGTTTTCAAGCAAGCCACAACAGCTGGTTAAAATGACGGCTGAAGCCGAAGACGCGCTTGAAGTCCAGGGGGCTTTAGAAGGGAACCAAGATGCTGGAGGAGCTGCGCTAATGAATTATGTGATCTGCGGTACCTCGTACCCTTCCCTCTGTCTTTGAGGCTACGTGGTTTGTGAACTATCAACTCCAAGTCCCAACTGTATTTAATTATCCATTTGCTTTCGGTCCGAGCTTGCGGAAAAATAACAAGCTCCAGAGTCGTTTCTCCTTGGCGGCGTGCTCCATGTCATCTTGATCTCAGTTTCCGCTCACGGCTTGGTACTCTTTCGACCCTTCATCGACGATTGGTCTGAGATTGGCAATCATGAGTTGGCCTTACAAGTTCCTCGATCTCTCGCGTGAAGAGGTCCAGCTGCGAAGAGAAGTTCTAGATCGGTATGGCAGCTATGGCCAGTTCTCGGCTCTGGCCCCCATCATCATTGCCATTCTGATTCGTCTCTTCTCGTATCTGAGCCAGCGGTTCCAAGCAAGCGCGCGGTATAATGCTGTTCCAAATTCGCCAGTCTTGAAGAAGAGGAGACAGGGCTTTGTTGGAAACTTGGGGGAAAACGTGAGAAAGATCAAGTGGTGGCTCGGTGACGATGTCTACTTCATGGGCCAGCATTGGGGTCAGAAGGACCAATGGGTGTTTGGAGGAGCCTGGTTTGCCTGGCTGCTTGTACTGTCCGTGTTGGAGACTGGTGAAGGTGAGTCTGAATCCCCTCAATTGGTCCGGATCGTTCGATTGAACGACCTGGAGTTCAATTTCGAACCCCAGGGCTGACGACCGCCCAGACTACCTCCACCTCACCAAACGTTTGGGCATCATCGCCGTTTCGCAACTGCCTTTTCAGTACCTCCTAGCACTGAAGAGCTTCAGCCCAATCGCCAAGGTCTTTCGTACATCGCATGAAGAACTCAACAAATGGCACCGCGTTCTCTCCCGCGTGACGCTGTCCCTCCTCGGCCTCCACGCCATGTTCTACATCAACTTCTTCGTCGAAAAGGGCATTCTCCAGCGCCGCCTCTTCGCCCCCGTCGTCTTCGCCGGCGTCGTCGCCTTCGCCTGCATGAATATCATGACATCCACCGCCGCCGCCACCGTCCGCAGATACTCCTACCGCGTCTTCTTCATCACCCACCTCTTCGGCGCCTTTGCCATCCCTCCCTTGGTCTTCTTCCACGCCCGCTCCTCCCGCCTCTTCATGGCAAAGGCCATCATCGTCTTTCTCATCGACCTCGTCGTCCGCCGCCTGCGCACCGTCATGGCCTTTTCCAAACTCGAGGCCGTCCCGGGAACAAACCTCGTCAAGATCTCCGCCTCCATCCCGCAGTACAAGGTCAACGCCTTCCGCACCCGCCCCGGCTCGCACATTTACATGAGCATCCCCGCCGCCGCGCGCCCCGGCAGCGGCCCCACGTCCTCCGACTCGCTGCTCTTCGAGTTCATGTTCAACCCCTTCACCGTAGCCTCCGTCGACGACGAAACGGGCGACCTCACCCTCGTCGCGCGCCAGCTCAACGGCCCGCTGACGCAGCACCTCGCGCGCTTCGCAAACTCCACCTCTGGCAGCTCCGGCAAGGTCCCGCTCTGCATCGAGGGCCCCTACGGCGCCGCGTCGCTGCACTTTGAGCAGCTCATCGGTTCCTCCGTGGACCGCGTGCTCCTCGTGGCCGGCGGTGTGGGCGCGACGTTTACCGTGCCGATCTACCAGGCCATCATCCAGGACAACCCCAGCGCCAAGGTCGAGATGATCTGGGCCGTCCGCGGTGCTGGTGACGCGACGTGGGCCATGGATGCGGACAAGGTGCCCAAGAGTATCATGGAGGACAGCAACGTCCAGATTTTCCTGACGGGAGATGCGCTGAGTTCGGCGGATACGGGACCGATGGCAGGTGTGCCGTCGGAAACCAACCCGGACGGCGAGATGGAGATGAGCTCGATGCAGGAACCACGCAGGAGCAACGGCTTAAACAACGAACAGAGGAGACGGCCGGATTTACGCAAGATTGTGGATGACTTCTTTAGGCAGGGTGCTGAAGAGAGGGTGGCCGTGCTTGTCTGCGGTCCGGCGCAAATGGGTCGGGAGATGCGAGAGTACGTCGGGATGTGGGTTATGCGGGGCCGCCAGGTGTTGTGGCACAATGAAGCTTTTGGGTGGTAGAGAGGTATGCGCCAACGCCTAAAAGGAGCTTCAGTAACGTGAAGAGGGAAGATGGCGCAGGTATATTGATGTTCAAGAACAAGTCATATTCGACACACGGTGCAGTGACTCTTACATAGTACACAGATGGGGTACACGATCATCTGAGACCAAAACTTCCATGAAAACCGCTGCCAGGATGGTCCGGAACGCCGTATCGTAACACAATGCTCATCCGTCGTGTTCACATCTGCCGTGAAGCGTCGACTATTCCGCCCGCTTCTTGGCGTCGCCTACATCGCCAGTTTCAGCCTCCTTCCCCTTGACTCCACCAATATCACCATCGGCATCGTCTTCGTCCCAGTCATCAACCTGGTTCTCGTCCCAGTTATCCACCTCCTGCTCCAGTGTCCTGGGTTCGGAAGCTCCGTCCACCGCACCGCTGGCCTCGACGATACCCGTCTCGTGGCCCTCGCCCAGCTCGACATCCTCGACATCCTCCCCAGGGACCGGTGCGTACGACTTGCTGCGGCGCTTGCGCTCCAGCATGCGCTTGTGGTACCACGAGCAAAGACCCAGACTAGCCAGCGAGCCCACAATATTGGCGACAATGTCGTAAAAGTCGAACTCGCGGCCGTTGGGCAGGAAGCCCTGCAGGAACTCGGAACCGACGCCGAGAACAAAGGTACAGACGGTCAGGGTGAGGTTGAGGGTGCGGCGGCGGTTGGTGTCGAGGATCCAGTAGAAGACGAGGGTCAGGAGGAAGAAGGTTATGAAATGTAAGACCTTGTCGTTGACGTATTGGCCGAGCTGAAGGGAGGTCAAGCCCGCGTAGCCGGCGACAAGGAGAAGGGCGAAAAAGACGCCTGTTAAACGATGGTGTTAGCTGGTGAATTCGACTGGACGTACGTAATGCGAACCCGGGGGAGACTGGGATGAGACGCGGTGGATGTGCTTGGGCTGGGAGCTGCATTTCGATCTGCGAGGACATCTGGGGATCCAGATCTAGGGCTGAAGTAGACAGACGGCTGAACCTCTGACGTACCTGCAAATGGCAAGCGTATCCGCATTTCGAAGGGCCCTGCGGCTCTTGCAGGTGTGTGGATTAATTGGGAGGTGAGGTGGATGCAAGGTAGGTAGATTTGGACTCGCTGTAGTTGCGTATGTGTGGTCAGTTTTCGGATACGTTGAAGCTCAGCAGCCAGGTGGCATGACTGTATTCGTGCGATGGCCAAAGTTGTGCTCCGGACGAAGCGTAGCGAGGCGAGATGTGGAATGAAGGGTCTTCGTAATGGGGTTGTCAAGGACGAGGGTAAGGTGTCCAGCTGGCCGGAGCTGCCAAACAATGGGTAAGGGAGAGCTTGAGGTGTCTGCTTCTTGACCCGGGGAGTTTTCCTTCGAGCCCACTGACGAAAGAGATGGAAGCCCACGCACGCGGCAAAAGCTGTGGCGGGCCAGTTGTGGGCAGGACAGGGGTAGGGCCCCCAAGGTTTTTTTTGGGGGGGTCAGGTTGGGTCGGGTCCAGGTCTAGCTGGAGATGGCCCGGACGGGTTATCCCGTGGGCCGCGGAGAGAGCATGGAGGTGCGCGATGTCGCGATACCTGGAGAGTGACGCGATACCCGGGCTGGTTGTGTCTGGGAGTGAGGTTGTGGTGATGCAGCTGAAGAAGGCGTGTTCGTTGAGGAGTTGACGCATCGCCTGCTAGAGACACCCACAGTGAATCGCTAAAGATTGCTGATGACATACACTGATTTTGGTATGCAGCAGCATCACTGTACCTGTACTGCCACGCCCAGTAAGACAACTCAAAAGGTGTTTGTTGCGTGGCTCGTTGCGTTCAGGTACCGCAACTGGCCCGCCGGGAGAATCACGTGATGTCCTGTACGCGATCCGATCGCCAGGTGTCCAGGGGGTTGCTCACACCTTTGTCGGCACTGGAGGTTTCTGTACCTGCAGCCCGCAACCGCGACATCTATGACGACCCTGGTGCACCTCTTTTCTGGACCCGAAAAATAGATTGAGATGTGAATTGACGTCGAGTGTCAAAGGTTCCTGGTTTCTTAGATTGATGCGACGGTGTGGGTGGTGACTTTTGCGGCACCGCGGGTGGCCGTTCAAAGTCTCTTGTACCGCCTTCTGCGGCCAAGTCGCCGTCTTCAGGCAAGGGAAAAGTTCCACCGCGTACCTTGGTACGAGTCTCTCCAAATCCTCAACCTCACCTCTTGGAACCGCGCCTGAAGATCCTCGATTCAATCCATCAATACACAACAACCGCAACTCCGCGCAGCCTCCAAATTGGTTGGCCATCTCTATCGATGTCGCTCTTTCTCCTGATGCGCTCGTAACACCCCTTTGCCGCCCGGACTCGGTCCCTATCGAGCGCATTTGCTTGCGCATGGCGACATCCGGCCCGCTTGTCGCCATCATCAATCTGGGCTCAAGATGTCCCTTCCCAACGGCCAGCACGCATGGCAACCGCCTTCCCTTCATCATTCGGCCTCTAGTCGTCTTTTTCATCAACTTGATGATGGTTCCGCGCGTACTGGCACCCCCGTCGACAACCCTATGACGTTGATGCCTGAGGCACAACCTGATATTGAAGATGAGCGACGCCGCGCTGTGTTCAAGGACCTTTATCACAAACGCGAGTCAAAGATCTCGTTGCTGTTTGCCGATGACGGCTCATACAACTACCCGGCCATCGATGCCTTGCGCCGCACCCCCGCCCCCTCCCCCTCATTGTTACCCCCTACCACAGACCATGCGCCGATCCAGGAGCCTCCATTAAAGAAGGCCAAGCGGGTCATCGACGAAGACGACTACGGCGACGATGACGAAGACGACGAAGACGCGACATCCGCCGAAGCGGGCAAGTCTGAGCCCGGCGCCGCGGCTGCCGGTGCCGGCTCGCTCCTCTCCCCCTCAAAGTCCGGCAGTTCGCCCGTGCACTCCGTCAGCTCCCCCGGGAAACAGCTCGACAAACTCAAGAATGCCGACGGGTCCCTAGACCAGGCGAAAACGAGCGAAGATGCGCGAAAACAACTCGAAGAAGCGCGAAACGCGACCGAGGAGGCGGCCCGCCGCAGTTTCCATACCATATTCTATACACTAGAAAACGACCGCACCGCCATGCTCGAGCAGCAGCAGCTGGAAGAATCCGAAAAGCAGCTGCAAGCCGAGATGGAAAACAACAATAACCATGCCAACACCAACGGTGTTCAGGCTGAGAACCACGGCTCGCTGAGTAGCGCCAACCTCGGCGCGTCCAGCTTGACCCTCAAGCACCTGATTGCAAGGATAGACCTGAAACGCGACCAAGTTCGCGCCTCGGATGCGGAGCTTCGGTCTCTGATGAACGAAGTACGCAAGAACAGGAGTAAATGGGCGAGCGAAGAGAACGTGAACCAGGAAGAGCTGTACGAGGCCGTCGAGAAGGTCTTGACCGAGTTGAAGGCGCATACCGAATATTCAACGCCGTTCCTGCAAAGAGTAAACAAGCGTGACGCGCCTGACTACTACATACGTAAGTCGTCTTCGGGCAGACGAACTACATCCTGTGACTAACGGACCGGCGCGCAGTCATCAAGCAGCCGATGGATCTCGGGACGATGACCAAGAAGCTCAAGTCCCTCTCGTACAAGTCCAAGGCGGATTTCGTTGCCGACCTCAACCTGATATGGGACAACTGCTTAAAATACAACCAAGACATGGGCCATCCCTTACGACGCATGGCTAACGGCATGAGGAAGGAGGCAGAGAAGCTCATTCCCCTCATCCCGGACCTCACCATCCGGCCACGAGCCGAAGTGGAGGCCGAGGAGCGTCGAAAGCAGAACGGGGGCGAAGAAGATAACGGTGAAGATTCGGACGACGAGCCCATAATGTCCTCTCGCGGCCGGACCGCCGGTACCAAGGGGGGCAAGTCGAGAAAGCAGCCAGCGGACCAGAAGGAGGGCACCCCCAACGTCGAGTCGAAACCACTCCTTCAGCTCAACGGGCTGCTGGCCAAAGGCCGGGAAGGATCCGAGGCGGTCGATGGCAGCGGCTTTGGTACTCCCATGGGCGGCTCGGCCACTCCAGGCGGCGTCAACGGCCACTCGGGCATCGGAAGCAACGCCGACGCTATGGACGTTGATGGCCCAACGCTTAACGGCATGGCCCTGGGTCAAGCGCTTAACGAAGCGGCGGAACAGGCCTACGAAGACGATGAATACAAGATCTGGAAGCAGGTCACCAAGAAGGATCGCGCCCTTATTGCTAAAGAGCGGTATCAGCTATTCAAGGACAATAAGCTCAACGTCGAAGCGCCAGCCCTCCTTCGTACCAAGGCCGGAATTCGGTGGTATCTAAGGAATCAAAAGGAAGCCGAAGCCATGGGCGTCACTGGCAATTCGCAGGCGGATTCGTCAGCGATTGCAGCGAAAGAGGCAGCCAAACCGGCTGAAACGCTCGCGGAGGGCATGGAAGGAGAGGAAGAGAAGGTGGTGCCCGCCTACTACGAGCCGTTGACCGTCATCCCGGATGTCCATCCCAAGTTGCAATGGGTCGAGGATGGCGAGGGTCAAGTCATCAACCAGCACGAGGAGTACCTCAAGCTGATTCCAGAGGGACACTTTGTGGCGCCAAAGAGCAAGCTGACGAGCAAGATCGACGCCAACATACGCCAGATCCAGGAAACACGGAAGCTATCGAGCAAGATTGGAGTCATCAAGTTGATGCAGGTCCAAACTCAGGTGCGCTTCTTACCTGGTATACCATGACATCTCTAACACTTCACAGGTCTACAACAACCAGTTCGCCAAGTCCAATTACGAGCCTTTCGTGGAGCAGGACGCCGAGCCGTCCTTCATTGCCGACGACGGGCCTGTCATCGCGAAAGAGACTTCCTATAGCGCATTCCAGCGCTCCGTGGCCAAGATCCTCTATCATACGGGCTTTGAGGAACTCCAGCCGTCAGCCATTGACTCGTTGACCAGTATCGCGTCCGACTACTTTGAGAAACTCATCCGCACATTCAACGTGTACCGAGAGGCAGAGAAGAAGGAAGCTAGCGGCCCTCGTGTCGACTGCAGCTCTCGCTTCCAGCCCCGCTTCACCCCCGAAGAGGTGATATTACATACACTAGACGAAAACGGTTGCGACCTGTTCAGCCTGGAGTCTTACGCCAAGGATGAGATTGACAGGCTCAGCTCGAAGCTCGGCGGTATTCACGAGCGTATGAAGCTCCATCTCACCGAACTCCTCAGGCCAGCCCTCACCCAAGAAGCCGGCCAGGACGGCGTTGGAGCGTTCAAGGATGGCAGCGACCAGTTCGTCAGCGGAGACTTCGCGGAGGACCTTGGCGAGGACTTCTTCGGTTTCAAGGCCCTCGGCCTGGACAAGGAGATGGGTCTGGACATGCTGTCGGTCCCCCTCCATCTGCTCCAGTCTCGCGTGCGCAACCAATTCCAGATGCAGACGCAGACCACCGGTACAGAGGTCATGGATCTCTTCGAGTCGCTGCCGCCAGTGGACCCCGTCACGACCGATAATATTCACGGACAGATCGGGCTGGTCAAAAACTTCTTCCTCGCCAAGTTGCACGCCAATAGTGACGGCCCTTTGGTCGAGGACGAAGAGCTACCGGTCAAGCAGAGGCGGCCGCGTCCTCGTCTAGGTGCATCCGGAAAGATTGTCTCGCCGCAGAAGCGGCCGCCCAAGGAGCAAATCGCGCTCGCCAAGAAAAAGAAGAAGATGGAGCTGGCCGCTCAGGCTGCGGAGAAGGCCAACGCGGCCGCCGAGAAAGCCGGCAACACGACGCCGGCGAAGAAGACCAAGAACGTCCAGATCAACGGTTCGAACCCGGCCGCCATCGCGCTCCCGCCCAGCATGGAGCGTCACGAGAGCATGCAGAGCCAGGGCAACGCCAGCCAGACCGACAAGGACGAGGTCATGGGCATGATGAGCCCGGAAAGCATCGAGAGATGATTGCAACATGTGCGCTTCTCGTATATACATGCCGCATGCGATCCTGGTCTACCACCACCAGGACGTTGTACCACAGCCGCCGGCTTCCCTTCAGCCCGCAGCATCCGTCGCACCGCGACATCCTGTATTGTTCAGTTACACTCACTTTCGGATTCCGCAACCTTGAAATATACGTTTTCGCCTTTTAACAACATCCCTCGGCGTTGGGGTCGGATCATTCGGTCATACGGAAAGGGAAACATAATGTTGCACGCAGCCCTATATGTTGGCACGCGGTTGCGAAGAGTTCTGGGATACCCAAAAGCCAACACGTGGCGATTTTCAGGGGATATGATCTCCCTTTCAGCAGAGGTTCAAGAGTAGTTTTGTTCTGTCATTGACGTTTGGATGGTGGTCGATGAGACGCGGTAAATTCGACGTTGTCCTTTTTTTGCATGCTTCTCGACGCTCGTTACGTGACCTCCATCCTCGGCCTATGCGGGTCCACGCCCTGGAAACGGAGGTTTCTGGTTATTCTCTTTCTTTTCATTCGTAAAAACGGTACGGCGGGATTTGGTCCGTAATTCCGCCTCCCGCAGACGTAGGACGAGAACTCTCGGATTGGAGCGGCAACCTGGTGCAGCATGGTTCAATTGTTTCGTCATTGGTTCAATATGGTTCCTCATGGCATGCGATACGCAGGACAAACGGCCTACTTTTTCTTTGTTGTCTGTGCTGGTGATTGGATAAGAGATACGGTTGGGCTATTCTATAGAAGGGTGATGCAGGCGACTTGACATTGCATTTGGGCGTGGAATTCAAGATAGCAAATGAGACGATTGTTAAACGAGATTTGAGCTATACATGTAAGTGGTGACGTGAGGGCAGGTGAAGCAGAATGAATACCTGGACTGGATGAAACTTCACATTGCCCAGTACTTCCAATGGCGGAATCGTGGGTGGATTTGCTTGTTTGATCGGGTCCCGGTGGTGTTGTGGGGCCGACGGGCCGCTGCTTCCGCTCGGCACGGAAGGCGGGTCGGTGCGGATGAACAAACTTGGGAGCAGCCTGCTTCACAGTGTTTGATGCGGGGTTTTGCATGAAGGACCTGGAAATATTTTATGATGGAAGATTCCTCCAGTTAGCTATGTGTGGTTTGGATATATACTGTTGCGAGGGTAAGAACGCCAGCTTCATGAGAGGCTTCTCGGAGAGATGATGCACCACCTTGGAATCCATGACCAAAGCCAGGCCGTTGTCACTTCTCGCCACTCAATTGCACTCATTCAATCGTTTTAATATGAGCTGCTGGTGCCGACCTTAGACATCTTTGGCAAGAACTACGAAATTTATTGGTTCGCCGGCTGTTTGCCCACTCAGCAATGTCCCTGGTCGCATCGCCTTCTTGCTTGGTCTGGTTGACAGGGAATGCCGACGCGGGGAGTTTTCGGTCTTCATGCTGAGACATGGCTGGGCAAGCTCACCCACAGCATAGGTTTATAGACGGTGTATCTGGGCAAGGGGTGCACCTACTTTCATTGTCACGAAACTCTGCACCCAAGGTCCAACTGGGCCACCATCGTGGTCCCGTGGGGCCTGCGGCATCGTCAAAACCTGTTGTCGTGGTTATTGCCCAAGCCCACCGCCCAGGTGACGGAGGATCCGGCATCTCGAGGCTAGAACAAGGTTCCCCGCCATCTCATTCGGGCGTCGGCTCCCTTTCTCCTGAGTTTTGCAGGCGAGTTACTAGTGTGGCTTGACGCAAAAGAAGACTAGGCCACCTATATATAGTGACCTCATACGCCGCGGATCTAAGACCCCACGTTACCAACGACGCTCGTTCCCTCGCTCTATTCATCGTCCTGGCCCGGCACCCTGGCCGCTTGTTAGTATTTGTGTTTTTTCTTGTGCAGAACCATCGGCAGCCCCGACGGGATACTGTTGCAATTCTGCCCTGGGTGTTGCTGTTGCTAGGCGAGAACTTGGACTTCGGCAGGTCGAACGCTTGATGAAGCGAACTCACCTGAGCGTAGCTGATCATCCCCAGACCGGTTCTCGTCAGTAGCGTTACCGAGGTCGGGTCGCGGCTTTTCCGGCGACGCTGCCCTGCCACATTCTTGACTATCGTCGATCGTCTGGGGAAGCCGATCCTTAAAACTCCCGATGCTTTCAACGTCTCCGGCGATTAATTCTCTGCGGTGACGCTCTCATGATGAGCAGACAATCCTCCACATTTCTGACCATGACGATTAATCTTTTTTCCCTCGTTACCGAGAGCGTTACCGAGAGCGTTACCGAGAGGTTTTTAGCTAATGCATGCGGTGGCGGCGTTGCTAAAGAGCAAGTGGCGTATCCGGGCAATGTCTCAATCCAGGCTCACCAACCGGGCGCAACCAAGCTTTCCGACTACAGCAGACGGATGGCTGCGAACGGCATTGAATGACACAACAGACCACTTCTGAGCAGTCAAAACATGCTTGCCTAGCAAGACGATCTGGTGTTCGTGTTCGTTGATGTGCAGTCGTCTAGGAATTCCGACCGCAAATGGAAAGCATTGCCAGTTCTGAATAGTATATATCGACTCATGGTAGCCAATCGAAATGGCGTGCTCGTTGGACCATACTCTTATCTCTTCAGTTTGCTTGCCTGTCTACTGAGCTTGAACGTTTTAAAAGACTTTAGAAAAGACTTGTGTTTACCAAAACTCTACCGGAGCAATGGTCAGGACTTACGTCGCCGGGCTCGTCCTCCTCGCAGGCCTGGCCGCGGCCGTGGTATCCCCCGACAACAGCTGCGGCGGCTCCCGTGGCTACACATGTCCCGGGTCGTTGTGCTGCAGCCAGTACAACTGGTGGTAAGTTCACATTTCTCCACCTCATCCTCACGATGTCGAGTAAGATGACTGAGTACATTTTCCGACCCAATAGCGGCGTGACCGACGCCCACTGCGGCGCCGGCTGCCAGAGAAGCTTCGGCAGTTGCACCGGCACGTCCTCCGGCTCCAGCTCCATCACCCCCAACGGCGTCTGCGGCGGCACGAACCGGTACACGTGTTCCGGCGGCACCTTTGGTAACTGCTGCAGCCAGTACGGGTACTGCGGCAACACGGACCAGCATTGCTTCAACGGGTGCCAGTCCGCCTTTGGCGACTGCAGTTCCATCACGCAGGGCGGCAAGAGCGTGAGTACGGACGGCTTGTGCGGCGGCACCAAGGGGCAGACGTGCCAGGGCAGCACCTTTGGAGACTGCTGCAGCGAGTGGGGGTACTGCGGTTCGAGCAGCGGTCATTGTAGCGGCAAGTGCCAGACGAGCTTTGGAACGTGTTCGGCCGGTGGTGGTGCCGTTTCGTCTCCCGCCGGTGGGAGTCGGCCTGCTTCGAGCTCGGCCGCGAGACCTGCGTCGAGCAGCACGAGCAACGTCCGGACGAGCCCTGACGGCAGCTGTGGTGGCTCGAACGGTTACACTTGCCCTGCTGGAAAGTGCTGGTATGTCTCATCTCTTTCTTCCCATCAACTCACAACCAAACTTTCCTTACTAACAACCTCCTCTCCAGCTCGAAGACTGGTTACTGCGATGTTGGCGATGACTTCTGCGGATTCGGCTGCCAGACCGCCTTCTCCCTCGGAACGTGCCAGACCTGCCCCGGAGCAACCTGCGCCGGCACCATCTCCGGGAACCCGCAGTGCTCCACCAACAACAACCAGTGCTGGACCATCAACTCCAAGAAGTTCCAGATCAGCTGCGGCAGGTTGGCCTCGGGGTCGTACCTCAACGCCGTCGACGCCACGAGCTTCGGCGACTGTATTTCAAAGTGCGGCTCGACCGCTGGCTGCGTCGCCGCGTCGTACTTCTCGAGACCCGACACGAGTTCTTGCAGCCTGCTCAGCTCGTACCAGGGTCCCGCTTACGGAAACTCGGCTGGTGGACAGCAGAACCACGCCTACGTCCGTGGCGCCAGCTGTGCCTAAGCGTGTTGGCGGGATGGTCGGTGTGATTGATGTACTGCTTGGAAGGCCGTCAACGGTTGGGTACCGAGGGCTGGGTGTGTAACAAGGGCATTGATTAGTTGTAGTTGAGTAAAAGTCTTTTCAACGATCATGGAATCATTTGATGTGTACGCCATGATGACTGGGTTGTGAGTAAAAGAGGACATGTTTCGCAAATCTGCTGCGAGTTTGTAGAAGACATCTTGCGGTGAAAGCAAGGTTGCAGGTCGATAGATCAGTCAACTAATGTTGGCATAGTCGAAAAGTCGTTCTCAGGTAGAAATGGTGCTTCCATCAATTGGCAGTTTGTGATGTGCACCACTCTCAATCGTGAAAAGAGCTTTCTCTGCCACCATGTAGGCATTGTGAGAGGTTACCTGGAGCGCAGAGGAGTATGTATGATATAGCCTACAGACAACTGTCACGATATTTCAGGCCAAGAGCGATGTGAAGTAATCAGTACAATGTCCGTTACACATGACGTGCAGGGCGTTTTGGGGGCGTTACCTCAAGAACGGTGCTGTGAGTTGTCCGCGAAACGCGGTCAGCACTAACCGGAACGGCATCACATCCCGCGTCAACTTCTTGACTGGTGCCGGAGCCTCCCTCAAGAGATCGTTTCTAACTGAATAGAAGTCGACTGCTTTGGTGCTCTTCCCATGGCCTCTATGTTGTATGGAAGACTAGACATCTGCGTCATGCCATTCTACCAGTCATTCGTTGTTCTCTTCCGTGGCTCAGCTTCAATCAGTACCTCTTCAAAAATCGGAACATAAGATGGGGGCAGGAGAGCGACAAGGGGGTTGAGTAAGATCTCGATCAGCACAGCTTCTGTACACCTTCCCGGTCAGCCTCGATGAATCTGACTCAGATCTGCGCGCATGAGAGTAACTGATCTTCCAGGTAGTCATGTTTCTCCCACCAAGAACCAGTCATCTGTCCTCAGAAACATCTAGTCTGAAGCTGTCTGCGGCAGCCTTACGGACGATCGATAGGTACGCAGATGAATACTTAGATGCAAGACTTGATTCGCGCGTTCACGAGCGAGTCCAAGTACAATATAGCTGTGGGCGGTCTGCCATTCAAACCCCGTAACTTGTGTAACGAAGCGCAGCACCCAAACTGACCATTCCTGCCCTTCATCGATGCCTCTTCTGCGACATTCTCCACGAATCATCAGCATATGGCTTCCACCAAGGTCATTGTCACACCTCCCAATTCCAGATTACAGGCGCCCCCCACACCGAGTTCTGAAAGGATGCATGATGATGTGTCTCTCCTCGCATGTTGCCATAGGCTGCCACTTCGCTGCCTCCATTCATGGGAAGGCTGCCTACGAGGAGACGCGCGCGACGCTCGCTTCGCGGCGTTGGAGGTGCTGTACTCAACATGTAAGGCCATAGAAAGGCACCAGGAACGCTGTAGAAAATGCAGCCTCTCCCGCCGTCATGTCTCTAATCTATCAACAGTCGTTTCATCGTCCACGTCAAGCATGTTCACCGGTCTTCTCATACTTGGTTCATTCTGTTACAATTACCAAGTAGCATAGCGCACGCCATGAGCCTCAGACAGATGAAGGTCTTTCCGAGCCTGGGCTCCTTTATGCCCATCGCTACAGACTTCCCAGGATACAATGTCCCAGCCGCCTGGTCTCACTGGGAGCACGCCTACTTTGACCAGATTGACCACGTTCTCCGTCACTCCGATGACCCCGCGAAGCTCGTCCAGAACGGGTGCAGGGTTGGAAAGAACATCAACTGTAGGAAAGCGTGCGACAATGCTACATTGATGTTTAGAACACCCCAGACGCTCTGGAATTGCGTTACCCTAGCCACACTCGCGGTCCTCACGGGCCCTGGACCGGATAGCATCAACGAGACTCAGGTGGCAAAGGCGAACCGTCTTCTCAACTTTGGCAATCTCAGTACGTTCGACTACCCGTTTGGAAAGTATCGCCAATGCGCCTTTCAGTCGTGCTCGACGTTTGGCGGATGTTCCGTCGACATTACGGAGTTTTTGGCGTCACCGATCAACATCTCGAGGGTTGAGCCGTTGGCCGAGATCATGCACGGCAACTATTGCACTTCTGCCCAGCCGGGAATCGATTTCGACATTGCTGGACCCGGAGTGAGTATCTACCCTTTGATCATATCCACTTCGACCTACGATTCTGACCCTCTTGCGCTGGTCTAGGTCGTCATCGCGTACTTTGTCCAATTCGCTCTGGTATTCTTCTTCGCCATCTGCTTTACCCTCAGCACCAATTGGATGAACACCGGCAAACCTCGCCTGCTCTCGAAAACCGTCTTTGCCAAGGCCATCGCCGCCTCCATCACAGATCTTCAAGAGACGCAGGCCGCGTTCCTCGTCACCGTCGCCGCGGCGGCCATCGCGACGTTCCTGGGCAAGCAGGGTACCGGTCTCGCCAACATCCCCACGGTGGAATCGTGGATCACAAACGACACCATTCTCAAAGGCGTCGTCGCCGCCGGGTCGTATCCGCTGCTGCTGGTCCAGCTCGCACTGCACGCTTCGGGGTCGCGGTGGTGGTACACGCTGCTCTTCGTCGGCGTCAACCTCGCCATGGTGCGCGTCATGCACACGCGCAAGGACCTGGACCCGGACGCTCTGTTGCCTCATTTCCGACAGGCTGCCGAAGACCTGACGGGTTGCGGGAACCAGGCGGGACCAAGGACCTTTTGTCGGAGACAAGTGGAAACACGGTTCTTTCCTGTGAATGCCAACTATCCACATGCTATTTACATCATTTCGGCGTTTCTCCTGCTTGACTGGGCCGTGGAAACGTCGTATAACCATGCTCGGTGGACGTGGATACCGGAGCGCGTCCGCAGGGCTTTTCAACATCCGCGGGGTGTCATGTACGAGACCGTCAAGTACATCGGTGGTGTAAGGCCGTTCATTTGGGTCAGAGATTGGACCAAGAATGGCCCCTTCGGCCCCATGATGGCGTACAGCTGCCTCTGGGCGCTGCTGGAGCTGACCACCCTCGGAATGTGCATTCTTGCAGTCATTGAGATCAAAGAGTTTCTTCGCGTCCTGGGAAACGGTTCTGATGGCGGCGTGAGGATCACAAGATGGGCTTTCGGCCAGTTGGTCGCCGTGGCTGTCTGGTTTCCCATCGTTCTCAAGTTCTTCTCCCTTTTCCTCGGTAGGCAGCCTTGCAGCGAACTCCAGTGCGTTTTCAAAGAAATAAGCTGCAGCTAACCTTATGTTTAGTTCGAACCAATGGCCAGCAGTGCGAGTGCCAAAAGTGCCATACGTGCCAGGCGAGAGAAGGGCAACCAGGCCGTTTGGTGCGCGATGTTGATGCTACTGTTGTGCCAATGTCGACGCTTCGTCGCTCGGCGCAGCGGGATAACAGCGAAGAAGTACGACACCATTTGCTACAACCAAACCATGGAGGCCGCGAGACGTAGAAACCAGCATATGAAGGCTGGCAGAGGTCAGTAGGTAAGGCAGGGCATGGTGATTGCGATCCTGGTTTTTGGAGAAGCTCAGGCTGACGATCCTGCAATGAACAATTGTGGGAGGTTATCAGAAGAGAGATGGCTGCCTCCTTTTCCATGAAAGGGGTCTCGGTGCCGTTGTTGTTTTTTGCCGCCAAAACTTTTCGACAGTTGGACACAAGTGAGCCACTACGTTGGCCTCCAAGCTATCCAGCGGCTCGAGGTCTAGATGGACCAGCAGATGTCTTCTCCCATTGTCCAGCTGGCCGTTAGAGTCCGCGAGGAGCTTCTGCTTGCACTCGTTGCTCCAAACCTCCTCGCCCACTATGTTAGATGGATATAAACTGTCGTTAGGGTCGTCTTCCGCCCGGTATCGGAAAAGGAGCTCACAAAGGCCGGTCTTGACGCGGCAGTGCAAGCGTTCCTGTTGGCCAAGGAAATCCTCAACATTCACCAGCTTTTGGAACAGTCCTTTCCTGGCTGGGGCTCGATGCTGTGAATACCGTCATCACTTCGACGTTCAGAAGTCTTTTCACTAGCCATAGCCAATCCGCCGAGTTTCTACCTCGAGATGTCTCCTCCACGAGAAGAGAGGGCGTAAGATCCAGTGGTAGAGCTCTCAACAAACCAAAACCATCTCAAATGAATGGAGTCCCAGCTGTAAATACTTGTCCTCGAGCAGTGATTTGCGGGAGGGGGGGAACGGTCCCTGTGCTGGAAAGAGATCATCAGTCTCACCCCCGTGTATCATACCACCGCATCCGTATGGGACATTATATTTTGCCCATTGACGGTAGCACGACCAGGGTTACTGACTTGACAACCAGCCGTTGTCAATCCATGCAAGAAACATGCTGCTATGACCAAAGCTGATCCCTGATTGCAGCCGGTAATTACCACGCACAGCATTCGTACAACATCTGGCCTGCGATAACCATGCACGGATATGGTGTTTCATCACGCCCAAGATACTGCTCATATCCACGGCAACATAGCCAGCAGATACCTTTTGAAACCAAGACCCATCTTGTAGCACATCATAAAGCAAAGAGAGGCTCGAGATTGCATTCCGTGATACCACGACGACACACGACGAAACGTAAATGAGGGGTTTACCGCATTTCTCAGTCGAGCTTCTCCATATTTTGCACACATACAAAACAGCTGAAGAGGAACGCCCAGTAGCCGGGCATTCGATTAGACAGCCAACTTGTGCTTACGATGGAAGCTAACAGAACTAAGGTCAAAGAAGATGAACAGGACTATTTAAGGTAATGAGACCCCAAGTCTCTCTCGAGATGGTTCCAGCATCACAAATATCCAAGCATATCCAACCGTCACGGGACTAGACGATCACGTTTCCCTCAAGCAGTACACAACCAACCCGCACAACCTTCACCATGACCGAGACAAATGTTGGTGAGTATATTTCGCCTCCTGCTTTAAACCCTAGGAGAACACAGTTTGGGGGGCCAATACTGATCAGAGATCACCCAACCAGGTGCCATCGTCGCCCTCAAGTCTCCCGAGGAGGGCGAGAACATATGGGAGGCCAAGCAGGTCAGCCTCGGGCGCAGCTTGCCCCCCGGAGATGTCCAAGGACGCAAGCCGATCGACTGGAGCTTCGGGCCGGTCAAGGTACGTTCCCCCAGGTTTGCTGTTGCGTGAGGCTTGCAGCATCACCAGATGCTAATGGCAATGTCGGCAATGTCCCGCGATGATCACATTCTCAAACACACGTCTTGGCTGATCCATTATTTCTTGCTCCGCAGGTCGACGGCTACGTCGATCCCGACTCGTTTCGAATCGGCCTGCTCATCGTGATTACGGGCATCAACATCGGCAATATCTATGGAAACCTCAAGGATGGCGTCAGCCTCAAGATTGATATATATACGACCGAGGGCGAGATGAGATTCTTCCTTAAGAATGACAATGAGGTATGGGTCCATCTCAAAGTTGGAGTTGTCTTTGACGGCAAATATGATGTCAGTTATAAGATTGTCAGTATTTGAGTTTCAATCTTGGTGTGTATCGGCAGGATCAAGGACCTACAGGAATAGAAGCTGAATGAACGGTTTCTTGCGATGGACAGGCAAATGGAATCGTACTTGCTTGCCGTAGAAGATCTCTGCAACAATGTCTCATATTTGAGCAACTTGACTTGGAACCTGCCCAAACAAGATGCAGCCCAACAGCTACACAAAATGATTCTGGACTCGCTTCCTTTATCTAAATGTAGTGCTGCAAAGCTATGAATTAGCCTTTTATAATACTCTCGCTTATCGCGTTCTTTCCCCTCGCTTCATGGACAATATACATCTCCTTCCAACATAGTTTTCCCAGACACTACGCGCTGCTACTTATCTTATCACACAGATAGAGATAAGTGCACTTAAAGCTTTTGAGAGATGATATCTCGAAGATTATCACGTTCACTTGCGTAGCCTTCGGCCACTCCATCTTTGCAGGAGGTGCGAGTTTGGTATACTGGACGACCACACTGAACGGGAGACAGGCTCCTAACACAAGTGTACACGTTGGATTGTACAAAGAACTATAGGCATAGAAGGCCGGTTGAGCCCTTCTTTGCTGCTGCATCTCTTGCGGACTTGTAGTTGGAGTTGAACAGGATTACGTGTAAGCTTGCGTAATCATAGGTACAACAGTCAAACCACGATTTTAGATTACAGTGACCGCGCGGCTGGTAATTGTGAGCTTCGACTCACGGTTTGTGTCGGACTCGGGAGTTTAAGCCTAGGTAGCTGGCAAATTTTGACTGTGTTAAGCACTCGCAATCTTGAGCATAAAGTTGGAAGAGATCCAATCAACTCATTCCCGCAGATGAGAAGTCGCCATCGCAAATGGACGAAGTAAGTCGATAGGTACGCGTACTCAGGTGTAATATCAACTGACGACGTGTAGCTTAGTGACGGTCGGTTGAGTTACCCCAAAGACATGTGCTGGAGGGGGAATGTCGCAAAGTTCATACCAACTTGACTCCTTGAGGAAGAATTCCTCATTCATTTCCACATAGACGTCAGCTTGTGTGCAGTTGATTACGCAAAGTACGCGAGGAGGCCTTACGCGTCGTGAGCTCATGGGTCTCGTGTGTTGTGGGCTGAGCTATAAGCTCACGATTGGGTCGACTCTCTTACAGCTCAACACGATGAATGAGTCGATGGAAATGTATTGAAAGCTGCAAGTTTCGCCGCCATCAGTGTGATACACATTTGTCGCCCATTTCCCTCAAAATTTCCAAAATACAAGGTGCAGCATATAGAACGAAAAATGATCTTTCTCGCCGTGACCTTCGGGGTGCTTCGTTATTTGACAGAATATTCCAAAAAAAAGTCAATTTCCTGACGCTCAAACAGATTCGTGAATTCGTCGCCAAGGCATTGCTTACCAGGAGGCGCCTTTACTCCCAGTGGCGACTTTGGGCAGCGGCGATGCTGATACGCAAGCAATTGATTCTGATACCACGTAGTACCGTAATCTCCTTCCATGCATGCTTCCAAGCCCGACGTAGGACTTTAGGAGTGGAAGACCAGGGCAAGCAGCAGCTTCTCTTGGAGTAACTCCCAGAAGATTAGTGGTGCTTGGAGGGATTCCGGATATGCATCTCGTCCAGGCCGAGTCAGCCTCGAATGGACATTAAGAGGAATTATACCTCGTAATATCGACAGTCAAGCTGGGGACCGGTCCAGCGGACCTCTTCAACCATGCTGTGATGTTCTCCTAGTTGACGACTTGTTGCACGTGGATATCGCTTCCTTACTTTGGGCAACTGTCATAATTGGTTAGGAAACATAGACTAAGAGCTTCCAGACTAATCTTTCACACTTGCATGCACTCGAGACCTACAATGTAGTCATAGATGGAAAGCACCAAGTCGTGGCTACCTGATTCTGATGTAGATCGGATGGAAACCTACGCCGGATCTCTCAGTCACAAAAGACGTGATTCGAGCGTGGGATTACCTAGAATAACAACCGCCTCTACTAAGTCCGGAGTAAGGATACGGAGTATGCAGTTCAACATGGGTCTCGACGCGGTCTTTTGCCTAAAGGAAATAAGGCAGGCGATTTGGCGATTTGCGACATCAACGCGGCGGGACCTTGCCCCCAAACCAAATTGGGCCCGCGCCGTCGAATTATTCCGTTGCTCTTATATGTCACATGGCAGTCGCGTGCTACGCTGCGGCAGACGTGGGGATCATAGGCGGAGGGGGAGGGGGAGGGGTAGCTTAGGCTAGGGAACGTACTTACAAGTAGTAGGTATGGATCTGGCCAAATCGGAATAAGCTACATTCCGATTTGGATCATCGGAATGCGGCAGCCGACCCTTATTTGCTCCAGGTGTGGTGGTGGCATCGAGGCGAAATCCGATAATATATTGACTTTATGCTCTCGCACCTTGTTTAAGATGCATCTGACGATGCAATAGAGGGGCGGACCTTGCGGGTGTCATCGGCTAGAGTTCTCATGGGTGGTGAGGTGCGGTGTGGTGCGGACGGGAACCGAAACTTTTTTCCTCGCGTCTTGTTTATTCGTCCACTCTTTCGAAAGATGTGATCTCTTCTGTGGGATATGGCAGTGTGATGACGCTATGCGGACGGCGAAGCTAGACCGGAGCTCTGAAGTCATGTCGGAGCTCAAGTGTTTCGGCCTGAAGACGGCGTTTCTGATCGGCGGGCCCCGAGTGGGATATGTGCCGCCGGGATGTCGTCTGGGACTTTGTGTAATAGCGTCGGGCGCATCCCGTATTTCCTCGTTGAAATTGTGCAAGCCGATGGGTGGCTGATGGGATGCGGTCGCATTTGCGCTGTCCAAATTGTTTGATTGCCAAGGGGCGCTGAGGGGAATCGTGCGGAGAGTCTCAGACATACAGTGAGGTGCCAAAAGTCGCAACGTATTCACGAACTAGACCACACTAACAGAAAAGTTTCCGTACGGAGTGCAGCTCGCAGGTGGCCCGAAGCAGACAACCTGGCAGGCTTGGGGGCGGTTCATGCCAAGACAATAGACCGGTGCAGCAGGCTGAGGCCGTCCGGCTTGGCTGGGTTGAGCAGGTGACTGGCTGTTGGGAACCGGTAGGCAAGATAAACTGACGGCAAGTCCATTGAAGTCGAGCAATTTGTCGAGAACTCTATCTGTCCTTTCGTGATGGAAAGTTTGCTGTTCCCAAGCTGGCGAGGATACCCCTTTGAATCACACGGTGGTTGGTCCGGCTACTCCCTGGGAAAACCAGGTCAATCTACCCCATCGGCAAGGAAGGTGCCTCAAGTACGACCCGCTGCGAAAGCCAATTCTGCGGTGGTTCAGCTGTTGTGTAGGGAGACCGAGACAAGCAGCTCAGCAGAGATAAGTCCAAGACACCTAATGTAAGACTTGAATAGCAGGGTGGTTGGGCTGAAGCTTCATCTCTTCTTCCAGTGAGTCTTCCTGTGACTATCGCAGCGTTTTTGATAGAGAGGACTTGTCGTCGGCAGTATCGCCTCCTGGCAAGCGCCTGCTAAGGAGGACCTGGTAACCGGGCCTCGTCCACAGGCAGAAGCGCTGTCAACCCCTGACGTCGAGTTCAATCCGACACGGGAGAAGCTCAGATATCGAGTCTTGGCGCACCACTTTTGGCCTGGATCTGTTGTCTTGTCGAGATTCTTGCTCTATTACGGCGTACGGAGTATACGTTTCTCGTATGTCGCCTGCTAGTCAGGATAGTCCTTACTTTACAGTAGACTGGAGGTGGCGGATCCATGTACCTATGCGAAGAGACAGAGATACTTGTACCACCATGTTATTCGTGCCGCACGACCTTGTACCTGCCACTCCATAGTTGCAGTGGACAGAGGTACAGGAGCGTGATGAACATGTGCTGGGCGCTTTCTCCCAAGCGGCCCATTGGAAAAAAAGGGTTTGTCTTCGCCAAGCTCCGCGGCCCCCCCTAAAGCCAATCTTTTACGTGCCGCCTTCCTGTCTAACCTTCCACCACCACCACCACCACCATACATCATCCACCATCCACATTCATCCTGCCAGACTTGCCTCAATCCAGGTGTGGTAACTAACCCAACTGGTTTTGCATAGGTTGCCTCTTTGCCTGCCGTCCGTTCTCTACGTATCTATCTCTCCTTCAACTGCCATCTGACCTTGCTTATCCCACCTCGACTCCACTGCTCTTCTTCTTCCATTCCTTTACTTGACCGCGTGCTCGTCCTGTGTCGTTGAGCATTTGTCACAGTCTGCTTGCTCACCCGAGAAATGACATTGCACTACGGATAATCAGCTGTCCATTCTGTGCTTCTTCCCCTTGAACCACTGGGTCCCTGATCGACCGCGACCCCCAGAGTAGCACGCGACCCATCTAGCCGAACGACCAGAACACCGCAACCAAAGTCTCGCCCCGGCGAACATTCAATCAATCATGATGCCCCGTCGGAGGAGCCGTTATGTGCTCCTGGTCGCATTCGTTATGGCTTTCATGCTGTACCAAGTCTTCAAGAACCCCGAATGGGATGCGACGAGCTACACTGGCAGCATCAAGCCCAACACCCCCGAGAAGGGCCAGGCCACTCAGAACGACAAGACCAAGCTGCCGCCGGTCAACGAACCTGCCGTGAACAAGCCGCTCAACAACCAACCGCCCCCCGACCACGAGCATCCCCACGATCAAGAGGAGGATGAGCCCGAACAGAACCCCAAGAAGCAGACCGCCAAGGGAACCGTCAAGATCCCTCAGCTCAAGACGGAGAAGGCGCCCCCCAAAGAAAAGGTCAATCCTACCAAGTCGGTCAACACTCCTACGATGCCAGTTTACGACCCCAAAGATAAGTCTGCCGAGATCACAAAGGCCGCAAACCTGCCCGTCGATGAAGACCTCCACGCCACAAAGCCCCCTGGCCGCCAGAACGCCGAGCACGTCGCCCAGAGCGCCTCATCGACAACGTCCCAGATCCACTGGCACAAGGTCTCGGAGCACTTCCCTGTCCCCACCGACGAAATCATTCCTCTGCCCACGGGCAAGCCGAAGGATATACCCAAGATTCAGTACAAGTTCGGCCCCGAGTCCGATATTGCCAAGGCGACACGTGAGAAGCGCCAGGCCGAGATCAAGGCCGAGATGCAGCGCTCATGGGGCGGCTACCGCCAGTTTGCCTGGATGCACGACGAACTCTCACCCGTCAGCGCCCGCTTTCGCGACCCCTTCTGCGGCTGGGCCGCCACCTTGGTCGACGGTCTGGACACTCTGTGGATCATGGGCATGAAGGACGAGTTCGACGAGGCCGCCAAGGCTGTCAAGCAGATCGACTTCACCTTTAGCCCTACGCGCCGCGACATTCCCGTTTTCGAGACGATTATTAGATATCTTGGCGGTCTGCTCGCGGCGTACGATGTGAGTGGAGGGAAGAAGGGCGGCTACGACGTCCTCCTGGATAAGGCAGTGGAACTCGCCGAGATCCTTATGGGCGTTTTCGACACCCCAAACCGAATGCCCATCCTGTACTACAACTGGCAGCCCCAGTATGCCTCGCAACCGCACCGTGCGTCCACTGTCGGCGTGGCCGAACTCGGGTCCATGTCCATGGAGTTCACGCGCCTCGCCCAGTTGACCGGCAAGAACAAGTACTACGATGCAATCGCGCGCATCACGGACGCCTTTGAGGACCTCCAGACCCGCGGTACCACTATCAATGGCATATTCCCCGAGCAGCTGGACGCGTCGGGCTGCAACAGGACCGCCGAGGCCGTTCGCTACCAGGAGTCACAGGCTGCCCTTGCCAGTGCGAGCGCTGCGGCAGCAGCAGAGACTGAGAAGGAGCCCAAGGGCCACCAACCTGATGCCGACGCCAAGCGAGATGCTGTTTTGCCTGCCAAGACTGGCGTGCCCAAGGCCGTGGATAGCGAGGGCAAGGCGTCGCTGCGGAAGCGGGCCGCCGGCGTCACGGAAGATGGCGAGTCGGTAGTCAAGGACTCCACGACGAGCGACAAAGATACAATCCCCAAGCCCATTGTGAACGAGCAGCCTCTGTTCCCCGGCAACAGCGGCCGCAGGCCCTCTCCCACGACACCAGAATTCGACAAGTCTGAGTGGGAGTGCATCAAGCAGGGACTGGCTCCTGGCGGATGGGGGTACCAGCAGTACAGCATGGGTGGAAGCCAGGACTCCACCTACGAGTACTTCCCCAAGGTGAGTAGCAACGAGTGCTGACAGGGAGATTAATCTGACGTTGGTAGGAATACCTCATGCTTGGCGGCCTGGAACCCAAGTACAAGACGATGCACATCAAGACGGTCGAAGCCGTCAAAAAGTGGCTGCTCTACCGACCCATGGTCCCCAACGGACGGGACATTCTTTTCTCTGCAAAAGTCAGCACCGGCGGCGATCCTGAGAACGACCTTCGCACCGAGTATGAGGTCACTCACTTGACCTGCTTCATTGGTGGCATGTTCGGGCTGGGCGGCAAGATCTTCGAGAGACCCGAAGATATTGAAATTGCTAAGAAGCTGACCGACGGCTGCGTCTGGGCGTACGAGTCGATGCCCTCAGGCATCATGCCCGAAGGCGCCTCTGTCGTTCCTTGCGCTTCCACCCAGAGCTGTCCCTGGAACGAGACTCTCTGGTGGGAGCACCTCGACCCCTCCGCCGGCTGGCGTGATCAGCAGGTCGCCGAATGGGAGGAGAGAAAGCGCAACAAGAAGAACGAGGAGCTTAGGAGACAGGAAGCTGGCGAGAAGTACTCGGTGGACAAGGCTACGGCCAAGCTTGACGCAGAGAAATCCGACAAGAAGGATGAGACAGACCCGTTCGCCGACATCCATGTTCCAAAGGAGGACCCCAAGAAGGTTGGCGAGGCGAAGATGACAGAGTACCCAGCCCTGGAGCCCGGCACCAACCAGTCTCCGTCCAACGTCGATGAGCACCTACTGAAAAAGAGGACCCCTCCGAGCGACCCTCGTCAAGGCACAGCAGACGAAGCTGCCAGCAACTCGCTAAAAGATAAGCTCGATCTGAACAGCGCCGGAAACTCGGCATCGAACGATTCACCGGTCAGCGGAGGTGTCGTAAGCTCCATACCCGTGGTGGAGGAGACTATCCGCGACCCCAAGCCGCTGTCGCACGAGGAGTTTGTCAAGGATAAGTTGGAGAGCGAGAAGATTCCGCCTGGCTTCGTCAACATCAACGCCAGGCGCTATATACTCCGGTAAGTAAACTGGTCCTCGATATCATAGTCAAGAGCCGACTGACACACTTAGCCCCGAGGCCATCGAGTCCGTGTGGTACATGTACCGCATCACGGGAGACCCGGTGTGGCAAGAAAAAGGATGGAAGATGTGGGAGGCCATTCACAAACACACCCGCACCGAGTACGGCGCCAGCGCCATTGACGACGTGCTCTCGGCGACGCCCCAGACGGTGGACGAGATGGAGAGCTTCTGGGTCGCCGAGACGCTCAAATACTTTTACCTCTTATTCTCGACGCCCGACGTCGTCAGCCTCGACGACTGGGTGCTCAACACGGAGGCGCACCCGTTCAAGAGGCCCGTTTAAAGCTTGTCAGTAGTGTTGTGGTAGTATTGTTGGCTGTTTGGGAAGACGTGCGCATGCGAGGCATATGCATAGCATTGCGACTGGTGCAAAATACGGAACGGAGCAAGAAGATGTGCATACTGACTGCAAGCATGAGATATCACGGTTTCGGCGGCGGCGGACAAATACGGCGTTGGGGCGTGGCTGAGTTTCTGAGTTTTCCGAGTTTTATGGGTTTATCGCTGTTTCATTGTATAAACTAAAGTAACTAATCCTGGTCTGATGGCTGGAGATGATGATGCTTTCGCTTTTTGGAGACCATGCCACCTGGCATTGACTGTGAATAATGTTGTCCGACAGTCACGAAGGAAGGCGGACGCGTAGATTTGGGTGTTGTCGTGCTCAATTTCATTTCCTCACTTCATCTCATCTTTATTTTCATCTGTCGAGGAACTTCTTGCCCCCGCCCATCGTGAGTCGACATCCTACAAGTTTCCCAAATCCCGATTCCCAAAACTTTCCCATCATTGCCTCGTTTGCCGTTTAACAAGTACGGATAGGGCATTTCCTTCCCTCGTCCTGTATCTTTCTGCTACCTCTCCTTCGAGGCGAGAACCCGGCGTTTGTGCATGTTTCGTCTATCGTCGATGCGCATTTGGCAACATTATAAAACATGGGGTGTATGGTGAAGGTCGTGAGACACCCAAGTCCCCCGACGATTCGTACCCCGGCCGGCCCAGAAATACGATATGCCGAATAAGAAATACGTAAAAGCCGAAAGCGAAGAATACTGGAAAGTTCAAAAACGCCAATTTCCCTAATGCTGAAATGTTTTTTTTTTTTTTTTTTGGGTCTCTGTGGTTTGCTGGAAGATGGTGTAGACGCATGTGGCGGCGTTCATGTACAGAAGGAGAAGCGCGCTCACAGACATCTACACTCCCGCGGCCGCAGAATCTTGTGGTCCGTCAGACGAAGACGACGGCGACGACTAATCGACCATCTGGCTCAGTACGCGGATACTCAGAATCATGACGAGCAGACCAATGGTGACGATGATGAGCAGGGTGAAGCTGAACCAGCCGAGGACCATGGCCGAAGTACCCACGCCGGAGCGGACGGCGCCGTTGCCGAAATCTTGAGCAATGATGGAGGCTGCGACGGACGCCGTGTGCTGCCACAGGACGGAGACGAGGACGAAGATGGAGGCGATGAAGATAATGGCCAGGGAGATTTGGGAGACGGGGCGTGAGGGGAAGGGCTTGACTTCACGGTCGGAACCTTCCGAGTCTTCCTCCTCGTGCCAACCGGGGAAGGTGGCGAGGAGCAGGAAGCAGACGAAGGCGAAGATGATTGCGATGATGCTGCCGGGAGATTAGCACAAGCGGGTTCATCACGGAGCCAAAGGGGAAGGCTTACATCAGGTAGGGAAAGACAATCATATCCTTGAATTGGGCGGCGAGCCAGATGAGGTTCAAGGGGTCCTGGTCGACGGAGACCTCGTTGGCGAGCGCGGTTGCGTTGTTGCTGCAAAGCCAGCTGCCGCCGTCTGGGCTGATGCAGATGCCAAAGTAGCCCACGCGGGCGGCGAGGTGGGCGTCGCCGGCGATGTTGCCGATGGCCGTGTGCACATTGTAATCGACTTGTGCGGTGTCAGGGACGGCGGTATAACCCTCGTAGTACAGCGACAGGAGGAAGATGTCGGGTATTAAAGGTGATGATGAAGAGCAGCCCGCTAGTAGTAATGCTGAGTGGTCGTTAGATTATGTTGGTCTTGTGCAGGACGTGAGCGCGGGAACTTACACAGCAGGATGATGGAGACTGCGATGAGAATCATCAAGACATGGTGGTAGCCAAGGAACGGTACGAACCCTCGAGGCGTGTTAGTCGAGACCGGACGAGCGATGCTGTAATTCCGAGGAATGTCACTCACGATACCAGCCTACTTGGAACTTCGCCATGTTGACTGTGGGTTCGTGGTCCTCCGCTCTAGAGCGACGACCTGGTGTTCGTGATCAACCCACGCCCGTCCCCCGTTGCGGCGGAGCGACGGTCGGGTTGTGGTAATGGCGCTCTCAGCGCTGGCACGCTGGACGTCTCTTCTTGTCGTCGAAACAGTGATGGTCAGACAGGCACTCGTGGGCGAGGAATGCGACGTTGGCCTCGTGGGCTGGATCGTGGGTAAAAGATGGTATCGCTCGAACACCGCGAGGAATGCGGGACGGTGTGTTGGACCTGCGAAGTGTACTCGAGACCTTTTCTCGGGTACTGTCAGACTCAACGCAAACTACCGCTTCTGATGCTGTCGTTGGGGTTGCAAATGGCGATGGTAGGAAGACGGCAAAGTGTGTATGAGTGAGTGTGCGAAAGTGAAGGTGCGGGTAAGGTCTTCAAGGTGGGTGGGAAAGATGGACGTTGACCGCAGATATTGGGATGGCTGGGGAGTGATCAACGAGTGGGAAGGGTGGACTTAGTTTTGTCTCTCCGTCTCTCTTTGCAGAAAAAGAGGATCCAGGTTTGTATGCGGAATGCCCGCTGGCTCGGGATGGGAGGGAGGTTTGTAGAGCGACTTGCTGGATATTCAGATGGCTGGTAAGTTGCTACTCTTACGGAGACAGGAACACTCGGCAAGGTCGATGAAATGACCTGAAGATGAAGTGGACAGGTTTGAAGACGAGGATGAGGATGCTAATTGGCCCTGCCATCGACTTTTGGGACCTGAAGCAGCGGGAGACAGTGGGCGTTAGTCGAGCCAAGATGGTTACGTAGCTACGCCAACCTCCTCTATTTACTTATGGCTGCAGCGGTTGGTTGTCAGGGCGATTCCAGCGTAGCAGCGGTTCCTGGGCGAGCAGGGCGGATTAGTGGGGCGGGAACTGTCCGGGGGGCTTGCGGTCAGGGGGTACGTACAGTGGCTAAACAGTGGCTCACGGTGGCTCAACTGGCTTCCGTGGTGCTTGAAGAGAAAGGCGGGTCCACTTTGGCGGATGACGAGCAAACGTGAGTGGCTAAAAAAGTCCGGTGGCTGGGTGACGTCTTTCCAGGGGTTCCCCCTCCTCTCCATCCCGCGCGTCCCCCGTCAAAATCCAAGTCGCATGTTTAGCGCACCTTTGCCCGACTCTTTTCTCATTCAGTCAGCGTTCCGCGAGACTTGAGCATATCGCTTCTTTCTCTCAGCTTTCCTTGTTTGCCCTCGCTTGCTTCAGCTTGATTCCACCTAACCCAATCTTGACGTGCGTACGACTCAACTTGGACAATCTCTCGGGCGTTCCTGCATGGGAGATGACACCCGAGCCAGGGTCTGGCTCATCGGGCTGCTGCCTTGCTTTTGCCTCGTTCGCGTCCAGGTCTTGGTGATGCGTTGTTCTCCCATTCTAGACCTCTCGCCCCTGTTGTCACAGCGACAGCATTGCGTCTCGGATCCTCGATGACGGCCAAGAACGGGTTCGTGGGACCGAAAAGACTCGGCGCGGCTTTCCGCAGATACGGTCAACCGCAGCGTCAATTCCTCGTTGGCGGACCTGAGGCTATTCCCATTCCTCTCCCTTGCAGGCGGATACGCCTACTGCAGGAACCCCAGACGGCTCCGTGTTTCCGTCGTCAGACCCATCCAATTTCCATCTCCACTGGATAGAGTCAGCTCTCTCCTCTCCCCCCAACTCACCGCTTTCGTCTGGTGGCGGTCAACGGTCAATCTGCTTCTGGCTTACTATGCGAATCTGGGCGCGGTCTTGACATAGATATCTAGACAGCTGTCACTGCTGTCGATTGATCGTCCGCGCGTCGCATCTGAGCTGGCGGCCGCTAACCTTGTCTCACAGCCTCCTTCGAAATGTCCGAGTTATCGGGACTTGGCTGGGCAGGCGGGAGTCCATGTGTTTACTGCAACCATTGGCAACACGAGCTGTCTATAAACAGGCTCTGTGCTCGCTGAATGTCGTCAACGGCCGTTCGCCTGAGTAGCCGCAAAAGCAAGCCATTGACGCAATACATGTGTCTTTGATGTGTCTATTGCTGTGATCACGATACACAGACCTTGAGTAGCCAGATGTGCGGTTACCATGGTTGCATGGCAAGCCCCGACCCCTTTCCCGCTGATGTAGTGTTCTTATGACCCATTCGACTTCGGTCTCGCGCATCATCAGAACCCAACCTTTCCAGCAACATGTGTGACGGTGACACCAAAGTCAGCTCCGTGGGTTTGATGCTTCACTCAGTTTAAGCCGGAAAGGAATTGAATCCGTACGCTATGAGTTAAATCGTACATGCGATTCAAATAAAAGAAGAAAAGGAAAGAAGCAGACACAAATGTTCGGAAAATTGCTGCTTCGGATGCTGAGAAACGAACACAGCTTACCTAACATCGATGGATGAATTGTCGCTGAAATCGGATAACTACATAGTAGTAATCATTCCGAGCGGACAATATGCAATAACGACCACCCCGCCTGTTACCACTCTAACTGCACGTCATTGTTGTGAACACACTACAGGGCCGACTTCGATACGCACGCCCAATTGCGCACCAAATCAGCCACCATGGCCACGATGCCTGACTCTCGGCCCCAGGCGGGCCCCCTCGATATTCGAGTCGAAGACTTCCTCGACGACAAGTTGCAATCCACGACCGACCTTGAGAACCTCGACTCCCTTATTGCCCACGTCGAATACCAGCGCAGCCAGCTCCAGACCCAGCTCGACGACGCCGTCAAGCAGCTAGACGAAGCTCGCCGCACTGCCGACGACCGCCAGTCCTCCCTCGTCCAGCGCATTCAAGACTTCCAGGAGCTTCAGCACAGCATCGATGTGCGCGTCAAGATCGCCGCGGCGTCGGACGCCCCGAACCAGGCCATTACGAGGCTGCAGAAGCCCATGAAGAAGCTCCAGACGATTGAGCTGGCGCAAAAGTACTTGCTGCTCCTACAAGACGTCGAGAAGTTGCGCGCGGAAGCCCGGTCGCATCTCCCCGAAAGCCCCAAGGCTGCTCTGGAACCGTACTCGAAACTGAAGCAGCTGTCGAGGCGCCTGGAGGAACTCTCGGGGACTGCCGACGAGGCGGCGGTGCACCTCGTCAACCACGTCCGCAACGTCACCGCAACCCTGTGGAAGGAGATGAAGAAGATCATGTCGAGCGAACTGGAGGCTGTTCTCAGCAAGAGGTCGTGGCCCATGGTCGACCCGACATCCGAGATGGATGAGGAGTGGCTGGCCTGCTTCGAGAAGATGATCGATCTGCAAATCCCCGAGATAACGCTAAGCAAAACCGCCGTCAGCTTACTACCGTTCGACGTAATGAGCCGCATCTTCGTCTCCGAGTTTCGCTACCACTTCCTTAGCGACAAGCCGACAAGCAAACCAGACGCGATTGGAACGCACTGCTTCCCCTGGTATTTGGCCACGGTTGAAAAGTGGGAGGACTTTTTTAGGGATAACCTCGGCTTTACATTGGCGGCCAAGCTCCGCGACACGCCGGCAGGACATAGCCTAGTCTACGTCGACCCGGTGTGCGCATTCATCACGAGCATGCTGCCCGTTATGAGGGAAAAGGTTAACGACGTCGTAGCAGATGCTGCGAGGGACCCGACTTTCCTCAGCAGTTTCATCGGCCAGCTTATGACCTTTGACGAGAACATTCGCACAAAGTTCAACTATGACGGTGGAAATTCCGAACAGGGGTGGCCAGGTCTCGCTTCAGAGGTTCTGGAGAACTGGTTCGAGCCGTGGTTCCAGGCGGAGAAGGCATTCGCCATGGAGCGCTTCGAAGCCATTATGGACACTCCGGAGGCGCGGAGCATCGACTACGACTATACTGGCACGGGCAAGACCAAACCTACGTTTGGTGCCGTGCGAGTGACGGATCTCCTGAGGTCTATCACGACCCAGTACGAGAGGGTGCGCATGTTCAAGCACAAGATCCGCTTCCTCATCGGCATTCAGCTGGACATACTGGACGAGTTCCACGACCGTCTGCGGGGGTCCCTCGAAGCCTACTCGGCGCTGACCTCGACCGTCGGCAGGACGCTCCACGGCGTGACCAAAGAGCAACTCGCCGCGCTCGAGGGTACCGGAGCGTTCGAGTCCTTGTGCAAGGTCTACGGCAGCGCCGACCACATCGTCACCACCCTCAAGGAGTGGGGCAACGAGGAGTTCTTTGTCATGCTCTGGGACCAGCTGCAGTCGCGCGCGCCTCGAGATGGCGATTCTGGAAGAATGTCTGGTGATATGAGCTACGAAGAGGTTAAGGACCGCACTTCCGCGGCGGCCGGCTCCGACGCGGATGACGGGGTCCTCTTCGACGAGACTATTGCTGCGTACAGCCTGCGTCGTAAGACGGCCCAGGAGTTTCTGGTCAACGCCGTGGCGGATTCTCACTACAAGGCCTTCCGCGCGTACGCGACTCGAACGCAGTGGGCAACTATTAGCGACGGTCCAGAGAGTAAGTGATCCTCGCATGTTATTAACTCTCGTCTAACAATTATAGTTGATCCCTCTCAACTCGCCGTCACACCAGAACTCGATGAACCGCTGAGAGTACGCCAGCCTTCGTCTACTTGTCGGAACCCCGCTGACTTGCCACAGATACTTAAACGCAACCTCGACTTCCTCCACAAGGCCGTCGGCGCCGCCGCGTTTCGACGCACCTGGCGCGCCGCGCTCGACAAGCTCCAGGACATGCTGTGGGGCGAGGTGCTCATGCGAGCGAGCTTCACGGCCTTTGGCGCCGCGCAGTTCACCCGCGACGTCAACGCCGTCCTTTCCCTCGTCGAGCGGTACATTCCCAGCGGTGTTGCGTCGATGGGCAGCCTCGTCGACGCGCTGAAACTGCTCAACCTTCCCGTTCAAGCGGCCGAGGGCCAGCTTTCGCTGAAGGAGGTCACGGACAGGGTGTTCACTGACAACGGCGAGGCCAAGAAGGTGCTGGAGGAGCTGGACATTGATACGCTGACGCCGGCCAACGCGAGACATATCCTTCAGCGCAGGGTCGAGAGTAAGGAGTAGTGGCAGTAGCCGTGGTTTGGCGCAAAGTGTCTAGATATAAACCTGGGACGCCAAGAACGTGTATATACAGATATCAACTGTATGCATCAGGATACATTCCCCCCCAAAACATGACTTTTTTCGTTCCACCGCGGCCGTTTGCCTCGCGTAATTTCTATATCTCGGCAGGTTTTCCGACCAATCATAAACCAAAAACCAAAAGCAACCCGGTTCAAATCTAGTTGATCGCGCGCATGGTAAGCTCAACCACGGCAAATGTACCGGCAGAAACCGGCATGGCCCTCATCAAAGTCGGCACGATACCCCTCCAGAACCCGCGCAGGCCCTCGCCGCGGTACGTCTGCGCGAAGCAGTCCCGCATGCTCTTGTACCTCTGCTCCTTTCCGAAGCCGTCCGTCTGCATCTTGCTCTTGATGACGTCAAAGGGGTAACTGCTCAGCCACAGCGCCTCGCCGGCGAGGCCGCCGTACAGCGCAATCTTCCAGGGGGCGATTGACTTGCGGTCGACCTTGTTGCGGGCGGCGTCGGCGTTCATCATCCACTCAAAGGCGAGGAACCAGACGCCGTAGGCCTGGGCCTCGCGGAGGATGGTGACGGCCTCGCCGCGGTAGAGGCCGGAGAAGACGCCGCCCCCCTGGGAGGAGAGTTTGCGCACGCAGTCGAGGGGGCCCGAGTATAAGCGGCCGGCGCCGTGGGGTTGGGTTTGCAGGCGGATGCGGACGTGTTCGATGGGGCCCGAGATGACCGAGTTCGCGACGCCGGCGAAGGCGCCCGAGAGGTAGTACTGCGCGTAGGAGAGGGCGCCGGTGGAGTTGTTGCGGGACTCGAAGTAGCGGCGGGCCTGGTGGAAGGCGCCGAACTGGATGGACACGCAGGCGCCGATGCCGAGGAGGGGGGTGAGGGTGCCCTTGTAGAAGGCGAGGGCGCCCTCGTTCTTGTAGATTTGCGTGGCGGCTTGGACGGCCGAGGACGAGGTTGTGGAGGTTTGGAGGCGGACTTTGACAATGTCGAAGGGTTGGCCTGTGTGGAAGAATAGGTGTCAGTTCAAAAAACTGCTCGTCCATTTGGTTGACTTGCTCAAAAAGAAGTGTTTGGGAGGTTTTGCGGGTGAGCCGAAAGCTGTGATGCGTGCGACTGCGACCTTGCCGACTTCGGCGATGACATCCGACCGACACCTGCCCCTCGACGCTTCACATCACGGTGACAGCACGCGGGTTGTTTCGCAAAACGTACCGAGCAACACCTGCGCTACACCTCCCGCGGCGCCGGAGAAGAGGTCCTTGGCCGTCTGCAGCGCGCCGCCGCCTACGATCTCGGGGTCAACCACCGCGTCCGCCATTGTTTGTTCTGTCTAGTCTCGGTTCCGTTGCCGAGCTGCGCTGAGCTACCCCGCCAACACCCTTTCGGCGTCTTTCTTCTGTTACGTGGGCAAAGACTGAGAATTCAGTTCAAGTAAACAGAAGCACAGGTGAGCAGACGCAAAAGAACGTGAGCAATTGACCGTGGGAGAGGGAGGGAGGGGTATAAAAATACGTTGTCGGTAAGGAAGATTGGAACAGAGATGGTGACTTTCTTCTAAGATGGACCTTATCTAGGTTTACTGAGACTAGGTCGTTATCGGTGGTGGGTGGCCGCGGTTGTTCGTCTCCCCCAGATAGCTGGTGTGGGGACCGGGCATGCAAGGGTCTCGGTGGATGGCGTGCTGCCGGCACACCTTTTCGGCTTAGGTAACTACTGAAGGCTTCTGAAGGTGAGCAGACCGAGGTAATGAGTAAGCCGACTCACGATGCTGCGAACTGCAGTACTTGAGATGCAACAGAGTAGACCGGTTTTTAGGGAACAATTTCGGAGTGCAGGTTCAAGGTATAGACGATGTTTGACCGTATCCTAATCTCGCCAGGTTCTTATGTACCTTTTTCTCTCCCGTTACATGCTCGTCATTAATCGTCTATGTAGCTTGCACAACAGAGCCAATCCACCACCTGCACTCAACTTTTAGTCTAATACCGTCTAATACCCTTCTTCTCACTGTTCGCCGCCTCCTGCGCTTGCGCATTCATCTGGATCGCCTCCTTCAACTTGGCGATAACTTCAGGCTGATTGCTAAACGCCCGCAGCAGCACCTCCTCCAACTCCTTCTCCACCTTGCCAATCGGCTTCACCCCCGGCTTCCTCTCCGTGGCCTCGTACGTCAACTTGCCCCAGCACTGCGTGAAGGCAACAATCGACTGCCTCAGAAGCTCGTCGAGCTGCTCGCTCATGTCCTCGACCGTCAGCGTCTTGGCCGTTACCGAAGGCGTTTGCTGCTGCTGCCCGCCGCCGCGCGACCACAGCGACCCGACGCCGATGATGTTGCTCACGAAACCCACCCAGTTCTGCGGGCTGAGGTGGTCCCAAATGTGCCCAAAGTGCTGCATGGCCGCGGCATCGCTGCGAATGTCGCCGATTTCGAGGGAGACGAGTTCGTTCTTGATGATGAGGAGGTTCTTGACCATGAAGAGGTCCGCGTCGGTGCCCCCGCGAATGGACTTGATGCGGGCCTCCGCGCGCTGCAGAATCTGGATCGTTTCGCGGACGATTTTGAAAACGACCTGGCTGTTCTTTTGCTGCGGGATGTTAGTCTGGGGTCTGGCTTGGCAGATGGGGGGCAACTCACGCTTCGCTCTTTCGGCATGGCCTGGTCGTACATGGACAGCAGCTTCAACGCTTGCTTGACCGTGGGGTAGGCGTTGGACGAGGAAACGCCATCAACCACTGGCGCAATGGTGAGAGCGTCGTCCTTGACCACGGCCTTTGTGACCGTCTTGGTGATTTCTGTCTCGAAGGCGTTGTCCGTGAATACCCATAGGTGCTCCGTCAGCAATCGTGCACTTAGCTCACGACACTGACGGGCGAATGGAGACTCTTCCTCTTCGTAGTCCAGCACCAGATACTCGTTTCTCAACCAGCCGACTATGCTGCAAATGGTGTCCAGGCCCGCCGACTGCAGCGCCGACTGCAAGTTCGTAGCCAAGTGCACGAGGTTGACCGGGCTGACCAGAGACCTATTGCTAGACTTGAGGACAGCGTAGGCCGAGTCTGGGTCGGAGCTCCACTGGAGGTGGCGGCCGAAGATCTTGGACATAAGATTGGACTCGTTGAAGGCGCGCTCAAAAGTCTGCTTAATGTAGTTTCTCGACGCAGTCTCAAGCGATAGTTCCTTGAGCTCCCTCTTGAATTCTTCCACGTCGTGCTGCATCACGGGCTTCAGATCACGGTCTCTGACGGCCAAGTACACCTGGAAGAGGTTGCTGGTGGTGTTGGAGTAGATGTCCTTGGCGACGCCTGCGGTCGGCAGCCCGTACTCGTCATACACGCTGCTCACGACTTTGTGAATGTTGGGAATCAATGAGTACGAGTCGAGAATCATCTCTTCAAAACGGCCATAGGCGAGCGCGTGTCGGGTGGCCTCTGACTTGGTTCCCGCGATCTGGTTTGCGATTTCCGACGAGATGCCGTCCAGTCGGTTCGTGAAGCCAACTTCCAGCAGATGCAAGGCCTTGGTCAGCAGCGACTCGTATCTGGCGAGGTAGGACTCGGCGTCGCGATAGGTGGCCTGGACGAGTTAGCATGGAACACCACGATGAAATGAAGGCCAAAGGCGTACGTGTGTCGACATGAAGCTTATGCACGAGTCCAGGTTTCTCAATACCTCGCCAAACGACTCGTCGTCCACCAAGCGTCCTGCGCCCGGGGCATTCAGTCGTCGCGTGACATTGTCGAGGTAGGCGTAGAAGTGGAGGTCAGTTCCGACCTCGTCCGCGAGCTTCTCAAGGCGGTGCTGCTCGGTGAGCAAGTCCTCGCACTGCGATTGGAACGTCGTCGTCTGCGCTTCCACGGACTGGAACGACTCAGATAGCGTCGTCAAGAGCTTCAGTGCGGCGTTCGTGTCGTTGATGAGCGCGTCCAAGTGCCGCTCGGTAAGCGTGAGTTGGTCCTGATACAGCCTGCATAACTGTCAGAAATCTGCCCCCCCCCACATGTGCTGGTCACCTACAGGTATTCCTGCTGGCTTGCCTCGAGAAGCCTCTCGTCATACTGGCCAAGCACTGGCCTTTTGTTCACGCCAGAGTCGTTGGCTTGTGCCGCGACATCCAATGCATCCCAGGTCTTGTCCTTCCTCCGTCTCCTCCTCTTCCTTTGCTCGTCCTTGGCCAATTGAGCTCTGACGACGTGGTAAAAGTCCGAGTACGACTTTGCACGGCGCGGTGCCGAAGCCTCGGGTGGTGTGTTCGTGTTCTCGATCTCTTCAAATATCTCCTCAAGCGTGTCTGGGGCATCAGATGCTGGCGCGACGCCCTGCAATAACTGGCATCAGCAAGCGACACAGCAGAGGGAAGACGTCTGAGCTTACATTGGTCTGCAGCAAGAGTGACTCCTTGCGACGGTGACCAGGACCCTGAGCTGCAGAAGTTGCCTTCTTGGTCACGTCCGGCACGAAGCTGTACCAGGAATCGTCGTACATGGTGGTGGGCGGGAGCTCTCTGATGGTGATCGGGCGAGCTGTGTCCGCGTCCGGCCTGGCGCCGGTCAGTGGGCAGTTCCTACCTTCGGGTCAGCTCACAGCTGGGCGGAAAATCATTGGCCCACCGCACGGACACGGCCCGGCTACCTTACCTTACCTACCTACTGTAGGTCGGGTTCCAGTGAGCGACGGGAGCAATGGAACCGAAGTAGCGCTGTAACCAGGTAGCTCTGTCCGCTATACGTAGTAGCCACAGGCCACAGGTACCCAAGGAGCTAAGGGAAGGAACAGCGGGGCACCTTGGGCCAAATACCTACAAGTATCCAAGCATAGCGGGGCATGGGCACGGTCCCTACAGCGTCAGGGGTCTAAAGTGCTGGCGAATCGAACTTTTAGTTTTCGTTGATGACCTCACGACCTGTCAGCGACGTCCTGGCTTCATTCTCGCGAAGTGTGCTCCATCGATGAGATTGATGCTCTCGTTGTGACATCTTCTGACGACTTACACACATTACACTGACCCTAACCGATTTCCACATACTCGATGATGAAGGCCTGCAGGACAGCAGCCCAGGCCCGCGCCTCTCTCACCGCTGGGCGGTGCTCACCCTCCGCTCGCCAGCCATGGCGTCGACATGCCAGCGGAGGGCCGCGTCGCCCGGATGAGAAGTCCGCGCTGGCCAAGGTTGCTCCTCTTGTTCTCACCGCGGGAGCTGGTGGTGGCCTCTTCTACCTCGACGACTATTTCAACGGTCCGTTGAAGCAGTGGTTGAGCGACGACGATACGAAGCAGGAGCCGGCGCAGAAGAAGAAGCAGCCAAAGTACCAAAAAGCAGAAATCGAGTTCGAAAAGTCGAGGAAGCAGTCAGCGGTCAGGGAGGAGAACCGAGACCTCATCAGCTCGCAGCATCTGCAGGTCAAGAAGAGCTGGGAAGCTCCTGGCGTCTACGCCTGGGGTTCCAACGTGGGCAAGGTCATCGACCCGCAATCCAACCAGAGTGTCGTGAAGCTACCCAAGAGAATCCCGTACTTTGACGGCCAGCTGCTGAGAGACATCAAGTTGACCCAAGAGTTTGGTGCTGCTGTGACGGAAAAGGGAGACCTTGTCCAGTGGGGTCTGGGTTACTCAAAGACCGACCCTTCGCCGGTCGAGACGCTCAAGGGCAAGGATATTTCCAAGATTGCGGTATCCAACGACCGCATTATTGCCCTTTCCAACACCGGATCTGTTTACTCTCTTCCTGCAGCCCGCAATGATCAGGACACCGGCGCAAAGTTGCAGCCGCAAAGCTCGTCCTCGTCGTGGATCCCGTTCTGGAGTTCCAGCGGTGCCGAGGCGGTGAACTTCAGGATCCTCACCCCCAGCTCACTCAGCCGCGGCGAAAAGGTCGTCGACGTCAGCAGCGGACTGCAGCACTGTCTCTTCCTGACATCCAAGGGCCGCGTCTTCTCCGCCGCCGCCAGCACCTCCGAGTTCCCCACTAAGGGCCAGATGGGCATTCCCGGACTGAGCTGGGCCACGCGCCCCCAGGGACCGTACGACCAGCCTCACGAGGTCGCCGGCCTTTCGGGCTTCAAGATTGCCAAGATCGCAGCGGGCGACCTGCACTCCGTCGCGCTGGACCAGGACGGCAAGGTCTTCACCTTTGGCGACAACACCTTTGGCCAGCTCGGTATTGCTGCCGACGCCGGGTTCCAGAAACTCGACGTACCCTCGCTGCTTCCGACAGCCAAGCTCTACGCTAACAGCGGCCTCATCCCCAAGATTACATCCGTCGCCGCTGGTGGAAATAACACCTTCTTCACAGTCGACGCCGCCGAAGCCGGCAACGAACCCGTCGCCGGCGACCTCGCCCCGGCGCGCCGCATGCCGCGCGTCACAGCGGACCTCTGGGCCTGCGGGCAAGGCGTCTATGGATCCCTCGGCACGGGCAAGTGGACGCACGTCACGCCCGGTCCGGTCAAGGTCAAGGCGCTCTCGTCGCTGTTCGAGTTTGACGAAGATGCCAACTGCATGGCGCCCATCCGGTTGTCCAACATTTCTGTCGGAAGCACCCACGTGTCCGCGACGATGGATAATGTCACGAGAACAGGTGCCGGGCAACGAGGCTCGCTGAACGATACCAACTGGGGAGCCGACGTGCTCTTCTGGGGTGGGAACGAGCATTACCAGCTGGGCACGGGTAAGCGCAGCAACCTGAACTCGCCGAGTTACATTGGCGCCCTCGACGGCGGCGCGGGAGATGCGCTCATGGGACGCGGTGGCGAAGTGCACCGCTTCCAGTTGACACCGCGGCAGACTGTCCGGTTGGGCGAGGACGGCAAGGGCAGAAAGGTGAGCTTGGAGCAGAAGGTGGAGTGTGGGCGGTTCGTGACGGCGGTGTACTCTTCAGTCTAGAAGCTGTCGGCGACTGCACTTGTTTCACTAAAGTAATGGTCACTGAGTGAGTGTGGAGGGGTGGGTAGTGTACTATTAGGTATTGAGGCTCTATGTAAGGACACAACCATGTAAAACAAGTACATTTCAGGAAAGATCTGTTGGACAGGAGATGCTTGGCAACGATGCTCGGCAGGGGAGCGGAAGGGAGGTCGACGATGTGTTCGGCAACTGGTTATAGGAGACTTACCTTTAGTTTTCCCCTCGGCGCTCGGTAGCATGATCGGGAGCTTGTCTTAATATTCAACTCGCAAGTTTGCTTAGTTTTTCTTTGCCGTAAATTTGCCCGCACAAGCTCACTCGACCAAGCGTGTAGGAGATCGCTGTTTAATGTCCGTGTAGATCCAAACGGAGCGAGGTGTGAAAAGATCTGAAGTGTCTAGCCTAAACCCGGCGGTATCCGAAGCTGGATCCCGCATCCCGACTGTGTGGATTCGAAATGCTGGTCAAATGCCGACGGAAGTTGACGTTACGTGATACCTGCAATTCGGCCGAAACGAAGATCTGAGAGGTTGCATGTATGTCTTGGCTGTGGCAACAGAGTCCGTTCAGACGGCATTCAGCTGAAATGGCTAGCTAGCACAGAGGATGTTCCAGAAGACTGGAGCCATTTTTTTTCGATCATGTCAACGGCTGTAGGTACTCGTGTAAGGTGACCGAGTGTGTTAATCACCTGTTTTCCGCGATTCTTCCATGTCAAGCGGAACGTTGTTCCATGTCAAGCGGAACGATGCTAAACTTAGCAGCGCGGGTGTGTCACCCGAATGACTTGCAGGCAACGGTCATGTGTTGCAGGCGATGGAGGACGGCGGTTGGTTGACGGCGAATATGGCGAAGATGTGCAGATGCAGTAAACATACGGAGATAACCTACAGTCAACTGGTATATGGTATACGCGAGTTTGATGCCCTGGTAGCATGCGGCGCGGCGGGGCCGGGCCGTCCGCCACCCACACGCCTCTCACATCGATGTGCGTGTGACCTTTTGGCTTGAGAGGGCCTCAAGCGGGAGATTGGGAGTTCGGACAAATGGCAAAGTGGTAGGTCTGCGTTTGGTTTGGGGCTTAGGATGAAGAGGCGAAAAACGTATCGTATTGGTGACTAGGATCTCGTGGCCAAGATACCGAGATAGCAGCGAAGGGGTGAACAAGTCAGAAGAAGCCAGCTGGAAGTTGGCCGAGGGTGAGCGTGGAAACAGCCAATGAAACGGCGGACGTTACCTACCAAGCCGCGGCATGTCACAACGAACCGTCAAGGATGTCGGAGAACTCTCTCGACTTAGTTGTACGAGTAAAGTATACGGCTGTGATGGACCTCAAGTCCTTCAGTTGCTCAACTGGCCGCTTCTGCACTCCGTACCTTACGCTACCTTGAGGTAGGTAAAGTAGGTAGTAGGAGGTAAAGGAAATATGGGGTTCCATTCGGCACGAAACCGAGGCTCGGCCCAGCTTGAGGGGCCTGGGTAAGGCAGCTATTAACTGCTGAGGTAATGCCTAATCTGAATACTGCGTGGCTGCACTTGGACTGTCATGACCTGACTGTCCAGCTCCTCGGGACGCGGCGGCAGGGCGGAGGCTAGCGGGGCACCCTAACCCTGCAACCGCAACTGCAACTGCAGGTGCACCTGCACCCTCTGCCGCCCCTGCACTTTGACTGAATGACCCACCGTGGAATGCTCTAAAAGCCGTGCACTGCCTTCCGTGTCCTTCCATTTTGACCCAATCCCCATTCCCGCTCCAGCCCAGCCCTTCAAGGCGAGATGCGAGATGCTACACAGTGTGACAGTAGGGAGGAAAGAGAGTGGACAGCTGTCGTGAGTTCCGGGGTCACGTCCACTCCAGTCATGGTGTCGCCTCGTCGCGCCCATCGAGTCGAGTCAAATCCAGCCCAGCCCGTGCCATCCAATCATTCCTCGGCCGGAAAAAGAATGTGCAACGGAATGTCCTCCAGGCAGCTCCCTCCCAACTCTTGAATACAAAATAGATTCCCAGGGGGAAGGTACGCTGTTTCTAGCCTTCCATGCTCAGTCAGTACTTTAGAGGCGGTTCCATATGTAGGTAGGTAAGTACCTTAGGTAAGGAACGTAGCTCTTCAATAGGTGCGCTCAAGTGTACAGGACAGATCCTGGTGCCTCAAGGTGCCATTCTTAAGGTACCATTCCGTCTCATAAGCCTCCTTACACAGTACTTGAGGTATTCAACGCGCGAGGTAAGATATTGACAAGATCCTCTCGCCTTGACTATCCCCTCCAATATCAACCGAAACCGCCTGCCCGCCCATTCACCCTCTTGTTGGGTTGTACTGGACTGTGCTCTCGCTGTCTCGACTCTGTCTTCTTCTCGGCTTGGCTTCTTCGGCGCCCATCCATCTTCGGCATCCGCCACGCTAGCAGCTGCCTATCCGCTTGCTTTTTCGAAGGTACCTTGCAGGCTCTCTTAGGGAAGCAGTAATCAGGTGCCTACTGCTACTTGTACGCTCTCCATCGTGGGGGCGGAATCTTTTACCGAGAAAGAGAGCTCGCGATACCCGCCTTTTTATATTGTCATAATCAAATCTATCCCGTATGCTGCGGCCTGCCAATCTCCGTACTCCAAGAGCTTTCGTCAGCTTCCGCCCTCGTGGCCTTAAACTCGAATAGCCTGCCTCAATCCGTCGCCTCCCTCTGCTCCCTCCCTGCTAACCTGAACTACCTACCTTGCCTCTTTCATCTCACCTTATCTACGTTTACCTTCAGAAATCCCCTTCATATCAGCCACCATCAACCTTTCCTCCCTTCAACCGCTCTCGGCACGTGCCTCCCGAAGTGACACAAACCAAGATTCGACTCATGACGCACGACCTGAGAGGCACATCCATGCCACCGTTCTAGATCGACAGGAACAGAGCCGTTTTGTCGCAACCTGCCCTGTCACCATCGCCGTCAACTCTTGCGCCTACTTGACATAGCGATCGCGTGCGCGCTTGAATTATTCACATTCACACTTCCCCTGGCCATCCAACCTCACCCACCTCCTGCGGCCACTAAATACATTGAGCCTTTCTTTGCCTCTGCTCGCACCGACCTCTTCCTCTTCCACTCTTTAGCACTCGCTGCACTGTACCACGACGACCTTCCATAAAGGGAACGCCAGAAACCAACAAAAACCCCCGATCCCGTCTACCGGCCACGCCGTCGCATGATAAAGTCCGATTGAAATTACCCCGAATTTGTTCTACGGATACCTTCCTTGACTTTGCCTTGCTGCACCTCCCCGTCCTACTGGGCCGCACCAGGTCCAAAAAAAGAAAGGAGATCCATTCTTGCAACCCGCCGACCCCCCCGGCCCCCAAAGTCTGACGACATTCCAGCCCACGCATCCTGTCTGGTTGTATCTGACCAACCCTCCAAACCCCCGGCGTGCTTTTGAGTCTGTTCGCAGCCAACTGCTCCGTGTGGGCGTCGCTGTCGTCTTTTCCCCCGACTCCCTCTCGTGCCGCAAGCCATCTCGCAACCGTCATCGCACTAAAAGTAGCTCAACGCTACTTGAGCGCCATTCGCCCCGCGTCGACAGCCTCGGACGCTGCCTTAGCCACCAAAGTGCCCAGGATGGACCACCTCCCAAAGTTTCGCAGGAAACCAAAGATTCCTACCATTTCCACCACCGACGTCAAACCTCCTCCCTCTCGTAACGGCGCCGGTATCATCGAGCAGGACCAAAATCACCAGCCGCCTCAACAAATCTTCCCTTCTACCACCGTCACCGTCACCGCTGGCCCAAGACCGCCCACCCCGACGAAGCCTGGCCTGCGCAAATCAGCCTTTCGCGGTCTGCACTTGCGCAGCTCCGCGAAGCGCGCCCGCTCACCCGCGCCCGCCTCTCTCCCCTCCTCGCCGCACGCGGCCGTGGTATCCTCTGACGGCATCGTCTCGCCGCCCGCCTCAATGAAACACAAGGACAGCTTCAAGGATGAGTCGTCGTCGGACGGGGACACCCAGGACAGCACCACACCAAAGCCGAGGATTCCGGCTTTCCTGGACCTCGCGAAACCAGGTAGGAACATTCCGCGATGGAAACCAAGGAAGCGAGGAGGGGCCGCTGACCTGCGACCGTATCCAGAGCTGGACAACAAGTTCCAAGAACTGGTGTGGATGGAACGGAACCGCGTCGCTCTTGGCTCGAACCCGGAAGCTGAGAATTACGAGAAATGGGGCTCTTTCCAGCCAGATCTGAGTAGGGGCCAGCAGGACCGCTACTTCAACATCAAGCCTTGGAACCACAACCGAATAAAACTGCGCGTGCCCGAAGATGAGCTCGACTACGTCAACGCATCGCCGATAGTCCTCAACTCACCCTCAAACGAGCATCTAGCACCGCTACGCTACATCGCCATGCAGGGCCCGACGGAACCGTCGATAAACTTTGTCTGGCGCATGATTGCTGAACAACTGTCCTCGCCCGTCGTTATCGTTCAGCTCACCAACTTCTTCGAGAACACCCAGACCAAGTGCTACCCGTACCTGCCCTTGAACGAGATGGAGGATTCGTGGACGCTCAACGAAGAAGATGGCTGGAACGACGGATGGACAGCGACGCTGACGTTCGACTCGTTTCTCACGCTAGAAGATGGTGCCATCGAGATTCGCAAGCTCCTCCTGCGTGTCGGCGACGATGAGGAGGACCGCGTGATCTGGCACCTCTGCTATACGAAGTGGCCCGACTTTGGCGTGCCTGCCGTCGACGACCTGTCGAGCTTCTTCACCCTCATGCGTCTCTCGCGCGAGTACAACACGGCCGGTCCCGAGACCCCGCGCATCATCCACTGCAGTGCAGGCGTCGGGCGGACGGGCACTTTCATTACCCTGGAGCATCTGATGAGAGAACTCGACGAAGGCGCGCTACTGGACTACGACGCCTCGGAAGAGGGCGAAGACCTGATCTACTCCACGGTCAACATTTTACGCGAACAAAGGAGAACAATGGTCCAGGCCGAGGCGCAGTATCTTTTTCTCTACCAAGTTCTCCGCAAATTATGGCAGGAAAAGTACGACGTGGAAGACAGCGACGTCGACAGCGAGCCGGCGCCCAAGCGGCTCGAAGTAGAGGAGCCCTCTACTGACTGACCTCTTCATCGTGAAGTGAGCAATCCACCAAAACTAGAAACGGTTCCGTGATGACGACTTCACCACCGTCGACAACGGATATCCCGAAGTCTTTGTAATTTGGCGAGCAGGAGATTTGTAACCCAATGCGGACGGTTGTATAAGCTGGCAGCATCAGTGGCGTTTTTTGTTTTTTTCCCAAGCCAAAGGGGGGCATTCTCTAGTCCCTGGGGGGGTTTGGATTGACTGGTAAAGAGAATCACGGATACGGGTTGCAAAAAAACAAGACAGAACGTCGTCGAGTACAGGCCGCAGCGTAGAGCGCCGGTCACGAATATACATAACCCCCAGTGGGGAGTAATTCAGCGAGCATGCCGCATTTTTTGCCCAGTTCATCTGATGATACACAAGGTCAAGTTTGTGCAAGAGTTGGTTAGTTGCCTGATCCCACAAATATTGACAGTAGTCGATTTGTCTACATGTTCAATGACGCCAGACGACAGACAACCTGCTCGCAGATCTACTATCGCTCCGTCACTGCATCAGCGAACAGCTGCCTACAGCACTAAGATTTGTGAAGTGATCAAAGGAGAACCACGACCGTACCATCGCTGCACTGCGGTGCTCCTACAGTGCTGCAAAGCTGTCGGAAAAGTAGTTGGAGTTAAATCACGACTGCACCACGAAATGGGCGTGCGAGCATATACAGCAGACACGGACCAACACGCGCGGTTTTTTTTCTCTTCTTCTTTTTTTTGACCTTTTGTCGCCAGCAAGGCCATCGTTGGACAGACTAGCGAGTCTCACTCGATCATGAGCTACGTCAGTGTTTCCTTGGGGACCGCTGGAGTTTAGTCCGCCAACAGGATGTTGCAGGGGGGAGTTTCTTCAGCAAAATAACCCAGCAGAAGACAAATGTGAGTAGTGACGAGCCAAGCCGAAGCAAATGGCGATGTACCGGTCTCGGACCGACCTTGTCACGACATTGGCCCGGCGCCGAGGCATCGATTTCGACTTTCTGGCAGCGTATCTCACCATGGCCACGGCTCGAGCCTCGGTGAATGGGATGTCGTTTTCGGGACACGGCTGGGTTCTTCGTCGTCACATGGATGTGTATCCTCAGTCTGACCGGTCCCGGGGGTTCCCGCGACTCGGTGTGAGATTTTGGGGTAAGGTGGCCGGGGTACTGGTTGGTGAAGCCAGGCTGGTGTGTGTGTGTGTGTGTGTGTGTGTCTGGGTGTGGGTGCGTTGGCTGCACGGGAAGGGTTTAGGTACGGGCCATTTCCCTCTCGTTCCGGGGTTTCCATTGTCATGATGATTTCTTTCTGAGGCGGAAATTTCACCTCCCATTTGAACTGCGGGCGACGAGTGATGTTCCATGTGACGGTGACGAGATGCTCGGCTTTGCATGATGCGTCTCAATGGTGCTGGTTCGGTTTGGTGACGATGCTGAAGACTGAGGTGCACATCTGCGAGACTTCTCGAGACACGATCAGCGGACAAGGTAAGCGGATAAATCAAAGCCCACGAACAGACATGAGACCTTGCATCAAGGGCCCCTGGCTCCATCGTGGAGATTTTCAACCTGGCTTGGGCGTCGTCGATGAAAAGGAGGAGAGGGGGACTGTCGACCGAAACCGTCACCGTCGGCTACGCGATAGCTGACAGATGACGTGTCGACGGTGGGTCGCCTTCACCTGGATCAAGTTCCAATTTGTGGTTGCGAGTGACGATGGTAAATTGCAGAAATTTCTTGGCTTGGTTTGATGGACGGGGAAAGAGATAAGACGAAGAGGGTTGAATGATCTGATGTGATGTGTAGGTGACGGGGTAGTTCGGACCGGCGCGGCTAATTGGGTGAATTTCGGTGCTCCATGCCAGCAAGTTTACGCCTGCGATTTCTTGCCTTTGCCATTAGTTCTTCCAGTCTTCTCGAAACCCCGCCGATGATGTGTCGCTCGATATCAGATGGGTAGATTGAGCCCGGGTGCCATTAATAGCTTCGTGATAGGGAATGCGGTCTGCTGCCGTTAGCCGCGCAGCGTCTCTCCAATCTTCACATAGAACTGTGAACTCGTGTGACGTTTGTGCGACGAGCTTCTCCCAATCTCCAACGAGACCCCGAGAAATGCGAGCGCTGTGCGGATCAGCCTGCGACAGTGACATTCTGTGCCGTCGTTGCACAGCAGAGGGTACGGAGCTTTTCGGGTTGCCGAAGCGAGGTGCAGCAGAACTCGGGAGACACCAAGGGCCAAGAAAGGATGAACTAGCAAATTGGCAACTCGTCATTAACCCCGGATCGACTCGCGCATGGATTGAAATATGGAGTTCGGAGGCACAACAACAAGAGCTTGCGACTCCTGCGTGTGGACGGTTTACAAGCCCGTCCGCAGCAAAGTCCAAGGCGGCAGTCTGAGTTGATGTTCCGAAGTTGTGATGTATTAGTGAATGACACGCAGCACAGGAGTATGTGTGAGCAAACGGTGGTTCACATGCGTCGCCGTGGTGTAATGTTGTATCATCCGTGTCTGTGCGTTCTTTCAACCACTCGCCAGCGTCAAGTCAAGAGGGCGTGGGCCTGACACATGGCAGAGGCGCATCGAGACTGCAGGGTTGCGGTGAAAGAAGAGTCGTGGAAAGGGTCTGTCATTTGAAGACATCCCTCGATCGCTGGCTCACGTCGTGGGGCACGGACACCAAGCGAGGTGGCTGCATCATGTTGGGGTAATTGCTTGTGAGACACGATCCAAGTGCCGGTACATCTATCAGCTGGTTTGCCATGAACGAACGGGCGCATACCGGAAATAACAGTTGGAACTGACAACCCGGGCAGGTGAAAGAGGAACCTGGTCAACTGACGATGCCTGTCCCATGGCTTTTGACTTCCTAACCCCGGATCGCGACGACCTTCTCCGCGAGCGACGGCTTACGGAGCTTGGGCTCAGTCCGGCCACGCGCCTGGTCGCGCAGGGTTGCGAACCCTGCGATCAAGATCTCCGCTGGAGCCAGGTGAACTGCTCGGAGAATGGAGGCAACCTCATTGATAGGCGCGACATTTGGCTCGGCATGACATCGCAGACGTGTGTAGTTGAGTTTGTGTGGGGGGGGGAGATGCTCGATGGTGGTGTGAGTAAGACGAGCTGGCTCAACAGGCGGCAGTTTGGGCATGGTGAGGCTGCTGCAATAGGACAGTAGGAAGACGAGGTTCCATGTGGCAGGGGTCAATCAAGAAGAAGCCAGATTCTGGCAGGACTCCGAACGAGGGTCTCGGAGTGCGATTGTCCACGAAACTGGCGGTGAGACAAGGCAAAAGAGGCACAAGAAGGACAGCAAGAGAAAGAACCCGAGAAGTATTGCTTGATTTGCAGCAAGCAGGCGCCCCAGATAAGCTGGACAAATTTGACTTGTCCGGCACCACGGCGATTTGGATCCGAGCAAAGGCAATTACATGATTCTGACAGCTGGACGGCGCGCCAGCAGGGTCTAGGCGTTGCTTCATGACGCTGACGGCCTCCCGTGCGCGGTAGTCCATGTGCGATGTCGAGAAGACGCCAATTTGGCGAAGTTGGACGGAACGATGAGCCCAGCCAGAAAGTGACGATGTACGGTGGACAAAGGCAATCTGGCCCGAGCACGGTGTTGTTTGTTCCGTAGATGGCGCGGCTTTGGAAGCGATGCATCCCCCAGGTCAACCCAGACCGCCGCGATCCATAGCAAGAGCCGCGGCAACCATGACATTTCGATAGCCTGCGTATTAGCGTGGCACATTCGACGGCCTGTATTGATTTCCATGGTTGATCTGACCGAGCGCGGGCCCAGGCCTCGAGAGTGATTGGAATTCATCCGAGAGGCCGCTGAGGCCAAGTTCTACCAAGAATATCACATGCTTGACGAGTGCTGTTGGCGTGCCGGTGGTAGCGTTTGAGGGTAAGCTGTTTTGTCTTTCGGGGTGAGCAGCAGAAACCGAAGCTGACGGAAGGGATTGAGTTTGAGTGACTATTGTGGTGCTTTCGTCTAGTATTTTGATTCGCAAGGCATCATGCTCCTTGGTTGGTGAGCGAGCGAGTCAAGGGGAGGTGGCGCTAGCGTTCCGCCGGTGTTGTTTCCGAGGACGCAGATGGCGGAGCAGGGACTGTCGCTGTAGCTATACGAATTGATGGCAAGCTTTATTAGCATTGTGTTGTAGCTGGAGTGAGAGACGGATGAATGGCTGGACGTCGTCAGGATGCTGACCGAAACCTTGCCCTGCAGCTCCTACCTGACGTGTACACCGCTTTGCTGTGGACTTTCCCTGGCAGGCAAGAACGATTAGAACAGGTACAGAACTCTGTAAAAGTCGCCCAGGAAGTCATCGAGGGTGACATTAAATGGCCACTGCCTGACTGTGCTATGGAAATCGTAGCAAAAGCCAAACGCTTCTCACTGCGTAACAATCCGCGTGAGCAGTGTGCAGGAAGGAAGGAAGGAACCGCAGAGCCCCATATCAACTCATCCCCTTCTGCCGGACTCACACGATTGTAGCACACGCAGCACCGAGGAGGCAGGTACTTTAGTGGAGTGGAGTAGCGGGCGTGTTGGCAGAGGCAAGAGTGAACCCCAGACGACGTACCAACTCGAGATGGAAGGAGCAGCAACACGTTGGGATGAGACCTTGATCACGAGAGACAACAAAGCGCTTCGCTTACTGTAGCTTCGGCCGCTTGCTTGAGTAGTAACTGCTTTTCTCAACGTCTCACTTGCTGCCTTGGGTTGCTGTCATCTCCCCAAAGTAAAGTCCAGAGCCGAGAGCCCAGTGCCCCCGGGCCCACAGTCTGTTCAGCCATTTGCCCTGCGGTCTGGTACTTGCAATGTGCACCGTCTGATGTGGTTCTGGTCTGGGCCACAGCTGAGACGAGGCGAGGCGAGGCGAGGCAATTTGAATAGTACTGCGTGGTCGAGTCGAGCCCAAGCCTAGGTATCTCTTCAACCTGGCTGCTTACTTGGCTACGTGCTTCAGATAGCACGCGAAAACGACATGTAAGTATAGGTAACCACGGCCATTATCAAAACACAGGACCAAATACTGTAGGCAGTCATTGCTGGAGACGTCGTTGAATCCCTTTCTCAGGCCTTGGACAGGGCCGATTAGCGATGCCTCGCATGCCTCTCACGTTATGCACAAGCAAAATCTGCCTCGTCTGCTGTTTTGTACTCTCATCGCGGTCTTCTGCGTAAATGTACTTCCGTCCCTTCCCCTCCATCTGCATCCAAAAAAACAAAAGGGGACTTGGTCATTTCCATCTTTTTAGTGGAGACAAGAGGTACCCCGACCGTGCCCCTCCTCCCCCTCCTCTCTTCCATTTCTCGTTCCTGGTCGGGCTGGAAGAGTTCTGGAAGGAGTGGGCAGGCAAAGGGCCCCCAATTTAATTCCTCGATGGCTGCTCGTGGCAATTGACATCCTTGGAAAGGGACAGGGCGTGCCACTTGCGGTCCAACTGGGTCTCAGCCTGCACCTCCATCCGGCAGGGGGGCTCTTCTCTGCTTGCTTGAGCCTTGAAAGCTCTCCCTCCGAGCCAGGGGCGCCTGCGTCGGTGTCAGCGCTCCTGCTTTCCCGATTCCTGGATGCCCCCAGCTTTGTCGGGCACGACGACGAAAACAAGGAGGGAGGAAAAAGGAAGCAGACGCTGCAAACATGGGCCGTTGTTCGGGGCAAGCTGGCTGGCAGGGACCTAATTCAGGGTGCGTCTTGATTGTTCGTTTCCCTGGACACGACTAACCAGGTTGAATAGGGTGAGCAGGCCTTGATCAAGCTCGAGACGCAGCCAAAGAACTGAGATGATCCGCCAGTACGTAGTACAGGCGAGAACAATTTTACACCATCTTGAACAACCTTGGACTCCACCACGATACTTTCCGCCACCCATCCTCCACCACCACGGCCCCATATACAAGTACACACGATAGGCCTCTTCTGCCTTCTCTGCCGTTTCTTGAGAGATCTGTCGCCGGCGCCGTCTGCGGCATTAGTGTTGCTTCACGCTGCACTGTATGCGTCTGGTTAACGGTGCGTGTGCAGCAATTGCTGCTACTTACATGCCACGCGACTTGCAAAAAAAAAGCGCACACTTTACATACAAAGACGATCGATTTTGGTGGCGACACTCGCGGCGCTGTGGCTATAGTGTACGCGTTTTTTTGCAAGTCGCGTGCATGCCTAGTATGGACTTAGCACTACTTCCATCAAGTCTCGCCAAATGCGATGCGACCAGTCGCATAGGCCGCTCCGCTGCGAATCTCCCATTGTTTACTAGCGTGGCGCTACAGAGCAACTTGTTACATACAAAATATCGTCGGCTCCATCGTCAATGAACGGCCGCCCCCACTGACACGCGACGACGAAGCCAAAGGGAAAAGAGAAGGAGACGACGGGGTTTCTGGGCGTCGTGGACGGTGGGCCATTCCGCTCAGCGGGGTCTCACGGTTCTACTGTAGAGCGAGTCAACAGCCCAGTCTTGTCAGTACTGTGTACTGTGTACGGATACACAAGTGCACCTACTGCGTATGAGTTGGGAACTTGGATGAGTCCATTCCCGAGTCCCAGATGCAGTCCCAGCTCCCGTCCCAATCCCAGACATGGAACTGGTCTCAAGAAGTCCCGGTCCCGGCTACCAAGCCAAGTCCCGCACCTAGTGCCCAATCCCGTTCGTCTGGAGCCCAATGGAGGGCCTTGGACGAAACCCACGATGGTAATTGCTGAGAAGAACATGGTGGTGTTTTTGTCCGACCCCGACCCCGTCTACGACCCCGGGTCACCCAGACTTGTCCTCGGTACGGAGTAGAGATGATGGTATCCGTCGAGAGAGGCATTAATTATTGCACACCATAGGCAAAAGCTCGCATACTCTTGTCACGTTGCCATTTTATTTTTATTTTCAAACTAGGTTGATGACCCACAGTGCAAAACACGACGAAGTCAAAGTAGTTCACGATGCACGATACGGATCCTCTGTACAATTCCCTCAATTCAGTACATATCAAAGCCTACGCAGTACACACTTTATTTGTGCTGAGCGTTCGTCACTCCCGCTGCCATCCCCGTCACAGTTGAGGTTCTCTCGATTCAACCCTGTGGGTAATCAGCCACTCAGCATCAACTCATTACTAGCGCCCGTGTCATTCTCGCCAGCCTCGAGTCGGTCCATCTGTTCTTGCTTTGACACCACCTAACACTTCCTTTGGGGCTTGTCATGCTGCCGTCAGTCCGGCCGTTGGTGATTCGACTGGGCCGCTGCTACATCTAGTTATGTACTAAGGTAGCCATCTGCCGGCCCAACCAACCAGCGAACCACTCTGCCCCAAGCCGGTCGATGCTTTGTACCCGCGTCGTACAGAATAATCACCGAGTATTGGTTCGTACGGAGCGCGCCTACGGATACTAAATACCTACTTGTATCCGTACCAACATTCAATACGTATCCGTCCATAAAGAGACTTGTACCTCTACCGCCTCAACTCGCCTCGGAGAGAATCTTGCCGTCTCCAGAGCAGCAGCATCAGCACCGTCATTCTACCTTTTTAGTGTAGCACACCAAGAGTCAGTCCGCATCGAGTCTCGTCTCGTCGAGTCGATTCGATTTCAATCATTGCGCAGCAAATCGCATCACCCTTTTCGTCCGACGCCGCGAAGCTGCACCTTCCGGAAGACCCGCCTGCTTACAACAACTACCTACGATTATTACTACCTTGTCCAGGTCTGGGTACAGAAAGAGCATCGTGTGGCAGCTCTACAATTTTGTTCTTCGGCCTCTCTCCGCCTGACGATAACCGTTTTCTTTCTTGTCCGTCTCTCGACGTCGCCTCGCCTCTGTCCGTCTCGTCGCATCGACAAAAAACCGCCTAACTAATTACACCAGCCATTTTTTGCTCTCTCTCTTGCCGTATACTACCGACACCACGACCACAACCACACTACCGCCTGCGTTTACGGACGACACACCCACTTATTCACCCTCCACACACCACGACGATTCCTCTCTCTTCCTTTCTTTCTCTCTTCTTCTCGCTCGTTGCTATCCTTTCTTTTCCACAGCTTACCTTACACCCCTCATTTTCGCTTTCACAGACACAAGACCTTGACTGATACCAGTCCGTCACATCCTTCGCTTTCGCAGACACGACAGTTGCACCACAACGCCTTGGCCTTATTTCTCGCCCTGGGTCTTCTGCTTTCACCATTGCGACCTAGCTAGGTACCTTACCGATTCTCGTCTCTGTCTAAGGTACTACCCGCTGGTCCGCCACATCGAGCACGATACCTACCAAACACAACAACAGCAGCAACACCCCTGCCCGCCATATTCTTCCTTCTCTTGCATCGACGACGTTTGCTCGCTTCGTGGCTTTTTCCCTTTCGACCCTTTTTTTCTTTGCTGGCAGCAGGCCTGATTGCGCTCTGCTCTTTATTGGCGCAACGAACACGCATCCGAACTCGGCCTAGGGAGGGCATACGTCATGACATCCATAGTGAGTTTGCGTTCCTTTTTCCAGTCTGCTTCTGCGTCTGCGTCTGCGTCTGCGTCTGCGTCTGCGTCTGCGTCTGCGTCTGCTTGGCCATAATGACTACGTATCTTGCGATTGCGGTACGGATACCCTGCGTCGAATGCCACCAACTCCTGTCATGCCCTGCAAAGTTGCAGGCTTTCCAAGTTCCCACGGGTTCACACGCAGCATCTCATCACCCTCGAGCCAATCTCGATTGCAGCCCAACGCAGCGACCTCGCTGTCACCGGCCGTCGAGATAGTTCCCCGGCCGTTGTGTAATTGGCGAGACCAGGAGAGCCGCTCGTACACCGCCTCACCGCTTCCCGCATATCATCCCCATTCCCCGTGCCTGTGCCTATTCCCATCCCCATTCCTACGCCTCTGCCCATGCCTATACCCCGTCGTCTGCTCTCCGTCTTCCCCGGGCAGACGAGACGAAGCCAGCCCATACTTGTACATACCACATACCATACCACGCCAGAAACATCCAGACACGAGACACGAGCAATCTGGAATACCGCTTTGCCAACCGGCTCCTCCCCTCCCCCTTCCCGTCCTCCCACAACACATTACACCACCCAACGCAGCCTCATACGACCGGGGCCCTGCCTGTAGATACCGGCTTCACCTTGCCCAACTTTCTACATCTTTTCGTTCCTATCTGCTCCCATGTTCAGCAATGCTCGTCTCTAATGAGCCCACCCCTACCCTTCCCGTTCGTTTCTACTCTCCTCGTCTTTGCTGCCGCTCCCATGCCCTCCTACACTCCACCTCTTCTATCCAGACCCCCATGAGCGACGCATACGCAACTCATTCGTCTTAACTTGAGAGAGCGAGACTACGCCGCCATGGTCGCCTTGCGCTTCCTCGTCACACCTTGTCTCTTACACATATAACTCTACCCACGGTCGCTGCCACGACTCGCACCCTCCCGCCCTGCCTCGTGCTGTGCTGTTCGTGCTTGTCCTGTTTCTACCCCGAACCCGTATAAGCTACCGACCAGCCTGCCCCGAGTTGCATCGTCATGGCCTCCTCTTCTCTCTGACACACTTTTCTCTACTCTGCACAGCGTGTCTCGCTTCGTTGCTGGCCAGCCTTCCCTGCTCTTGGGCCGTGCTGTGTTTCTTCACAATGCGTGTACCGTCCTTTGAAGATACCCTCACCACGTCTCGCCAACACGCCGCTGATATGCATCAACCTCCGACCTCGTTGTCGCTAATGACTGGCGTTCAGCTGTGCCTCGCACATTATTGCGACCAGCATGGGCCGACCCCGCTCATGGTCACCGAAGGGCTTCCCGTGCCCTGTACCACATGTTTCGACGATGGCGCCGCTTCCGGTGCTTTTGCCGATCAGGATCAGCCCCGACCGCGGACGAGCGCTCCTCCGACTGCCAATACCACACTGAACCAGACCGTCGCCGTTTCCGATGCCTTGCGCAAGATGCATCTCAACCCCAATCGCAGCTCCTCTTCGCCCGCTTCCGAGAACGAGGCTCAGTCTCAGCGCGCCGCTGTCTTGCGTTCGTCAGCCACCGCCTCTCCAGCATCCCCTCTGTCCCCATCCGCCATTGAGACCCCGCCCGACAGCCCCCGCCGGGTATCGGAGCAGCCTCAGCAGCATGCGCGACGAGATTCGAGTTTTCGTCGAACCTACGACGAATACGTTACCAAACGCGCCGGCCCATGCGACAATTGCGCCCTCACATTGCCCAAGAGACAAGGCGACAAGGACAAGAGCGACTTCAAAGCCGAGCGTGGTCCTACACTGCGAACTCGCGCGCCCTATGCGAGAGTCTACGGTCAGGCGTCTCCGCCAACGTCACAGGCATCTTCGGCAAGCGACACCGACAGCGAAGGACGCCCAGCACGATCCCACAGAAGACCGAACGGCTCGACCACGACCAGGTCGAGCATGTCTTCGGGAAGGCAGGCAAGCCACACGCATTACCTCGACTACACCTCGACCCACGAGCCGTTGATCCCGACCTCCTTTTCCGTCGTGCGATCCTCATGCCTACGGACCCTCTCTCTCGAGACCCTGCCTCGCGCCCCGGCGAATCCGACACCCAGCGCCTCTCCCCAGTCGAACACGATGCCAGCTTTCGTCACGACGCACAGCGCCGGATCCGCTGCATCTGGAGGTCCAATCTTCTTTGGCGACCCAGTCAACGGCTACACAACCGCATACATTTTTCGTATTCCCGACATGCACGCCCGTGGGCACAAGCGCGTCTACGCCTTCCTTGCGCTCAGCACACACAAGGAGCGCTTGGCCATGAAGACTTTTGGGTTCATGGCCGCCGCCTTCCGGGACTTGGCGGAATGGATCCAGCAACTCGCCGAGGCAGAGGCCGAGAAAGCCGCCGAGGCAAGCCCCGTCGGAGGCCCACATCATCACGCCCCATACCCAACTCTACACATTCACGAGAGAGAGGGTCCGGACCGTGGCGTCAGCAGCTTCCTGACCGGCGGCGGAGGTTTCACAAGACGAATGGGCGGCGGGCCCGGCGGTGTATCGCTCAAGGCTCGCGGCCTAGCTGAGCTCGTCGGCATGCCCGACTTTTTCATCGAGCTCCACGCCAAGTTCGTCAAGCTGATGCTCGAACTTGGTGTCGTGCTGAGCTCCTAGTCACTACACGTGACCGTATATACGTTGAGCCTCATAATGGCGGCCAAGCCTCTACACACCACAAAGACGACACAAGAAGAGATACCCTCGGCAGCAATGCCGAAACACGTTCAGCTGCTAATGCAGTTGCCTGAAATGCCGTTGCTCCACGCAACAGCCATAAGTCAAACAGCTCAAACCAAGCAGTAATGGGTAATGGTAATTCTAGTTGCCCACCGCTCGGAATACAGCAGAAGCACTTGAGGAGGAATTTCGCTAGGAGAAGGATTGATATACCCCCTTTCTTTGAGATGGACAACACGTCTCCTTGCATCACGACTTGCATCAGCGACGGTTTCACGCATACCAGGCGTTAATTTCATGTTGGCTACTATCTGAGCGTTGAGTGAAGCAGTGCTTTATTCTTCCTGGTCAGAGGATTGCTGCTATTCTACCACATGCTGCACACTTGCCTACCTTCTGTGCTTCTTTGTTCTTTCGCCCGTCTTTTTCACTACTTTTTCGTGCTCAGCCAAAGGGTTTAGACAAAAAGGCCTACTAGGCCAAGGTTTACAAGGGGAAAAGAGGAATTTCTAAAACATAGGGAACAAAACGAAACGCGGAAACACAAAATGGGAACAACGGACACTGGGAAAAGGTTGTAGTAGACCAAAGAAACGCTGCAAAACTCTGGATTTTGCTTCTTTCACACACTACAATGCCCGAAAACAAACAGTGGTGACACGCTGATAGGAAAATGCTGTTCAAGACGCGACCATGCCATCTTCCCGTGTGGTTGAATGGCCCCCAATCTCCCGCGGGGTCGATCGCAATGACATCAAGGTTCGGCGCTCCGAATAACGAGATGGAAAAAACGGCCCCCAAATCTCGGCACCATGGTGGCTGCGTAGGATTTGTGTGCCACTTTTTCGACTTCCAACGCACGCACGTAGACACACACACACAGAGGGAGAGGAAAAGACTGAATAAGACTTGACTATGATAGAGTTTTCTGGGATGGAGGTCGTGACCGCCGAACTAACAATTTCGGGAGACTCCAAGGTGCCGGGGGCGTGGATGGATGCATTCGGCCTGCCCCGAGTCGCGGGGGTCATGGTTGCTTGGTCACGGTCCCTCCACCGTCATGGTTGCTTTCCCGCCGCTCGGCGTATAGGACTTCAATACGGATACCAAAACAGAGTATCACTAGGCAGTGATAATTTTCGCCTCCCAACCCTTGCGAGGAGTCCAAAACACAAGCATGTTCGAGCGCGTTTGCTCTCCATTTAGAATTGGAGCATGTTCCCTCAATTATTTTTGCTCCAATATTTGATCACGAGGGTAAACGGCAAAGACGATCTGTCGGCAGGGAAAGTGACTGCTGGGGTTGCAAGGCTTCTTTGTAACGTTATCTGAGAAGCTTTCCCAGGGTTACCATCGACCCTTGGTCTTGGTTGTCTAGACTCTCGAGTCGCTGGGCACTTGAGCCCTTGGCCAAGTTGCCTGTCGTTATCTCATTGCACACCAGATGTCACGCAGAACACAGGCAAACGCAGATGGCAACGCGGTCTGTTTATCAAATAGTGTACAACACGACGCCAGGCTTCGCCCAAACCCGAAGCCAATCTGAAAGCTTGTCTATCCCTACCCTGCGCCGTCCCGGCCATCGCCGTCCCGTTACGTCGCCAGCCTTGCAGCGGGTAGTATCCCATCCCCCGCCCACCCGTCATGTATGTCGTGCCGATCGCTTATTTGTAGAAATCAAACTTGTTCTCGTCGCTCGTGCTCTTGACCTGGCTTGAGTAGGCATCCTCCAAGTCGCTCTGGATAATGTTGTATCGGTTCTTTCGCACCGCCCGGAGACCGGCCTCCTGCATGATGGCGGCGATGACGGCACCGCTTAGAGGGTCGTTGCGCACGATGAGGGAGTCGAGGTCGACTTCAGGAGCCAAGCTCATCTTGCTGGCAATGGTGGAGAAGATGAGTCGGCGCTCGCGGCGATCCCTCAAACTGGGAAACTCGATCTTTCGGTCCAGACGACCAGGACGCAGCAGCGCGGGGTCGAGCGTGTCGGCACGGTTGGTGGCCATGATGACCTTGACGTTGGCAGTCTGGTCGAAACCGTCCATCTGGTTCAGCAGTTCGAGAAGAATACGCTGGACCTCACGGTCGGCACCGGTCTGCGCGTCGAAACGCTTCGTCGCGATGGCGTCAATCTCGTCAATGAAGATAATTGCAGGGGCGTTCTCGCGGGCCATTCTGAACACGTCGCGGACCATTCGCGGACCCTCACCAAGGTACTTCTGGACGAATTCGGAGCCGACGACGCGGATAAAGTTTGCCGTCGTAGAGTTGGCAACGGCCTTAACCAACATGGTCTTACCCGTTCCGGGAGGGCCGTACAACAGCACACCGCGTGGGGGGTCGATACCAATCTGTCTGTAGAGGTCGAAGTGCGTCAGAGGTAGCTCGACAGCCTCGCGGATCTCCTGCTTTTGCATATCCAGACCACCCACGTCGGCGTATGTTACATCAGGCTTCTCATCGGCGCCGAGCATAGCAATGGAGGAGTCAGCTTCAGGAGGGAGGATATCGACGAGGGCGTTGGAGTGGCGGTGGAGAGCGACGGAGGACGAAGGCTTGAGCTTCTCGCGGTCGAGAGTCGACAGGATGCGGACGACATAGTTAGAACCCGTCGATGACTGAACAATTCCGGTGCTGCAATACTTGGGTTAGCTATGAGAGCTTTGCAAGCTGATTCTGCGGCGGGGCGGAAGTACTTCTGGTCGATGGCCTCCATGAACTGTCCGATAACCAAGGGAACGCTTTGAATTCTCTTGATTTCCTCCTGGGCGCGAACGAGCTCGCGTTTCAAACTCCTGTCAAGCTGGTCAGTAAACTGAACAGCTACCGCCAGAGGCGTCGATGCTACCTTTGCTCATCTTTAATGTACTCCTCCTGCAGCTGGATGTACTCCAGTTGCCTTTGCAGCTTCTTCAACGTGGCATAATCATCGCCTCCTTCCGAGGAGATGCCCTCAAAGTTCTCGATGCTAGGGATTGTCGAGTGCGCCGACTTCTTGGGAAGGAAGTGGTTGGCCGCGTTTTCCACCAATACGTCACCCATTGTGTCGGATGTGAGAGTCGGAGGTTTCCAGCTGCTCGGGGACCGAATATAAAGTTCCAGAGACGAACACTCTTTGAAGTCGAGGGTAATGGGGCTGCGTTCGTTGACGATGGCAAGTTGATGTTTCGAGCTTGGGTGGGTGTGACGACGCTTGATGGCCAGCTTGGCGGTAGGCGTCAATGGCTACGCATGCAGCCTTTCAGCCCGGCTTAGTCAGGTTAAGCTGGGGCTCGCAGGATCACGTGCAAGCCTTTCTGAAATTGTACTTGATTGGCTGGAAAGTCGGCCCACAACGGGGCGAGGTGCCTGCGGCAGGCGACCCAGGCTGTAAGCAGCGAAGACCTCCGATTGGCCTTGGTGGGTCTCTTCCCCGACATACTGTGGGGGGATTTCCGGCATCCCTGCCCTGATGATGAGAGGGTCTCTCCTGCTATCCACTGTTAGGGAAGGCACGCAGGCTTTCATATGCGATGCTAGCAAGGCCAGCAGCGCCGGCACCTGCCTCTTATCAGACCCCAATCTCGGTGGGATGATGCAGGCGTGATTCACCAGGATGCCTCGTTGGGCTTCCCCTACGCTTTCCACTGCGTATTGCCTCTGTACGGTATTACCTAGCACTGTACGGTATCAGTCACAAGCACACCTTCTTGGCCTACCTGTACTGAGTATAATCCCATTCCTGACTCCTTCAACTTCCTCGTCTCCAGCCGAAACAAGTCGGGCCCCTCACCTTCGAACCGTTTGGAGTGCCTCGCTTCTTCACCGATCCTCCAGACCGCCTGATACATTCTAGCGGTTTATCGTGCTGGCTGTCAGCTGTCTGCTCCTCGTTCGTCTACCTTGCCGTCTTCAACATGTCGTCGTCGATTGCGATTCCCGTGACCCCGTCGTCGTCGTCGATCTCGTATGGCCACCACCACCAATCAGCACAAGTTCGTGGTGCTACCAGCTCGTCTTCCTCCACCTACTCGAGCTCTCCGCGAACCTCATCGCCCTCATCCATCCAGAAACAAAAGATGGCCCATCAGCGTCGACCTAGCCTCCTCAGTATGTTGCCTCTCCAGTTTGCAGGCCCAGTTGAGTCTGCGATGTACTACTGTGGAACTGTTAATAACAACGATAGGCTCGGCGCTGTCCAAGCAGGAGAGCACCGTTATCAACATCGGCGACCCAAATGGAGCACCCCGTCTCGTAAGAAGATCTTACCCCAAGCTGTAGCTTTGCTGACAAGGCTCCCAGATCTCTTACCTCTCCTCTAGCCAAGGATTCGCATGGAACCCAGGTGTGCCTCTGCGGTTCAATAACTCCAAACGTCACTGACCGCCGCGCAGAAATCTTCCTACCATCCTACGTCGACTGCGATTACGTCCCTCTCGAAAACCGCCGGGAGCCCGTACACGAGATTGTCCTCAGCGACGAGGAGATTAACAACATGTTTCCTCAATGACGGCGCCTCACAGCACATGATGAACACATGATACACGCCCAGAGTTATTTTAGACCGATGAATTCTCACGAGACCAACCTTTCCGTTCTATACCACGGCGTCCGGATACGACGACCCTTTTCAAACTCGTTCGGCCTTTTTCCCATCTGGTTTTCACACACGCCGGCGGATGAGGCCATGTCAAGTCCGGGGCATGCATGGTCTTTAGCGAGCGGACTGGGAGTAGCAGCACGTCTCGCATTTCTTTCGGATGAAGGGCGCCCATATCATTTCACCGCTTTGGCTTAGGGCTGGGGGAGTTGGGTCGACTGCAGCGAGACGGGTTTTAACGAGAGCTATATTTCTTATTTGTTGTCGGGGTTTCTCTCCGTATTGGATTGGGCGTTATTCGGTTTCATAGGCACATACCCCCCTCTCATACCGCTGCGTACTTCTACGGCTTCTCAGACATTTGATTTCCGTAACTATATAGTCCAATGGAGTCAGAGGACACTATTCATGGTACTCAAGTTCGTCTTCACCCCACATCTGTGGTCTGCCTCGCGGGACAGCCGGAGTGAACGTTAGGCTGTCAGGCATACTCCCTTTTGGCCTCACCAAGCGTGGCCAACGAAGGCTGTGTCGTTCGGCTACACCAGTTGCGGGTTCCGTCGGAGCTGAGCATGCCGGTCGTCCCCGGCCTCTGACTGGCGACTAATACAGTGTGACGTCGTTATCATGGCGCATCAACGCGGTAAACAAGATGAACCGGAAACCGACCGACCTGCCAATGAACATTGGTCGACAAAAGCTTTTTGAAACGGGAATTTCATCCCTTTGCACGTCTGACTGTATGTCTCTAGTCTATTGCCCACAAGCATCCCTTGGGAACCATGAACGCCATGTCCGTCCCAGATGGCGTCGAACAGAGACTGGGAAGTGCCCCGAAAAAAAGGAGGGTCCAGCCCAAGGCGAGGACCGCCCGAAGGGGCCCTAGGCGTCTGATGGGCGCTATCAATATCTCACTTACCCAACCAACGCTTACCGCTACCGCCCCCAGCTTTTCGTTATCGGTCGCAGCCTACACATTGACGGGTATCTCCCTCGACTTGTATAGTAGAGAGTATTACTGCGTAAATTCTTCGGCAGTCGAGTCCTCCCGGCTGCGTTGCGTATGGATCCGCCATTGTTCGGGGTTCACGGCCTTTTTCTGGACGGTGAAACCCTATGGCAGATCCGGCGGCGACTGTCATAGCGCCGAAGGGATGAGTTTCCAAGAAAGTGCACTCGAAATTACCTGGAGAACTGACGATGGTGAGTGTGTCGAAGACGGATAGTGCTCCAGAGCACCTAACATACCAACATGTGGGGATGACGCGAAGATGGGGATGCGCTGTCTTTGCTTACATGTGCAGCTGTCATTGACTGACTTTCAACCATTGCGCCATCCCCGTCGCTGCCCAAACCACCCGGGCTCAACCTATCCCAAGGGCGATTTTGATGTTTCTGCTTTATTGACGTCGGTCCATCCAGTGCGAAATCTTGCACATTGCGCAGCATATCACGTTGTCAATGAGCTAGGTAGGTATACAGTGCCAACATCCGAGGAAGTCCCAGTACAGTAGGAGGGAGTTCGATGACAAGCCCCGTACCCACTGTCCGTCCTCTGGTCCGTGTTTCTACAATCCGGCCCCGGGACTCGCTTGCCTTGGTGTCCGATCTCGGTATCATAGCGGGGTGTTAGTAAGGTCACATGCTCTGGTGGCGGATAAGATACGGAGATGGAGATTAGATAAGAAATGACAAGGCGAGGGGCGCCGTTGCGGTGATCAGACCCGGGATCTCGACGCGCTGATGCGACCAGCGAAAGTAAACATTGCGAACCAGCCCCAGCCCAATAACACCACCACCATCTCACAGCAAACAGTTTGTAATCGTCCAGAGACCCAATCGACTGAGAGTTGGAAGAGGACACAACCGCGGGGCGAAAGATGGAAGAGGCCCACCGCAAAATCGAGCTACAATCCCACGAGGACCTCGCCTACCTCCTCGGCAACGTCCGCCGCGCCGCGCAGGACCAGCTCGACAAGGCCTTTCCGCAGATTGAGGGTTCTGAGGCGCAGGAGGACGAACTGCGAGCGCCTATTGAGCGTCTTGTCCACGAAGTAGGCTGCCCCTTGTCCGCCTCCCTGTTCTGCTCAAATATCTTCCGCAACACAGATAAACAACAACAACCATTACTGACACACTCCAAGTACATCAACAAAACCTTCAAATACGCCGCACCGAACCTCTCCATTAACGGTCTCGACGCCGACCCAAATACCTTCCTCTCCACAACCCGCTCCTCGGAACCCGAAGAGGCCTACGAACCGTGGGACGCGCGCCTCCGCCAAAAGGTAGAGGACCTCGCCCGCGAAGAAGAAGACCTTCTCAACGAAATTGCGGCCCTTAAAAAGTCTATACCCGAAAACGTCGCCGCCGCCACGACGCACGAGTTCAAAACGTCCACCGCCGCAGACGAAGCCGCGCTCGAGGCAGCCAAAAAGGCAAAAGAGGAGGAACTCAAGGCCGCAGGCGGGGACTTGCTCCCTCTGGACGAACTGGAGAGGCAGCCCGAGATGAAGGAGGCATATGGTTCTGCTGTTGGGCAATTGGGCAGGCTGAAGAAGGACATGCCGGCGACTGTCGCCAAGATGGAGCGGGCGAGGGTTGCAGGGGAATACACCGTCACGGAGCGGTCATGAGGGTTCGTCAGATGTTGGATCTGGAGTTTTTGGCGTTGGGGTTATACCACATCAGATGATTATTGGGCACACATCCAAATCAATTTGACTGCACTCGAGACGAAAAAACGGGTGTGCACAGCTGGGTGCTGAGTATAAGAAGTCAAAAGTATGTATAAAGCAAGATGACAATTTGCTCAACCACACGTGTGAGCCACTTTACAACAAGTTCTTGTTTAAATCGCCGCCCACTCACCCTCTTTGCCACATAAGACTTGCCAACGCCTCTCTAACCAGCTCTCCTCGCCAGCAGCAACTACTCCAAATCGACACCCGAAGCTTCAATGCGCGCGAACCTCTCCAAGACGTTTATGCCGCAGCAGGGGCCTTGGCAGCAGCGTCTGTGGTGACGGCAGTGCCAGGGGCCTGGGTGCCGGCGGGGGCAGTGACGGTCTCGCCGCCCTTGTTCTCGACGACGTCCGAGGCAGGCTGCTGGTTGGCCCACCAGGGCTCCTTGGTCCACTCCTTGTCGTGCCACGGGCCCGCGTCGCTGAGCTCGCAGCCGCCATGGCACTCACACTTACCACCCAGGCCCTTGGGAAGGTTCTCAGCGGGGATCTGGTTGAGCAGCTCCTTCTGGTAACCGGAGCCGAGGATGTTGATCTTGGAGACGGTGACAGGGTCGAGCCATCCCTTGACAACACTCCACACGGTAGAGAAACCCCAAGGAGCGTTGATCATGTAGAGCTTGCCGAGGCGCTCGGGGTAATAGTTCTGGGAGATGACGGAGGCCTGCTTGACATAGCTGTAGACCTGGGGCACGCGGGAGATACCGACGCCCTTGAGGTCCATGATGGTGCAGCAAGTCTCGACGAGGTGGTTGGCCTTGCGGGAGCAAGCGGGGAAGCGGGGGTCGGCGCACTTCTCGTACTCGACGGCGAGGTTGGTCAGCATGCGCTCCGCCGTGGTGATTTTGTACATGGCGTTCAGGTCGATGCCGCCAAGCTGCTCGATGTAGAGGGGGCGGCCATCCTGCGGACGCCTGTCAGTAATGCCGTCTCGACAAGATACGGCGACTTGCTCACCTTGTCGGTCTTGTGGTAGTACTGGGGGTAGAACTTGAAGACCTCGGGCTTCTCGGGGTAGTCCCAGTTAGGAATGGTCTGGTCGAGCTTGGTGGTTTTCCTCCACGTCTCGAACTCAACGAACCTGGACGAGGCGGTCAGTCGATGCTGTGTTCATCATGCCAGGTGTCTTACATCTGCTTGGCGAGGTTTACATCGAACTTGCGGGCACGGAGGAAGCGTAGCTGATATAAAGTTAGCAAAGCTCTCAGCAGCAACAACTGGATCGAGCTAAGGGACAGACGTACCAGAGTCAGCGTGTCGAGGCGCTTGGTGTAGCCCTCAGACTCGAGAGTCAGGCGCAGCTGGTGGACCTGGGCCAGCTGCTCGGGAGTGAGGTGGCCGGGATGGCCAGTCTGCGCCGTGGGAGCGACCGTAGGGTAGTCGTACTGGTCGTACTTGGGATCGAGTTCCTGCTGGGCCATGGTGGGTCTTTTTAGGGGTCTTCGCTGACGAAGACAAAGACGAAGGGGGTGAGGTGGTGAGGTAGGTTGAGAGGGAATTCCAAGGAAGCTGGACGGTTTTGCTCAAGTAGAAGAGGCGGTGATGTTGGTTACCTTCCGAAACGACGGGACTATTTGACCGTTGTTGTTCGTACGGAAAGGGAAAACGTGACCGGGATCGTAGGTGTTTGGAAGAAATAGCTGGATGTGGAGAAGGAAAAGGCGGAAGAGGAGGACGATTGGGAATCTCTTGCACAAATTGGGAGGTTGAATTAAAGTGAAGACTGCTAGCAGTGCTGGCAGAGCAGCGCAGCGCAGCACAGTAATGCCAGAATTCGTCATAGCGACCAGTCGCCCCTGGCTGCCCCTCATAACGGGCCCCAGTTCAGCTAATCTTGTACCCTGCACTTTCTACACCGCACTTGCGCATCCGCAATCTGCCCTGAGATACGGGAGTACGTATGTCCTTGTCGTCGTTCAGTCTTACGTAACCCTCTGGGTCTGGCCCACAAGTCGCCAGAGGCGTTGAAGATTGGCTCTCGGGAGACGGCATCCGCCAGGAGGCGACGATACACTACCTTGTTTTACCGCATTGGAAATCTACGCAGAATAACTCCGTATCGAGCACCCAGTCCGTCAGCAACTGAATCATGTAGATTTGACATGATTCGGTCACGGATGCCAGACGGTGCGTGTGTCAGTGCAAATGGATGGTGGCGGCAGTGACAGGAAGATGGTGGCTTGACGGTCGCGCCTAGCTCTGGTCGGCATTGGACGCGTTATTGTCGTTTGTTGAGTGCCATGACGTCTTTGCACTGTAACTGGCGCGCTGCGACGATTCGATCTGTGGTGTTGCATACTATGCAGCTAACATGTTCAATCCAACAGTCAGACCACCAGTAAGTTCAGTAAGCGAAAAGGAAGGTGATGCAGAATATGTCGAAACAGAATACGCGGAAGTTGTCGGCTTTAGCTGCCTTGATATCTAGTTGTTAAGCCGCAGCCAAGCAATGAATGAGATTAGAATTGCCACGGGGACATGCGCAGCGATGAAATGATGCTTTTGTTTGGTATCGACTCTGCTTTAACCATTCGCCTCGGCCTCGGTCTTCTTCGCGTCTCCCTTGCCCTCCTCCTTGTCTTTGCGCTTTTGCACAACCTCCCAGTTGTAGACTCTCGCAATAGCAACCTCCATGGTCTGTCGTCTTCGTTAGCGAATGACCGCATCTGCTTGCGCGGAAGACGAACAGTTATCTGCTCTCTCAGAAAGTCCAAGTCCTCCTCGCAGTTTGATAAGCTCGTCTGCGCTGTCGACAACTTGGATTCCAACAGTGTTTCGGCCTCATCGACAGGGTACGACAGCATTACGTTAGCCTGTTGCCGTGTCAGTCTCGCCACCTCCTCGAGCATGCTCTTCGGGGCCAACGGACGCCTAGCCAGATGTACACCTCCTTCGTGGGGGGGATTTTCGCCTTAGAGTATAGCGTATCGTTGAGCTCAAAGGTCGTCTCGATCGGCTCGTCGTCGTCCTGCCCATTGTGAGCCTCACAGCCCAAGTCTAGGAAGACCGTTGACTCCCTCCTACCTGACGCAGCTTCAGGAACCGCACTGAGTCGAGTGTCTTCTGAATGTCGGGGATCTTGTCCTTCAGCCCAGCCACTCTCTTCTGGAGATTCAGCTCCATGAACTGGTATTTCCTGCGGGCATCCAACTGTTACCAAAACATCCCACCACATCTCCCCGTCCGTAGGTTCTGGCTCGATTTCGACTCGGTTCCACGGTGCGGGCGCACCTCTTGCGATGCCAGGATCGACTCACGAAATCATCTCCTGAAAATTGCGCAGGGTCGGCTCGACATCTTCGCGGGTCGACACGTAGTCTTCCACTTTATCGACGAACGGCGCCTTGGGAATACCTCGGGGGTTGCTGGGCGTAGCATCCTTGCTGCGACAAGGCGACATCGTTAGCCCGGTTCTTTCGTGCGATGAGAAAAAAAAAGCGTCGGAGACACTAACCCAGCCGTTTCCGGCTTCTTTCCTTCTGCCGACATGGTGAGAGTATGGTCAGATGGTGCTTCGGCGCATCACCCGTTGATCGGAGGGAGCTTGGGATTTTTTGCCAATGGTGTGGAGGGGAGCTGCAGTGACGGTGTGCTGCCCAGCTGGCAGTGGCCTGTTCACCGAGGTGAGGGGCAGTTTTTATGGGCTTACACCGAGCTCACCTACGATGCGTAACCTTCATTCTGCACTGTAATTAGTGTGCCATTTCCCCAACTTCAACGAGTCTTCAATTTCCTGATCCTCTGAGAATTGGAACACACTGATGGGGACTCCGCTGCCGCTTAGAGAAACTCATTGCGAAATCACAATGTTCGCATGCAGGCCGTCATCATCACTTTTCACAATTACAAGCCGCAACTAATTCGTATTCAGTATTAGTACAACTGCCCGCAATACCCAGAATTCCAAAGCCCATCAGCCCATGAGCTCAAGTAGCGAGTTAGACCCAGAAGAACCTCGGTCTGTTTCTGAGGCACCCTTAGGGCCCACGGGTTGAGCTGTTGACAAGCCCAATTTGGCAATTGCCCAAAATGTCATTGTTTTATCCATTGACTGTCGCAAGCTCTCGCACCTAGCACATGCGCATATCTCATGCTCGATTAATCAATGACGGTAGCGGTCAACGGATGCCAAACTGTAGGAGGGGACGAGGTAACACACTGTTTTAGATTAACCCCCTACAACTAACGATCACATATCTCCAGATCAAGTTCTCCCCTTGGTCGTCGGATCAGGAGTGATAGACATGCCAAGCAATTTTGCCTTGGGCTGATTGCCTTCCAGTAGCTTCCAATCATACTTCAAAATGAGATGACACAGGGTGATCTTGATCTCTTTCGCGGCGAAGAACCGACCAGGGCAGGCGTGCAGACCATGGCCGAATCCGAGATGCTTGGGAGTTGGGACTCGTGCTCACAAGATGGGCCGCCTTGCTATCCGCCGCTTCACCTTCTCTGGGTGTCTCACGGAGTCTGAGAAAACAGTACCCGTCGTTTCCAGTATTCAGAGATCCACATGTGTATTCCGTCTCCCACGCTCCTCTGGCCCTTTTTGACAACGTGACCGTTTGACAACTCAATATCTGCTAAAGCTGATCTACGCCAAAGGTATTGAAGCCAGATGACTATCGCTATCTCTGCGCTTTCTGTGAAGATATACTTACCTTGCAGGGCAGGCTTTACGCGCTGAAATTCTTTCATCACAATGTTCATCAGCTTGAGTTTATACACCGTCGTCTCTTCAAACGTTGAGTGCCCAGAACGTCGATTGCCTCCTCTCGAAGCGGGTCGAGAAGCTCTGGATGTAAGGCGATATCGATCATCGTTTGCTGCAGCAAATCACTGGTTCTGTGGGTGGTCACCACAGTGAGGGTAAGCTGATGCTTGGCATGGTCATGGAATAGGCCATTTTCCGTCTCCCACCACTCTACGAGGTCATCAAAAGGCGACTCACGTCTTGCAGCTCGCGCAAAGGCTTCGTTCGCATTCCGATTCTCAATGAGCGGAGCGAGCGTTGCATGAGCCCGAGCCAGCTTTCGGCGGAGATCTTGGCACGTAGGCATGATCCAGTGGACAAAAGGCCGTAGTATTCTGGGCCAAACCCTGACATTTTCGTTGGCCGAAAAGACCGCGACGGTGTAGTCGCCTGACATTTTGATGAACTGCTCATCTACGCAAAGCTACTCGCACATGGAGATCCTGGTTGCATTTTTGAGAGAACTCGAACGAGATCATCTTTTGGCTTCATGCAATGCCAATCTGTAAGGATCAGGTCATCTCCGATGGCATGTTGAAGGGGAAAGGCTAGGAGAGTTACCGGTGGAATCCGTCAAACCCGTTTTCGTCGCTACGTTGGCTTCCTGGGACATTGGTTGGGTGAGCTTCGCTGATATTAACTGTCAGCAAACCGGTCGCAGTATCACACCAAACGTAACAGCTCAAATTGAATAAACACACAGCGTCGGCGACAAAGACTAGGATTGGACTTTCCAGCCTTGGCTACCACTCGAGCATCAAGCCAACATTGCAGATACTCCTCGACCCGAGAGCTAAAGCGTTGGCTAGGCACCTGCCAAATTGCGGAAGAAGACGGTAGATTGCTTCTTACGTCCACTTACGATGGCATCGGTGGTGTGGAGTTCAGTGAGGCGGATTTCAAGGAAGTCAATAAGGGTGTTGTGTTGTGCCATAACGACCCCGAGCCGCGTCACATACTCGTCAACAGTACGAAGTCACGCAAGGATGGAGCAAGTCCGTGGTACGAAACTACCGCCATCATTGATTGGGAGATGGCCGAGCTTCTCCCCTCTGCGTTCGAGTTGGATTGCAAGGAGAGTGATCTCGAGTCCTTAAACCATTCGTTGAGCTGGTATCGTCTCTTGAAGGCAAAAATTGCCGATATGGTGCGTCTGGGCCTGCCCACAGTAAGCTCATCAGGGCATTCGAGGTCCATTTCTAAGTCAGCAAGAAAGCTACGCCAGGGTGGGTGGGCCTGTGGTGCTATCGAAGCTGTAAGAGCGAGCGCAGGCGAAATAGAAGCCTTTGCGGGGCCCGCAGCCCCCGTTCCCCCGAAGGAGATGACGGACGAAGATATTCTCAGGGATTTGAGCCATATCCGAGACTAAGGGTTCTAGACAAACTTAGACAGGTAGAAGAATCTTCTTGCAGTCTAAGCTTTTCGACAGCGTTTCACCAAGATGTCAGCTATCAATGTGCTTGCATGGAATAGCCATACCATAGTCAAAGCTAGCAAAAGAAAACGCACCGGCAACAGGTGGATGTAGGTGCAAAATATTCCGAAACCGAGAATCGAACTCGGGGCTATGCCTAACCTCTCACAAGAATGAGAGGGCATCATGTTGGCCACTACACCATATCGGAGATGCCATGAAAAGATCAGGTGCTGCGGAGACCTATGTTTTCTTTAGCGGGTCGCGGCGGGCCTGAACCGCCCACCACTCTCAAGGCCTGGAAGGCGACATGACCTCGCTACGTGCAGCGCGTAATTCCCCTACTTACCAGAGCAGTCGATGTCTCAATTATGAACGAATCGGGCAACTTATATCTTTTCATAGTTGCTGAACATTCAAGGACTCAGTTCCTGACCTCTTTACTCGGATGTCGTTATATCGCCGGACACAGATAAGGTTTTGAGGGCGGAAATATGTGGGCCTTCCGGTCTTCGGCCACGGAGTCTTTGTGGATCGTAGCCGGAAGTTTAAACTTTGCGTCTCCGACGTCACCCCGTGCTCCCGGGAACACCGACAGCTCTTGATCAACGGCTAAGCGTCGCTATCGAGGATTCAGAGTCTTTCGTTGGCTCAAAGTTCTCTTTCTGAGTTTCACCTTATTCTGAGCAGACCGGATTCCAAAGCCTATCGTGGGGTACCGGCTGGCTCGGGTCGAAGAAGAGTGGCCGCCTCTTGCCAGCTGCCTTGGATGGATGTGGGAAGTCTGGTTCATGGAGGACGAAAAACTGGTTTGAACTGACGAGAACTTCTTACCGGGCGTAGCAGTCAAATCATAAGCCTCGTACGTACGCTCTGAACGGACAATCAATTCCTCTTCTGCGGACAGCACCGGGGTTCCGGGAGATAAGAAGAGCCAAATATATACATCAACACCTAGCTAAAATTAAGTGTGTTCCTATTCGAAGATGAATTCAGCCACAGCGATCGTGATGGAGTCACTCGTTTGATGTCCCACGCTGCGACGTCGGCAAAACCCCAGGTCACATCCCGGAAAGAGGAAGAACGTCTGTCTACGACTCCATCCCGTATCGTCGCCTAAGTATGCACTGATAATACGGAAGTGCTGCTGGACGAAGACGGTTTCATAATTCACGCGGGACTCGTGTGGCGTGCGAAGGCCGCCGTTCAGAATTCGTCGGCGTAGCCCGACCACACCACCAAGGGACTCAGTAGAGTCTGATGCTGTTGTTGGCTAGATGGATCATGATCCTGCACTCTCTCATTAGGATTCTCCGTATAAGGAAATGAGATGGTGGCTACAATGTCCCCGCAAATCCCAAAAGGCACGAAGCCTCACTACCACCACTAGAGCCTCCTCCGTCATCCTTGACCACCGTCGATCGCCGACCCTCGAGTATGCCCTCCATCGACGCCGCCGCAGTCTCAGCTGCTATCAAAACAAAAAGGAAACCCTTGATTTCTGCCACAGCAGTGCGCAATGGAGGGCTTCCAACTAGATGGGGCTCAAAGGCACAGCTGCCGGATCGCCACAAGGAGGCCAGGCCCGGACTACGTTTGCCCTGACACACTTCCGTGGTTCTCGACGCTTTTTGAAACCTTCACCGGCCCTTAGGACATGAGACCAGGGAGATTTCCGTCATTCCCACAGCAAAAGAAAAATTGCCAGCCTCTCATCTTGGAAGCTCAAAGAATTTGCACTTCAAAATCTATCTCCCCGCCTACCGCTACCGCAGCTCGACAAAGAGTACAAATCAGAAGTTCATGGGCCATCCCAAGCGTTGTTCACCTACCTAGCATACCCCGTACAGTCCAGTCAACACTATTCGTCAAGTATATTCGGCATTCGTCATGAGACCACCGTGGTACTCGCTCAGCCTGACGTTTTGTAAAGATAAGGTCTTCCAAGCGTGTAATTCGACAGCTGTCAGTTTGTGCCCCCCGATGGGTCTCGTTTGGACTGAATATTGGTATGACGCGAAAGCAACATCGCACTTTGTCAGTCAGCGCTTGCAAGTCAACTATTTAGCACACAGTATGTTACGCAGGGTAATACTATTGTAGGCAGTATATGATGCGGAAATGGGTATCATGTATTCCGAATACTATCGCTCTCAAAACGCCACATGTCCGGCGCGTATCCAACTAATTTTAGCGCACCGCCCTGCTCTTCCCATGCAAACCCGGTTTCCGTTTGTAATGCTCATTGGCAAAGATGCTGGTGTATCCGCACATCAATCCTCGGACAAATTCTCCATTTGAAACGCCTCGCAATGCCTCATTCAAAATGGAAGAGAAAGAAGAAACACCGCAACGAGTGAGCAACAGCCGGCTCACTAAACATGTCAATCTGCGATCAACCACTCTCCTCCCGTCCGCTGCTGTAGCCACTCTCCGCCCCACCCGCTGTGGCAACGGAGCTGCCAGTTGCCGCTGGACCAGCGCTCATGCTTTTGCTCCGACCTCTGACCGTACCAGCAGCCGCGACGGCACTGCTGCTGCTTCTGCGTCTCATGGCCTTGGTCGGAAGAGGAACATCAATATCATCGCTGCTGTCCTGCTTGTCACTGGGTTCATCGTCATCGTCAGGCTCTGCACCTTCCTCGTCGCCACTGGTCATCTCCTCGTCGTCGGGATACTGGATATCCAATACTCGGCCGCGAGAGACGGCAGGTCCGGCTTTCGGTTCATCAACGTCGTCATCCACATCAGAGTCCGTATCAGATTCCGAATCAGAGGAATCACTGTCGAAAGCGAAATACATTCCAGGCGGAGGGAGGGGCATAGGTGCCAACTTCTTGACGTTGCGGGACGTGTACTGGATGCTGACCGGAGGGCGGGAGCGTGGTAATGTCTGTTCCGCGGGCATAGACGATGCCAACGGTGAGGTAATACGTTTGATGATGCTAGGTAAGTCACCGTGCTTCAGCTTGCATGAGGTCGCAGCGACGGAGTCAGCCTTGGGCCGCTTGGTAGTGGCGACAACCATGAAGTGGTCGTCAGGCACTACACCACCGAGGCCGCATGCGTCTAGCTTACTCGAGGGTGGGCGCTGAGGGCTTGTCGACCAAGGGAAGTCCGCCTCGATGTCAGAGTCAACCTCATCAGACCCAGTTTCGGTCTCGGTCGCCACCGCCACGCTGGGAACCTTTCTCCCATCGCTGAGTGGTCGGTATGGCAAAGCGGAGCCCGAAGCGGTGCGGTGAGGTGGATCAGGTCGGAGAAAACCCGTCGCCGTCGGCTGTTGGTCCTGTCCGGCAGAAGTGACGCGTGACGAAGGGGACACGTCGCCTGGATCACCGGAGAGGTCGGTGCAGAATGGAGCACCGCTGTAGTAGATGATGGCGCCGTCTAAACGTCGCTTCTTGCGGCGGGACGATCCAGACCCACTATTCTCCCATCGAGACTCGCCGCCGTTGTTGCTCTCCTCGGCGGCACCAAAAGACGAGCCAGTGTCATCAAGGGAGGTCTGTTCGGCGGATGACGATTGATGAAGGAACAACGGTTTGTAGTGGAAACTGTCGGCCGATGAAATGCACCGGTCGAGCCTAAATTGGTCGGACGTGTTCATCCCGGAGGAGTTGGAGTGGCCGGCCTTGGTGCCCATAAGCATTTTCCGCTTCTTTCGTTGGCCGTCTTCGGCCAATTCGTCGGACTCATCGGAACGACTCATCTGAGAAGTGTCACCAGAACTGTCGCTGCTAAACCTGGTCCCTTCTGTGCCGCCACGCCACCGAATTTTGCGACCGTCCGCCGACAGCTGAAACTTCGTACTCTTCTCGGACACTGCGCTTCGAATGTAGTCAGGTGCGACATTCAACATGTGCAACTGAGCCATGTTGCATAGCAAATTCAAGTAGACCCAGCCGTCGGCATCAGGCGACACATCGTCGTAAGTTGCCAAGCCGGTAAGATGAGGAGGAGCGAGGCCGAGATGTCGGATGTAGTCCATGTTTTCAGTGGGGTTCTGCAGACGGTCAGGGTCGAGATCCCGTGGGCGAGTGGGTCGTTGTTCCGGAGGCGGTCGGTTGGGTGGCGACGTGCTCACTTCGCCAGTGACAGCCGAGTTGCCACCGGAATCAGGCTGCTCGTGAGAGTTGGATGATGACCCATTGTCCTTTGCCATGCCCTTCTTCTCGTCGAAGCCGATACGAGCTTCTCGACTTGGCTCGTTGTGTGGTAGGAGAATATTGGGTGGCCCATGGTTGGTCGTGGTGTGGCCGGTCGCTGGCTCCACCATGATGGGCGCCAGGTTGGCGATGTTGGCAGAGGCTTTCGGTAAGTCTCTGGCAAGGCTTTTGCCGGTGATCCTACCGGTGAATATTTGTTCAAGCCTCCGCACAATTAACTTCTTCTTGTCCTTATCCGTCATTACCGTGTGCCTCGGATACAGGCCCTCGGGTATATCTTTAAGGTAACTCTCTACCTTTTGCTCTGAAGATCTCGCTCGAGAGCTGATGGATGGTCTCGCGAGAGACGTCCCAGATGAGTTTGCCCCGGTCGACATTGACGCATAGGCAGAATCGACTGGCCTGGAGTGAGACCCTGATGAAGAAGATGCGTGCTTCGACATTGACCCGGAGCCCGAGTCGAGTCTGGCGGCGTGCCTTGACTTCTTGCGTGCTGAAGATGCGTCGGCACTGGGAGTATTGCTTTCCAAGCCCGAGGCAAAGTCTCGCAGCGTATTTTCTAACTCCCTCTTTTTCCGTTTTGGAAGTCCATGCATCTTGATCTCGAACAGCTTATCTCGTTTCATCAATTCGGGTCCTTTGTGCTTGTATCGCTTCAGCTCGTTCTTCAGTCTCTTGATTTCCACGGTCAGGTCGTCGATGACACTGCGGTAATCGTCGGCGCTACTGCTGTGAGTCGCGCTCGGCTTGAGCAGTCCAGACACAGGGGGCTTCAGCAGGTGTGCCGGGTAGCTGGCGGGCTTCGGCACGTCTTCATTGGAGGAATCACTCTCCTTTTGGAAGAATGGAGGGTCGACTGGGGATTGTCAGCTACGGTCACCATGTCAAACAGCGCCTCACTAACCATCCATTGCTTGGGAGTACAAGGCGGTGGGATTTTCGTTGTTTTGGTCGAACCATTTCTTGGGATCGCTTGGGCCGGTGTTGTGGCTCTCACCGGACGAATGTCTTCTTGGCGATGAAAACGAACCCGAGCTGGCAGCGGCGGCTGCGAGGGTCGACGCCGCTCTTTCGCTGGCCTGACGCGCGAGTCGGTGATGCAGGAGGGTTACTGAGTGCTCGGGTGACGAGCGCCGGGGCAATGGATGGCCTTTCGGCGACGTCGGCGGTTGCGCGCCTTGCGATTGCTGAACTTTGGGCATGATGGCAGCATAAAGACGTCTTTTGTCCACTTCCTTTGGTGGTGTTGGATTGCTTCGGCTACTGTGAGAGGCGCTAAAGAGGCGACATGGGGTTGGGGGGGTATTGATCGTCGTTGTAGTAGCCGTGGTGTCGGGTTATTCCACTTGGAAAAGTGGAAGTCTCTGATGGATGTTGATAGTTAAAGGTGACTGTGACTGAAAATTTGGCAGGCTGTCAGTGTCTGAAGAACTCAAATGAAAATGAACGGGTTCGGGTGTTGGTGTTGTCGAGGTCGAAGGCTGTATATGTCAAGCTGGTCGTGAGCTGTGATTGGTCGAGACATCGATCGATCGATCGAAGGCTGAGGTGAGGTATGACGACAGCCTTCGTCAGAAACCCGACTTGGTGAAAGGTAGCACCTACAATATTGAGAGAAACGTGCGCCTCAGACCGCTGCTAAAACAGTTCAAAAGGAAGGGAGTGAGCCGTTCCAAAACGCTCGGTTTGCTTCTTGAGCTGCGGGAAAAGGTCGCACAGAGGAAGGGGGAAGCACGCGTGACGCAGGCGGCACCGCAGAACAACATAAAACAGCAACCAGGAAGCGGAGTTGGGCTGGCCGAGGGGCCGCAACGCTCACACTCTCACAAGTCGACTGTTGGCGACGGTAGGAGATGAGTTTAGAGTCCGGCGCAGAAGTTGTCAGTAATAGCCAGGCGCCGGGTGGATATCGCAGTGGAGACTTGGACGAAAGAAATTCGTCTCGCGTCCTCGCGAGAGAAGCCAGGATGCTGTGCGTGAAATGTACTCGGTCACCCTCCTCAGGCTTGCTGGGTCGTTTACACAGGGCAACTGGCTGGAGACGAGAAGATGGAAGCCGAGTGGAATCTTCGGGTGAGTTCCTGACTCGACGAGAATAGCCGGCTGGCTGGCGGAGAGGTGAGTGGAAATCGCAAAGGTTCCGTGAGGGTGCCGACAGATTGGGGGATTCCCGACAAGTGGGACCTGTTAAGTTGAGCGAGAAGTGTCTGCGTGGTGAGGATAAGAGCGAGTGTAGGCAGGTTTGGCCAGCTGATGGTTGGAATGAGATATCTGTAGCAATCGGGATGTGGTGTATGAAGTTGCGCAGGATGATAGTCGAAAAAGGGCAAGAAGGCGACGCGGTGTTGGGCTCTTCGAAGCTACAAATGAGAATGGTCGTGGGTCGGGAAGCCAAATGCTGATGAGAAGGCAAAAAAGGCGAAGGTCAGGACGGAGGTGCCTAGCGGGATGAGACGGGGATTGGTCTCTACGCCCCCTCCGGCAACGAACAAAATCGGTCAACACAAGGCCAATCTGTGTTGAGTAGCAGAGTCGGCAGGCCAAAGCAGAACAGTGCAGACCAAGGAGTAGAGCAGGGCAGGGCAATGGAAGGAGGGACCAGGTGAAGCGAAGTGTGGCCCTACCGACCAGCACGCCCTCCAGCCGGAATAGCTACGTGCGCCAGTATACAGGCGGAGCAGGTAGGTGGTTGCGATACGTTGTTGTCGAGTAGAGTGAACGTATCAGAGTGGTGATTCTGTGTGCGCAGAGCACCTTACCGTAGAGTAAAGCGAGGATTTGCAGTCAGTGGCAGTCAGTATCAGTCGAGTTCGGGGGTGTGTGAGGTAAATGCCAAGGCCACTGCCGTAACCTCACTTTACACGCCCTCTCATTTGCCCGTCCCTTTGCTTGTACTCCTAGCCAGCACGCTGCCAGAGAGGGCAACCAGCATCGGGCTGGGTATGCGCGGCGGGCCATAAAAAAAAAAAAACACTTGCGCGCACCCACACAGAGAAAGGGACAGAGCAGAGAGGGAAAAGCAGACGAGTGAGTGAGGTCGAGTTCAAGGTTGCGAAACGTTTCGAGAGTCTAGCCAGTTCTCCACGCGCAGGTGGCAGGTGCGGCCCCACATCAGCATGGAAGCTCTTTGGTCTGATCTCCAGGTCGTTGCAGGGTTCTTGGGATCGAGAGTCAATCGAAGAGGCAAGTGGGTCGACAGTCCGAGGGGTGGCTGCCGAAAAGGAGGGGGTGTGGGTGCTCGCGGCAACCACGACTTTTGGCCCTTGGACTACCATTCCTTCCGTCTTCCCAGTGTTAGGAGGGCAGTGACATCCAGACCCAGAATTGGTGGCAGCCGCTCAAGGTACGTTCCTGGCCTACGCGGCACGCAGCATTCGTACGTGGTAACTGTGTGGTGTAGGTAGGCATGTAGGCATGTAGGCACATAGTCCATAGTAGATGGGCAGGCCTAGGCCCAGACCCTTTCCTCTGCGCGAGAGCTGTGCGGCGCCTTCCCCTCCCCGTCTGACCTCGTGTGTTGCTCTTGCCTGCAAATGCTTCGTATACCGCAAAGAACATTACCGCTCGACTACCTCGCCTGCTCGAGCTGGCTCATGCCCTGTGTGAGTGTGACGAGCATCCATGTCGTTAAGTTCCTTCTGTACATAAGTCGAATGGAGATTACGTTATCAACTGGAGCGTATGACTGGTTGAGGTGATCACTTTCCTTCAGAGGTGTTAGCGCCTCACGGTGACCATCGCCTTCCCACGGTACGGATATCCAGAGATAGAGAGCCCTTGGACATGGTATCACATCACGTGCCGCGGTCGCTCACAATTCACATTCGGGCCCGGTTGCGGTGGCAAACTGCCAAACTCGCGGAAACGCTGGAACCATCCGTCAGTCTCCATTCCGCGAACCACTTCTGCCGGCCGGGCTCGGTGCCTGACTGGCCTGGGACGCCTGGGCACCTCATCCAAGGCAGGCACTCCTACTGTGTAATCGTAATAATGGACGAGACTTTGCAGGCCTCCCTGGCTTCTTCGGCCTCTCGACATTGCCTGCCAATGCCAGTGGCAGCACCTCGTTAAATAAGTACAGTACGTACCGTAGCGCACCATGAATGCGGTAAACTGTGGTGAAGAGCCGATCATTATTGCTTGATCCGCAGCGCTGGCTTATGTCACACACTAGGCACGCTACAGAGTTTACAGATACTAATTACTGCGTAAGATCATGTGTGGCAGGCAAGAGAACAAACAGGAATTGTTCAGTTTCAGGGTCATTTGCAATTAGAGTTCATCCTCGACATGATGAACAGGCCGCTGCAGCCGGTTTGCGTCGTGGCATCTATTGCGTCGGCGTCGCACAACGTCCCTGGTTCTCATTGACTTGACGTAGGGATGGAGGGTCCGTACTTGGCAAAAAAGCAAGGTACTTGTGAAGCCATACATAGAACTCCGTACGGATACAGTACGTGGTCATTACTTACAGGTGTGTGGAGTGAGGCACCTGAGAGCAGGTAGTCAGTTAATGCGAAATGACAGCCGGCATTTGTTGAAGGAGTATCACCGTGTCCGCGGCCTGTGCCTTCCTCCTACATGGCAGTAAGGGGGAAAATCGTCATGGCCAATCAAGAGCCCCAAAATCTGCCCACGGGCCGTATGGTGGCTCGGCAGTTCCCAGTCGAATCCGCAGTCTCGTGAGGTCTGCGATCTCGCTTTTGCTGTGTCATCGACCACGACGACGCCGTGCCTTGCCTCACACGAGAGAACACAGCATACTAGATTGGCTGCAATTATTTACACGGTTCATGGCACGCGCGCTGCTACCTCATGCCAGCGCTGTCATCGCCGATTTGCTGTTTCTCCTGTCACATTGCGCTTTCCCGACAGACACCCAATACCGCACGACCTGGTTGAACTCGACCGACGCAGTACAGTGAAGACTGTTTGCTACACACAAAGCTAACGATACTCACGCCAATGGAAGAAGGGCTTTTGCCCCCACCGCATCGCAGCCGCCATTTGTCGTACGCAGTAGTGTCGTGTACGTGCAACCATCTCAGAAAGCTTGCTGCTCATCGCGTCAATCAGCCGCCAATCTGGACTTTGGGTTTCTCCTTGGTATACGCCCAGGACCCTTCAATATCATCAATCCTTTGTGTCTTGCCTTTCGCAGGTGGAGATGGAACGAACGAACGACTGACCTTTGCTCCAATCACACGGCGCGGACTCGTCTCCGAGCATGTGCTCCACGTTTCTCCATCTCGATGATTGGCCCACACTTCTGCTTTCTGTCATCATAGCAGGATTGATCGGCAGGCCAACCCCAACAACGACAACCACTAATACCTGCACCATTGCACGTCACCGTCTGACCAGCTGCAAGAAGAGACTCTATCATTGAGCAACATCGCTGGCGACTCGCTGCACCAACGTCATTCTCTGGCCCGACCTTCCAGCCCAGCAGCCGACAAGGCAGACCTCACCTTAGGGCTGCGCAAACGCCGATCACCTGCCCTTTCTAGCAGATGCTCACTCTCAGGTACCGGCCCTTACCGTCCCCGCCTTGCTTTTCAGGGTCCTCTTGGGCAGAGCCTTGTGTTGCGCTGTGATCGGATCCCCTCTGGCCATTTCCGCCGTGTACGATTATGACGCAATCGCAGGTCTCGTAGCATCCGCCTTGCATGTCGCCACCTTTCTCATTCGCCCCCCGACTCGAAGAAAGATACGACGATGAGGACGAAAGATCACTGCGACCCATCGATGGATCACGGGGGGGGGGGGGGGG
>QAPG01000047.1:40362-73810 GCA_004366825.1 Colletotrichum spinosum | reverse complement strand
GGGGGGGGGGGGGGGGGGGGGGGGGGGGGGGGGGGATATCACAGAGAAAGAACGCCTTCGGAGGTGTGGATGGGATCCGGGCGCGGGTGGATCGGCGGTGTCATGGCCGGGCGGCGCCGAAAAGAGAGGACGAACGGCCCCGCCTCGTGGGAATCATTCCGCCCTGTGCAGATTTGCCTCTATCTGAGTGTTCGGACTCAGGGCTTGACTTGACGAAACCACAGACGGTCCGTCTCGAAGCACAGCAAAGAGCAAATCAGGGCAAGAAGAAGCGGCTTCCGGCGATGTCTTGGGCGCGCTCAGCGCTAGCATTATTCCAACCAATAAGCCGCCACCGCTCCGAGCTCTAGAATAAGGTTCCTCCTCTCGATCTCTATGAGCCGCATCGTTAGCGTGGATCGGAAGCTTCCCAAGACCCTTCGTGCAGCAACAAACTTCGCCCTCACTTCCCCCAGGCCGAAGGCCAAACGCCAGTAGGCCAGACTGCCACTTCTCCGACGACAACGACAGCCTTGATCGCCATTTCAGCCACTCATCATGGGCCACATATCGGGTTTTGACAGATTCGCGATCCCTTCTACCCTGCGCAAGTCCCCAGATTCCCATTTCGATGGCCACAATTTCGCATCTGGACGCCAAATCCCCATCTGGAATCTTCCTCCCCCTGGTCTAGATCTCCTCAAACCCCCAACGGCCAACCATTGATGTGGAGCAGGCCTTTCCAGATCCTCGGGCACTCGCAACAAGGAGGGGAGTGTCTCTCCCCGCGGTTGCACGCCGTCAGTTGGTCATCGAGGGTGAATCGAAGGGCCAGTCGCATTTGCTTTGCTCAATGCCATTCAACCTCCTGATGCCTGGCGCACTCGATCTTGAGCTCTATGGGCCCGCCCGGCTGGCCTGTCAGCCGCTGGCCACGTGACGTGCCCTCGAGCCCTCGAAGCCGCGCTGATGAAGAGTCACGCGTGCTGGGAGTGGCACCACCCGCCTTCCACCGATCCCTATCCCACTTCGGTTCTGTACCGTGGCTGTCTGCAAGCTTTGTTGGCCGAGACCATCGTATTGCTCTCCCGCCAACCCCTGCCCTCTCTCTCGAGGGCGAGATGCCGGTCTTTCGGCACACAGACAAGCCTGGTCCTGCTGTTGCATACAATCGTCGTGTTTGGGACTGATCACATTTCGATCTCTGTCATCCGCGGTGATTTCGCGAATCTGCCCGACTGGGGGTGAACGGGATTACATGCAACGGCATCCCTCCAAGCTTCGCCGCTTCCCAGCCCCGCCAACCAGACATTTTCTCCCACGTCCAGCCCACCACCACGCCGAACCCGTCGGCCTGACTTGCATACCCAGTGTGTGCTACGCAAGAGAATTTCTAAATAAGCTTCCGTATCATCGTAGGGGTTCAGGTGGAAGATGAGCAGGAATTTCGCCGATTGACAGGGAAGGCCTGTTCCGCCAGACCACTTGACAAGCTGCGGCGCAGCCGCCAAGATATTTTCACACCACTCGCGACGCGCCCAAAGCCTTTTGGCCATCACCTCAAAGTTCTCAACCCACGCGTTAGGGCACATTTACTTCGTCGCAAGTTATCTTCAACGGCGACTGTAATTACTCTGGGGAAGCTTTCTTCAAAGTGTCACATGTTCTTGCCGCCACAAAGGTTTGACGATCAGTGGCCAGATATGGCTCTCTGCTGGTATGGCTGCGAAGGCCAGGTTGTGCTATTTGTGATCAATCAACTCCAACACCGCAGCAGATGCAATCTCCTGTTCAACGAGTGTTGGAGCTGGTGTCAGTCTGTCGACATTGTCGACATTGTCGAGCCAACATCAACCATGTTCATGACGGCGGCACGAACGGCAGATCGACGTAGCGAGAAGTGCTGCCGTCCGAACGGGTTACGGCCGTGATTTGCAGTTTACGGATTAGATGAGCTGACCATGGTTGCCGTTATGGGGCCGGACCCAGGCCTCGTGCAAGGCCAAGCGAACCGCGGCTCCTGACGGCTGGTTCCCATGGGTTATATACAGCTTGAACGTTCCAGCTCGCTGAACCTCTCGTGATATGGCACGGGGTGACACTACAGTCCTTCAAGGATTGTTTGACCTTCCTCCGTCACATCCACGTCCAGACAGGCCTTGTGACCGACTTGGTACTGCGTGAAGAGCCCCAGTGTGCTCAGCGAAGCCCCACACTGAGGGTTTCTGCCGCGGCATCCACAACATCTCCGCCTCGCAACCTTGGGCCATGATGACCAACGCCAGCCCCGCTCCTTCATCCATCTCTGGAAGGCAAGATGGCCGAGCGGTCTAAGGCGCCAGCTTCAGGCACCCTGAGTCTGCTGGTGTGGAAACACGCGCGAGTTCGAATCTCGCTCTTGTCATTTTTGAGTAGATGTTAGGTCTAACCTTTATATCCTCATTTTCTTCTTTTCGTTTTCAACTTCGTAGCTCAGTCCCGCGTCAGAGCCAGGTTGTGTGTGACTTTGAATATCTAATGCTAGCCACAATATCCTCATATCTATACGGCAGCAGTGTGATGCGCTGGTTTCCATCCTTTCGATCCCAGACGAGATATACCGAATGAAGGGACTCCGACTGATCACCATTGAATTTCTTGCCTTACCTTTGAATCTTTGACATATCGTGCGTTTGATTTTTTACCCCTAGTACACAAGACGTTACAAATAAGAATTGCCCGTGTTGCTATACCCACGATAATCATCAAGCACGCTCATGTAGACCCGTACTCATCGTTCAGCGTATGTACTTGGATCAGAGTACTAGGACTACAACAGAAAAGAAAGTGACAAAACCCGTAGAAATGTCCCAACTTTGAGCGGAAACAAGCTGCGAAGCGAAAGATGCTGTAATGTTATCCGCCTCAATTCTCTGACTTCCTTATCTCGTAATCGGTATTTTTCTGGAGTCTGATCGGTATTTTATTTGCCTTGCTCTCCTTCATCGTCTCTTGCCCGCCCCCCTCTTCTGTTGTCGTCTGTTGTTGGAAACATTATCTTTCATTTTCTGTTAGTTTGTTGCTTCGTAGACGCTGTCAATGTCATCATGGTCTGTCGTCGTTGTCCATCATCCACCATCTTGATCAGGTCCGCGGCCACCCAGCGGGTTGCAAATGCTCTGCCAATGACGCCATTTCCCGTGCGCCTTTGCCCTTGGAGCCTTGGTCTTTTATAAATATCGGGCCCATGCAAATGACTGGCTGAATAGCTGGCCTGATGAACTTCATTGTGCAGCAGTTGCTCTGCAGTGTCACTCGGCAGCTTTTCATGCGCTTTTTCTAGCTACCTATGTAAGAGGGCGCAGGTGCATACGTGCCGGACACTTAATACTGCATTAGTCGAGCACCTGAGTAAAACTGGTCAAATGTGAACGTAGTGTCTACTTTCTACCGCGTTGCTGGATCAATGTAGATAATGACTTAGTCACGATGGAAAGTGGCTCTAGACCGATACCGTCTATTCATTACCTAACAGAACTTCAGACCGCTCAACTAGTATTTCCTCATTGAAGTTCACGATGTACCTGCCCGCAGTTCATGCAAATGCCTGATGATCTTAATGACCCTCTCCCTGTCGGAAAGGTCTGAAAGTGACCACTTGGCGCCCCTGAAGAGCTTCAAAAAGACCCAGAGGGCAAGAAAGACGAATATCTGTGGCAGTTGCAATCTTAGTACGTCGCTCTCCCGGGCAGTTTCAGGGGAAGGTTTGTCCTACAGCCAGGTATGCAGATAGGAAAGGCAGAATATTGAAGCTCTTCCATACAGCCGCTCCGTTGCAGACCAAAAGAAGGAAAAGGCAGCCGCACAGAGCCACGTGAGCCAGGAATGGCTGGCCGTGGCTGCGGTACGGATAGTCGTTGTTCTCGTAGTTCCAGCGCTGGACCTGGGGTATCTTGCGGCTTTCCAAGGCGTACCGATGCTTGTTGATGCTGAGAGTCATGTCAGAACACGGCAACGAAAGATATTGTTCGCAACGCACCAGTTATAGTAGCGGATGAATGCCAGACACTGACACGTCCATACAATCACGACGCCCGTGGACCCCATCATGGCCAGGATTTCAATAAACTGTCTTCCAAATCAGTCTTCCGATTCACGGGCAGCGAGCCAAAACAAACACAAATAGACACTCACCATCCCAATCGGCGTCGTCGTATCCGTCCCTCCCTTGATCTGCAGAAACGGCACCCACCAAAACGCCAGCGCCGAGCACACCATCGCCCTCAGCGGCACCTTGCGCCCGTTCGTCCTCCCGAACCAGGCCAACAACCGCAGCACCCACGGCTGGCCCGCGCCGCCGTCGAGGCGGCTCGTCAGGCCGAAAAGACTGCGCGACGCGACGTAGAGGTTGGTGTTGGCGCAGGTGAGGGCCGTGAAGACGAGGAACACGTTGAAGGCGTGGTCGAGGCCGTGGCGGACGGCGTCGCCGGCGATGACGACGAAGACGGAGGACGTGGGCTCGGCGGGGTTGCAGCCCGGGTAGGGGACCCAGCTGAGCCGCGGGAGGGCGCAGTGGTCGTGGGGGATGTTGAGGGAGGCGAGGGCGCCGCTGAGGGTGTAGGCGACGGCGACGAGGACGGAGATGTAGATTGCGGAGAACTTGACGGTGCGGCCGATGAGCGTTTCGGGGCTGGGGTTGTCGTCGGGTGTGGAGGGGTGTCGGGGTTTGGATTTGGGCCATTTGGCTTCGAGGGCGGAGGCGGCTACGATTTCGACGCCGACGTAGGCGAAGGCTGCTATCGAGAGGGACATGCTGGGTAGAGTGTCGGCAAATGTGAGGTGTGGAGGATGGGAGCGGGTCGGCTTACAGTAATGCGACGACCCAGTTTGGTGCCGCATCTTTGTCATAGCTGAAGGGATCTTTGAATACTGGGGAGGTTAGCAACGATGGGAGCTGGTGATGGAGTGAATTACTTGGTATGGCGCCCTCGCTCGGACCGGAACCTGTACAATGTGAGTATGATGCTGCCTGGGCAAATGTTGGAGATTGATATCACCTTGGGCTGTGATGGCGACCAAGGCCACTACAATCACGACCAAGAAGGTGATCTTGATACCGCCGGTCACGACCTCAATCCACCCATAGATCTGTTATGGAGTCAATACGACCCAGCAAGGCCGGAGCCATGAGACTTGCCTCTATGCCGAAGGCGTTGACGAAAACCATGATGATGGGTATCAAAACGTAGACGACGCCCACCGACAGGCCCTGGTCTTGCTCGCTGATCCAGAAATTCATCAAGGCGGAGCTTGTTGCGATCAGCGCCGCGAACCCTACGGCGTAGGTGAACCTCGGAGGTCGTCAGTTTCTCACGTCGCGGGGACACGTCTTGGCGTGGACAAGCTCACCAGTAGGCCACGCCGACAGCGATCCCGAGCTCGTGGTCCACAAAAGTGCCGACGTAAACCGACAGCGCGCCCGGAACAGGCCAGATGCAAAGCAGTTCTGTGACGCACTGCATGACAGCCCAGGCCAAGAGGCCGACGAGGAGGAAGGCCAGGAGTACGGCCAGCGGTCCGCCGAGCTCGAGAATCTGTCCGCTTCGCCAGTAGAGGCCGGTGCCCAAAGTCCCATTGATCGTAATCATCTAAGCGAGTAAACCATCAGCTTATCCTTGGGAGATCCATACGCCGGTCGACGTCACTTACGAACAAGTGGATCCCCCTCAATTTCCGCCTGACGGTCCTGTCCGGTTCCGGCCTCACCAATATCTCCAAGCGAGGCCTCTCCGTAAAGCCATTCTTGATGGACGCGTCGTCGGTGGGAGCGGCGGAATGACTGTATGCGCCTTCGGTCGAGCTCTCGGCCGTGCTTGATATCGGAGGCGGTGGAGGTCGAAGTGGGTCTCCGGCTCTAAGTTCGGTGGTTTCGGGAACACGGAGCCAGTCCGGGAGCCACTCGGGGGTGGGGTCACTGCCCCGACCCGGATCCGCCATGCCGATGTGTTGTCGCACGTGCTGCGAAAGTACGCGACACAAGACAGAGAAAAGTCCGACTAAAGAACAGATTGAGCAAAGGCGAGGGAAATATATGGCTGTGCTGGGGAACGTGACAGTTATTCTACTCCAGGTTCTGAACATGTTCTTTTCTTCGACGACGATCAGGCTAGACACCAGCCGCCGATCTGTGATCCTTTTCGCGGCTCCAGGGGGTCGGACTGCATGGCTACGCAGGCACAGCGCCCGCTGCTCACGGCGACGCCCAGGGGACGGGGACAAACATCAGCCAAATACAGCAACTAGGCACATCGTCTCTCGGCGGAAGCCTAGCTGTGGCTCATGGCCAGCTTGGCTTTGGGGCTCAAGTACGGTTCGCTCTTCGATTCGTCCGGCTATTAATTATACAGGACTAAGTCTACTTTCTCGTATTCAGGGCATTCCAGAGTGAGGCTGCCGCACGCATGTGTGTCTTGTCCCGCCACGGGCGTCTGTCACACACCTTCCTCATCGGGCTACGGCGCGGTCTGTCTTGGCTGTCGCCGTCTGACGCTCACATTTGGTGTGCTGTCCAGGGCCTTTTTATTTCTTTGCAAGGAGAGTTCAACCGCGCGTGGAAGCTCAATCGAAGCGGCGAGAAAGATAGTCACGAGAGCTTCACCTGCCAACAGCCCGTTAGAATAGGCCTGCTAAGCTGGCTTGAAACTGACGCGACCGAGGTAGTGTAACAGAGCTGGCAATGGAGCGCGAACCGCGGATGCAGGCTCTCGTTGGTGACGTGTAATGTGTCGCTACTCGGAAGTGGACACGCAGCCGGCCTTTCGGTAACGCTCTGCCCGCCTGCCGTGAGCAGGGAGCGTGACATATTTGTATCTTGGACCCCTCGGGCTCTGCAGATTTAACCATTACCCAACGAAAACGACAAATACCATCCCCAGGCATATTGTGAACATGAGCGATGTGGAACAGAACGTCACGAGCCGGTACCTCAGGAAAGCCAGCCTCCAGCGGCTGCTCGAAAGGCTCTTCCCGGGGCGGACCGACTTTAGCATCGAAGTATGCCTTGCGGCGGCGGCGCAGCCTGCTGTCCACCCCCCCCCTTTCACAGAGGAACCCCTGTCAGCTGAACGGTGGCCTGCAGATGAGGGATGACGTCTGGCACTTCAAGGCGCCTAGGAAGGTGGAAAGCGTACGTTGAATCGTCTGAGGGGGCAACGTTAAAATGGAATTTGTTGGCTGATTACTTCGCTGGCTAGGCTGATATCGAGTAAGAGAAAGGCTCACACACAGCCCTCGAGCTGTTTGCTAATGGAAATTGTTCACCTGCAGCGCGATCCGAGACGACTGAGGAGTCGCCTGGAGGAGCGGAGAGCCCGACGGTCGGCAATGCCCCTTAGCGCCGGGAGTGGGAATGGAACGCGTTGGTCCGGAAGATGGGCAGACTGAATGAGGGCTTTTGGGTGGTACATGGCCGGATGAGGGGCACACGAGGTCGGTTGAGGTACATATTTAGCACTGAGAGTTCGCACAAATTGCCAAGCTTGATTGAATCTGACCTGCGTTCTTCATCCTGGCTCATCATCAGTCTTGGCCGTCGTTAACAAGGCCGAGATGGCGCTTTCTGAGCAATGCTTTGTCGACCACCTCATCGAGCCGGTGAAGTTGGTCGAGTTTTCCGATTGCCCGTCAGCGAAGGGCGACTCCGGCCCGACCGCTTACAGGCTTATGGACTATGAACGGCTCGATTTGTTCACAAAGTGCAACCGAAACGAGAATTACACGTACCGCTTAATGTAGGTAGGGAGTTGGTCTCAAGAGTAATGATAAAGTGTTGACGAAACATTGCAGATCGATCTGTCAGCGAAACTCGTGGAGGCCTCTGCAGATCACCAAGTCGATGCTGGAGCTTCTCATAGACGACTTTGAGCTGGACCAGTCGCTATGGGATCTTGCATCGTGCTTCTACACCCGCAACATGGACGTTGAAGAGGTCTTTTGCATGCCCTACACGGAGAAGAGAAGCGGCACGGTCGTCGGTAGGCGGATCTCTTGGCTCGAGATGGAATCAAACTAACGGCCTGGCCTCAGAAGCGTCATATTCCATACGATATCCAGAGTTTAAGACGGAAGGTGACAAGTGGGTTCTTAGACAGACAGGCGTCTACCAGCGCATCAACCTCAAAACGCGCCAATCCTTCTTCATACTGTTCAACCCGATGCCCAACTCCAAGGTTAGCCAGGCTGCCGAGGACTGGCTACTGAAAAAGTCGCAAGATGTGGAGTACGACCCTCTCTGGCTTCACAGAATTGTCCTCGAGTCGTATCTGCCCTCGTGGAGGTCTTATATCGCCTCGCTGGAGAAGCAGTTCCTCCCCATGGTGAGCCTCTCGAACTTGACCTCTTCCTCCGTTTCTCATACTCAACCCTGCAACAGGCGCACGAGACCTTCTCAAACTTCATCGAAGAACCCGCAACGCTGAAACCCAGCCACCTCACGACGCTCGCAAGCATGGAGAACCGCTTCCTCCAGATCCCCGCCATCCTGGCCTCGGCGGAGGACGTTCTGCACGAGCTCTCCGAGCTGCACTCCCTGCTCCGGACCCACGATTCGCACACCATGCTCCCCAGCTCGGCAGTCGACTTCGCCAACCTCCGCCGGCGCTGCGGCGCCTCCTCGCGCGCGGCCATGTACCTGCACAAGCGCGCGCAGACGACCGCCCAGCTCCTCGCCAACACGCTGTCCTTCCGGGAGCAGCTCGACACGCGCAAGCAGAACGAGAGCATGCTCAGTTTGAACAAGTCGGTGGTCTTTATCACTACGCTGACGCTGCTGTACCTGCCGCCGTCCTTTGTCGCGGTGAGTACTTTCTCCCCATAATGAACGCCAGACGCTATGATAGGAAGCTCACGAATCAAAAATCAGACCTTCTTTGGCATGAACTTCTTCGACCTCGACAACGAAAACAACAGGATAATCAGCACCCCCATGATCTGGATATACATTGTCTGTTCCATCCTCCTCACCGCCGCGACCTTCTTCATCTACCACATGCTCCTCGACGGCGGCCCGCTCGGGAAGCGCAAACTCAACCTTTCAAGCCTCAAAGATTGGAGAGAAATGAGATTATGGGTACGCAGGCGGTCCACGTTTGCCGAAAAGCAGCCTCTATCGGTGTCCGACGCTTGCTAGGAAGGACGGGTTCTGGATGTATTGTCCCCAGATAAACTAATCCTATGTATCGCGTGCCTGTTCGCCTCGACCAACGCCGCGATGAGAACGTAGCGTTTCGCGTCGCCGTCGACGAGTCTGACCGTGAACTCGTCGTAGTCGAACAGCTTCGGCACCTGCGCCAGCTCCGTGACGTGTGGCGGGTCTTTGGCGGTGGGCATCTTGATCTGCAGCAGCATGATTCTGTGGTGTGCGCGTTTCGTGCCAAAGGCGAGGAGCGTGTCGTCGCTGCTGTTGACTACTATTTTGAGGATGCGGTACTTGTCGATGACCTTGTGGACCACGCGCGAGGCGCTGTTGTTGTTGTTGTTATCGTCGTCGTCGGCGGCGGCGGCGCCCTGCAGGAAGTCGATGCGATAGAGGTGCCGTTCGCGAGCGACGACGATGCAGGCCTCCTGGTGGTGGAACTCGGAGAAGGCCGTGAAGAGGCTGGCGGTGTTGGCATCGATTCCCTGGGCGGCTCGAGTCAGCCATCGAAGGATGCCGCTGTTCCTCGCCGGCGACTTACCTGGGGCTTGACATCCACCGGCTGCGTCGTTCTCGTCTGCAGAGAAAAGGAGACGATGGAAACTTGGTGCCCGTCGTGGCTTGTAAACTCCGGGCGCACCACCATATACCCGTCCGTTTGGCTGCGGAGCGAGATGCTGATGACGTCCTCTGCCGGCCAGCCCATGACCGGCGGCTGCGGGAAGTTGAGAGGAGTGTTGGTTCCGTTGGATCCCGGGTCCGGGGTTTCGGTGTTTACTATGCAACTGAATGGGAAGTTGGCTTGTTGTGAGTCTCTTCGTCTAGCATGGGTGTTTACTTACCCAGAATCGACGAGGTCGGTGACCCTCGCCTGGAACATGAAACCTGGTCTTCGTTCATTTTCCATGTCTTGAATCGTACAAACTAATGACTGATGGTCCGGAGATATTGCGAGATTATTGATCTCTGAAAAAGGTAGAGATACGCGGTGACAGGTTTTCAAGGTGGCATCGACCGACGACCCAGCTTCGAGGTCGAATATGTAACACTGATAAACGTCAGATATGCAGGCCGATGTACGGTAAGCTTGACTCACGTTAAACGATCCACCCGTAGTCGATGCTATCAGATACCTCTCGGTCAAGGCGACAGCCTTCCAGAAGTAGGTCGCACTCCCAAGCGAGAAACCGTCTGCTGGCTTGAGTATGTCGTCTTGAGAAGGGGCCGAGAGCGACGTGAAGATTGTGAGTTTGATGTCGCTCCAGTAAACCAGAACGGTTCCCCTGGGAGATATTTTGCACCCCTTCAACGAGTCAAAGTTGTCGGGGGGTAATCGCCACTGCCTGACCCTGCCATCATCCGAGTTCTCGTCCGTGGATGGTTTGGCTCTGAGTCTGCTCAAGTCAGCCACTTGTTCTCGTGGTATTAGAACCAGGAGGACACCTTACTTGTCGATCATGGACGGCCTTCTAACTTTTGGAACCTCCTCCGCAAACAGAGGTGTGGCTCGCGCGTGTTCCAACGCTTTATAAGCCTCCATCGTCTCTTTCAAGACCTGCTCCACGTCCCTCGCAGTGCACCGCTTGTGTTGATCGACGTGCAGCGACTTGTCTTCGAGAAATTTGAGCACGTGGTGAACCGCCCTCTTCTCCGCGGGACTCCTGCTGCCGGCCTTGTTCGCGAGTTGGTGGTGCCAATCCTTGACCGCATCGTGCAGTACGAACCTCCCGAATGACCTTTCAGCAAAAAACCCGTCGAATCCTTCATCTGTACCGCTACGGCCTCTTAACCGATCGCGTCCGTACGCGTCGATGCTCTCCGCGCCGCCTTCTAGGTATGCGAACACGACACTTAGCACGCAGCCCAAGGACCAGACGTCGCTCTTCGTGTTCATGACCTTGCCCGTCATGAACGACTCTCGCGGCAAGTAGGTCCCCTGGCCTCTCCTGTTCTGGGTGGCCGAGTGAGACTCTTCGTGCGACTTCTTGCGCGGCCTAAACCAGATGCTGAAATCCCGCTCTTCCGATTCGGCATGGTTCCTGCGCCGCACCTTCACCCTCGACATGCCAAAGTCGCTCAGCTTCCACACGTAGCGCGGCTCCTTCCCCTCCCCGACGTCGCTGTCCTTGAACACGAGCACGTTGCTGGGCTTCAGGTCCATGTGGTAGCAGACGACGTCCTCGAGGTCGGTGGACCGCAGGTCGTGGTGGAGGAAGCCGAGCCCCGCGGCGAGCCCCATGGCGGAGCGCAGGAAGCTCGCCCGCGTCTTGGCCGTCTTCGTCGTCGAGTGGTTCTCGAGCTTCATGTACGCGTTGAGGTCGCACACGGCGAGCGGCATGAAGAGACTGTACGTCGCCAGGGCCGACTCCACGGGAGACTCGACGTGCAGCGTGCCCAGGTTCTCCATGATGTTCTCGCACGTCTTGGACGCGCCGAGGATCATCTTCATGATCTCGCCCTCTTCGCGCGGCCGCGCCCCCAGGGGTCTTTGCACAATGTAGTCTTTGCGGGCAACCCACTTCTCCTTGTTGGAGACCGTGTCCGTGTGGCGGTCCTCGATGTGTCCCGCGGCGATCTTGACTTTGAACACTCTCCCAAAGGATCCGGATCCGAGCAGTTTCTCTTCGAGGTATGGAAGACGCTGGGTTTCGCCGTTCTTGATGATGGTTTCCTCCCGTTGATGAAGCACCACAGTGCAGAAGATGGCTTGCTTTTCATAAAACTTGTCGACTGCGTCTTCGTCGTCGTCGAAGAAGTCTCTGAGGGTATCCTTCTCGGCTGGCAGCGAGCCTGCATCGTGGATTCTCTGGATAGCCGGCACTGGCCAGGCAGCAGAGACGAGCTTGGCCACGAATAGCCTTGCCGCGGTGACAGGGCAGTCTGCAAATAATAGTATGGCGATGAAGACGTGAAGACGCCTTGATTGCACGCGATCAACAAACTCTTCCTCAGATGTTGTGATCTGGTGGTGGCCAGGAGGCGCATGGTCAGACGAGACGACACTCTGGAAGAAGAGTCGCAAGTAGTGAGACTCGAGAATACTCTCGGCTGTCCCTCTTGTGACGAATTGCGCTCTGGCAATGTCCCTTCTCTCCAGCCTCTTCTTCACGCGGTCCCGAATGTCCCGGCACAGCTCAATGTACTGCTGGGACGCCATCGTTGGCCTTGGCAAATCCACGCGGTTGAATCGCCCGCATGTCGTTGTTGGTGGTGATCAGAAAAGGCCTACCATACTGCGCGCGTGGATCTTGGGAAGAGAAGAGCGCTTGTGGCACCAGGGACGGGGTGGTGAGACAAGATAACAGACGACTGGGGGCCGCAGGCGATTGAGTGATTGGGTACCGACCGGAGGAGTAAGCAGGGAAAATGTGTATGCAGCTGATGAGATGACGGAGTCCTCAGGTAAGGCAAACTCGGCTGCCCCTCTTGGTGTGCCTACATGTACGCGCCGCATCTCGGCATGCATGGTGTAGGTGGTGGGACGACGTTGCACCCGGTCAGTGGGAATTGGCAAACATAAGAAGAGGAACCTATTTTCAACCTCATCCCCTGGGAAAATAACAATTGGCTTGAATGTGTCTACGTGAACTTGTTCTAACCTTTGACTGACTGCACATGTCGTCTACTTTGTAATTACCGTATAGGACTGTACTGCTGTCACCAATATCCTGCGGAGAAGGTTACCATCTCCGAGAGGAATTTGTGTCTTTAGTCTGATCCCTCGTCTCATACACAACGTTGACTTCATCCGTCCGCACTATTTTCCCCGCGACACGAGGACTCTGCTGCCCATCGTTAGATGCAGAGGTTTTGGTGGATGCGGCCATGTTCTTTGACGACTCGAGTATGTTTTCTTGGCTATCTCCGTCATCGATGGTGAAGTTGAGGTCTTCTTTGGGTCTCGATTTCCTCTTACGATGGCTGAGCTCGATACGACTTCCAATTGTTTTACTGTGGGGACCAGAAAAGTCGCAGTATTGGGGCGTCGACTTGGAGCCCTTTGCTGAGCTGAACGGGTTTCGTTTAAGAATAACCTCCAGCAGCGGTCGCATGATGGGAATTGAGCTCGCGATGATGATTGTACTACCCTCAACACTGTTCACGGTAAGCGTTGGATTCGCCGAGGGGAGGAGCGAGAGGTTATTTACACTGTCCATATAACGAGGTCCGAGGTGTCGTCTGCGTAAATATGAAGTGAGTATTCAGAAAGAAGAAAGGAAAAGACGCCATCACTGACATGAAAAGTCTGCGCTACCAAGAGAGGGAATGCGCGTTGTTTTGTACATAGCGACGACACCTGAGCTATGTGGAGGTTAGATGAGGTTTGCGACGAGTGAATGGCGTCTTACATCACACCAATACCCAGCGCCCACGACAAGGCAACCTTCTTCTTCAGGGTCATCTGCAGATTGAAGAGCACGACGGAGGGATACACGGCAAGGTACACGTCGACGAATGCAGAGAGAGCTAGAAAAGGTAACGAGTTAGACTTGACCAGAGTTCAAGAGACTGAATATTATACTTACAGCCAGCGAAGATGCAGAATCCGACAAGAATGTTGGCGCTGAAGCAAGTACCAGCCACCGAGAAATCCCATAAGCTATTGGGAGGATTGCAGCGCGTCAAGAGTAGCGCTGCCGTGATCAGAAGCACCACCTGGCAGAAAACGCCAATGAAGCAGAGAAAGTACTTGTGGTATCTGCTGGGATTCATCAACCTAGTAACGAGGGAGACGACAGCCAGCTTCGGAAGCCCAAAGGAAAGAATGCCAGGACAGAAGGCGACCGTGGTCCAGAAGATGGCACCTTCTTGCTGCTCCCTTGAGAGAAGCTTCATGTGTTTTCCGTTCCCGTATCGAATCGCCATCGTCGAGAAAGCTGTAGATGCATAGCTGAAGAACTAGATTACTGAACGTCAGCTGAAAACCCGAGTGCATGGAAAGGGTTTGGTTTGTTGGGCAACGAACCTGTGCCAGCATAACGAACCAGTCGTCCCAATGAAACTTGCCCCTCTGGTAGCCGGCCAATATTCGACCAAGAACGAACAAGCTGCTGACCGCAGTAACTGACCAGCAGACACTGAGAATGATGGGCCCCTTGTCTTGGGCCTTCCAAGCCTCCGAGTCCTCAGGCGGACCAGACATGTTGCATTTCACGGTCGATACAGGTAATGTAGAAGGAAGAAAACCACGAGGAACATTTCAACATGCGCAGTGAGCAGGACATATCAGTACAGGAAGTGTTCAAGCTGGCGAAGTGAGTGCTTGTGGGTCAAATTCTCTGCTTGATATACGATTAATGGAGCGCTCAAGGACTATCATCCGAACGATGTATCACATCCGACTGTTGGACGAAACGTAACTTCGCACGATCACCGCATGACCATGATGAGAACAGAACCTAGACCATCTGGATGACAGGCAAACTTGTCGGTTGGTTCTCCTCGGGCCAACAGATTGGCAGTACAATCTCTCTCTAGTCGTGACTGGACGTTGCTCCCGAGCCTAGCAAGACTTGACTATCGAGCTCAATCCCGATGACCTATCTGTGGAGCTGAACGGAGAAAATGATCGGTTCAGCCAGGATCGAGGTCACTTGGCAACTGTTTAGTTATCGTCATGTTGGTCACAATTGGCTGGCATCCTTGAAAGTACCCCCTGTTCCGTACGTGTTGGACCGTGTAATGGGTACGTTCGACGAACGACCAACAAGCCCGTAGCAGGCAGCCTACCAAAAGCCGGGGACGTTCTGCACCAACAAAAATGACATGGAGACTGAAGTCCACATCTCAGGTTTCCACGCATGAGGACTGCGCATCTTTTCTGTACCGAGACATTCAAGCAAGGATGATAACATCAGTCTCCATCTCCATACTAGTCTACTATCCCCACTCATAAACCCGGAACCCAGGTTAGGAGTCCCGCCCTAGGGAGGGTTTATCGGACTGACGGAGTGCGCTCCGATAGAATCGTATACATATCCAACCCCATGTCAAGTGCTGTGCTCCAACTGCGTATTCTCTAGCGGTTGCTAACATGGCACCATGAATGTCCGATGCAGGTCCCTGATGACCGTGATGGGGCTCTCATTTACCTAACAGATGGTGCCCAATCAAACCTGCCAGTAGTCCACATGAGCAGCAAACTGACACTACTTTGCCGATCCGGCATGAGAGAAGCACGAAAATGCATTCTCCAACAGATGAGTGTCCTGCCTGCTGCACCAACCCGAAGCATGGCCAGCGGGTTGCCCTTTACGGCAACTCCAGTTGCCGGGGAAGAAGCCGGAGCTAAGGCGTGGGCTAGGAAGCTTGCCAGGTCGAGCTTCCAAGAAACCATCGGAAGCGAGACCACGCTGCGCAAGATACCACCGCATGCGGTTGGAGCTGGCGATATCAGTCTCCTGCAGTCATATATGAGATACTGTTGGAACCAGGGTGGTGACGGTGCCCGTGATGGTCTATAATTGCCCCCGTCCTGAATACGAAGAAAGTTGCGTTCTGCTTTCTCCCTCACCGGCAATCTTTTTTTACCTTTGCTCTTTTATTCCCCTGAAAAATGACAGCAACCAACGGAACAAGCGGCTCCAACGGCACCAAGCCGGACGCTCCTGCGGTAAACGTGTCGATCGCCACGAGTCCCAACGACCTGGCTGCCGTGCCCGGTCTCCTCAAGGAACTCTCCGCAGGTGTTGGTGCCTTGAGCTCAGAGGGACAGGAGGCTCGACATGAAATGCTCCTAAAGGCTCGCTCGCTTGTTCAGGCGCTCGAGACGCCTAGAGAAACTATGATCAAGCACTGCTGGGCACAGGTGAGCTCCAGCATTGTTACCAAATACTCTTTGACCTGGACTGACACCTTGAGAGACCGGCGCCCTTGCTGGCTTGAACTTTGGTGTGGACACCGGGTTGTGGAAGCTGATGGCCGAGAACGGGGATAGGCCGCAGAAGGTTGAAGACTTGGCCAAGGACCTCGGCGTTGATGCCAGGCTACTGAGTTCGTCTACCGTGGTCCCGTTATCAAACGTTCGGATAGATGTCTGATGTTTGAGTCCAGGTCGTCTCATGCGCCACCTCGGCGCCATGGGTTACATCAAGGAGACAGGCCTTGACGAGTACCAGCCAACGAACTACTCAAAGGCCCTGAGCCTGCCCCTGATCGGCGACGGATATATTGCCATGTAAGTGTGAAGTGCCCATACACTGGTCTCCCTGACGAAGAAAACACGATCTCTATTTTGTCCGTTCAATAATCGCAGAAGAGGTGCTGACTGCAAGAATCCCAGGACGTCCTGCACTGGTGCTGGGGCACTCCGGTTCCATGAGTACTCTCGCAAGCGGGGGTTCAAGAACCCCACCGACGCGAAGGATACCGCCATGATGTATGCATACAATACCGACAAGGACATGTTTGCGTGGCAGCAAGAGCTGGGCTGTAAGTGCGACCAAAAAGAGATTTGGAGCAATGGCTAACACTTTGCATAAGACGGCACCCACTTCAACCACCACATGTCCGGCTACCGCCAGGGCCGTCCTCCATGGATGTCTCAAGGCTTCTTGCCCGTCAAGGAGCGGCTCGTCAAAGGCGCGGAAACCCACCCTGACGCGGCCTTCTTGGTCGACATTGGCGGCAGCATCGGCCATGACCTGGAGGAGTTCCACGACCACCATCCCGACGCCCCCGGCAAGCTCATTCTTCAGGAGCTGCCCGAGGTCATCGGCCAGCTGGAGAAGTCGCATCCGGCCATCACGCCCATGAGCTACAACTTCCTGACCGAGCAGCCCGTCAAGGGTGCCCGCGCCTACTACATGCACTCCGTGCTGCACGACTGGCCCGACGACGTGTGCGAGAAGATCCTGGCCAACATCAAGGCCGCCATGAAGCCCGGTTACAGCAAGCTCCTGATTAATGAGAACGTCATCCCGTCGACGGGCGCGTGGTGGGAGACGTCGGCGCTCGACATGGTCATGCTGACCCTGTTCAACTCCCTGGAGCGCTCGGAGAAGGACTGGTACCACTTGCTGGAGGAGAGGGCTGGGCTCAAGATTGTGAAGATCTGGAGCGGTGGCAAGGGTGTTGAGAGCCTAATCGAGGTCGAGCTTGCTTGAGCAGGAATGTCACGATGAAGTTCATCTATGAAACAATGGAGAGTGCTTCAGGTACGGGTGATCATTTCTAGACGAACAACGTAAGCAAACGTGTAAGGCAGATATCAAATGTATGGAATGCCGGCCGACGAGATCATCCATCCCGATTGTAGCCCTATTTGCCGGTCCAAGCCTGCGTCAAAAGCTCCTCCACGGTAGCGGCATGGATTTCGGGGAACCTGTCGTTTAGACGACCTTCCAAGGGTAAACGGAGGGCCCCGGTAGTAATCATCAAACCAAGAGATGGAGCCATCTGAGCATAGATTTCGTTGGATGCGTTCAGGGGCGTCGGAAAAGTAGCTTGTCCCTGACTGAGTTTCTCAGCATTGTCGTACACGACTTCAAAATTGGAGCCTGTCCTGTGCATTAGCAGAGTCTAGCTCGGACAATTCATCAAGTTCCACCTACCCCGGGCTTTCTCGGCCGCAGCCACAAACTCGTTGAACGTCAGATCAGAACCGCAAACAGACGCCTTCTTCGGCCAGTCCTTTTCGTCCAGCAGTCGGACGATGAAGCGAGCGACATCGATGCTATAAGTCAACGTGAACACATCGTTACCGCTACCTGGAACCACCGCCTTGCGCAAAGGCATGTCGATGCCGTAGTGGAAGGGTGCCAAGAATGTGTGGACATGAGGCATTCCCCAGTAGTCCATGAACATTCCGTTAAAGATGCGCGTGTACTCTAATTTCGTGTTCTTCAGTGCGGCGGCGTTTTCCAAGAGAAACTTGGCGCCGAGCTCGGCAAAAATAGAGTCGCTGGGTCTCTGGTCAGTTGCGGACATAAAGGTGTGCAGCGGAGTATATATTACCCTGCATTTTCGGCCACATCAATCATGTACTCGCTGGGAATGAAGCGGTGTGTGGCGCTCGACCGGTCCGCCGCAGCAATGAGGTTGAGCTGTGATTTTCTGCCGGCCTCGCTTTCCATGGTGAGGGCCGATATCACGGTATCGATCTTGTTGTCCTCCAGAACTCTGACGAGAGAGTCAACGTCGTCGTAACGGACCTGGAGAAAAGCCATGGTGTCCTTGGATGAAGATTCGGGTACCTAAACAGCAACGTCTGAGTTCTACTATTGAGAGTGAAATGAACCAGTATACTGACCTTGCGGCTTAGAACGTAAAACTTGTGCTTTCCGCTCAGTTGTAACTGCTCCACAATAGCCCTACCAACACCTCCTGTACCTCCAGCAACAGCAACGGTGACCATTGTGACGACGTTGAGTAGTTCAGCGCGAACGATGAGAGAAATGAGTTCTTCGGGTCGAATGATGGGAGAGGTGTTGACGAGCTTCCGACTATTACAATATATACCTGTGTTTTGCAACTGAATCGAGTCATCAGCAGTCAGTTTAAACTCTGATAGACGGAGCGGACCTCGCTTTCGGTTTCAACTTCGAACTTCGTCTCCGCTAGCAGCAGGTTCGGCCGTTGGGACGCGCGGGTCCCGGTTTCCGCTCCCTCGGCCCCGAAAGGACCATTGATTTGTCAGAAAGCCCGCCGCTTGTAGTTCGCTTGCGTTGATCGGCCACGCAGTCGGGGAGGTATAAGTCCCCGAGATAATCAACTGCCTATTCAAGTCAGTAATGGAAACTCCCACCGTGAAGAGCTGGGGCGTTGGTTGTGATTCTGGAAAGACGAAGGAGAGAAAGAAGTCTAACTATTACCAATAATGAACTGATTCACTTGACCGAGGGGCCTGGGGAGATTGTATCTGTATGGATTTGGACTCGATGCCACACAATCGGGCATATGACAGGATGGAAGTCATGCCCATGGTTAAAATACGATTGTTGCGGAAACGCATCAGCGCATTGAAGCCCAGGCTATATGGGCATGTTCATGTACAAGACTTCTTCCGAACGTTTCTGAAGTTGGCGCAAAGTATTGGTCGTCATTTAAATCACCACAACCAAGACCACTTGCGAAGCTAGATTTTGAGGTGTTTTTAACAGACTGTGATGCGCAATGCCATGGAAACCAATTACAGCCAGAGCCTCTCTACATGCAAACGCCCACCTATAGCTATGCAAGTCTCGCCCCGACCTAGCAAATACAAGGGCTAAGGAAGGATGATGAAGAGCAGTAGCAAATATCAATCATACAAATCTCCATCTTCACCAACAGACTTAAGAGGTATAGCCGGCAGCGCGGTCCGCGGCAGTGGCCTGTGCCATCTTCTCCGTGCCCACAGAAACAGTAGGGATCCAGCCCTGAGGGTTGACGTCGGTGCCTGTGGTGGCGATCCCATCGCCGGTGGAGCTGACGCCGATGGTGATGTACCCCACAAGCCCGTCTTCGACACCGTCACCGAGAAGCGACACGCTGATGAAGGGGCTGTACCCGTCCTCGCTGGCGCTCGAGAGCACCGAGTCTTCGTCGTTTGTCGTGCGGTTGAACATCTCGGCGTGCGCGGCGTACGGGCTCGCGGCGTAGACGCTCTCTAGGAGGTCCTCTTCGAAGAAGAGCTGGCCGACGTGCTGCACGGTGCTCTAGCTGTGTGAGGTGCCCGCGCTGGCATTGGCCTAAACAGCAACATGGATATACGTCGATCGCGAAACGTAGTACCCAGGGAACTTTGTCAGGAACTCGATCATGCCCCGCGCGTCGGAAATCTGCACGCCGCGCAGGAAGGTCTCGTCATCCGTGGTTCCATCCGCGCGCTTGGACCAGCCGTCGAGCAGCTCGGAAGTGTCCGGGTCGATGCCGGTGAAGGAGGCGCAGGAACCAGCGGCGTTGCAGTGCCAGATAGACGCGGAGGCGCCTTCCAGCGGCTAGCGTCCCGGAAGGTGGGAGTCGGATCAACTCCGAGCGGCTCCGCCTAGTGGGGCCGAGTCTGGGCCCTTGCCGGAGCCGAGGCTTTTCTGCTGCCAGCGACGCGTCTCATCACCGACGCGGGATCCTCATCACCGGAGAAGTCCAGAGACCTCCTTAAGGTAGTTAGAGGACACTTCCGTCGGCCTAGAGCATGATACCCTTAGTATGGAAGGGCCACAAGCCACAATTAAGTTGAATTTCGAACCCCAGGTATTGGATTATGCATAGAAGGACTCTGGCAAGCATGGATTTAATCATGTGGTAAATCGTCCCCTATGGCCCATAGATATAGGTAGGAAAAGGCCTGTTCCTTCAGGAAGCTATCTCCAGAGCGGCATCATCTGATATACAGATTCGCGTGAGTATCTTACGTAAGGGGTATTTTACGGCAGCGGCCACGTGACCCGGCATAGCGTGTAAGACCTATGAAGCTATCACGACATCTTAGTAAATGGTCATTGCGCTCTACGTCAGCCGGTGCTGTGGTTCTTACATTTATTTTGGTTAGACGGCAGCCTATGCGATTCCTTGAGCATTACATCACTTTATAGGTCGAAAGAGATGCTGCTTAGGATGCTTGAAGTATCCGAACTTGAGGCTCCCAATTTCTTGGCCAATACAGCTTTGCTCGCTGTTACCAGACTCTTCAATAGGGTATTCATGAAGGTTTTGCACTTTGGTTTTGGGGCGTAGAAGTAGAGGCCTTCTCCAGAATCTTGACGTTTTTTTGCCACGTCATTGACTCCTGGCGCTTCTCCGACACCAATTACCACCAGGTTTGGGATGTCGCATTTTTCATTATCAACGACATCCCCAATATCTTGGTCAGAAACGGACAGGGCAATGGAATCTTCTGCTTAGCTGCCATTCAAGGCTGCCTGACGGTCATTGGACGCTTGATGAGGATCGCTCAGCAGAATATTGATCCCAAGAAGGAGCTACTGCGTGAACCTCGGCACCAGTCACGAAGCTTGAAACATCAAATCCGCCAGTCGATCGGAGAAACCGTGCTGGTTGGCCGTTTTGACGTTGTCTGACGTTGTCGAGTATTTACTGCGGCAAGACGGCCTTGAAACACATCTCGACCATCGTAATGCGAATGACGAGAATATTCTGCATCTAGCATCTGTACAATGCAGTTCTGTCATGTTTCGGGCTTTAGTACCTCGCTTCCCCGATGTCACATCTCAAAGCCAGGGCAGGACGCCATTGATGCGAGTTGTGCAAAACTCTCCACTTCCCAGAAGTTAGAACCGCATAGAGTCGGCACAAACACCCCTATCCCTGAGCCCAACTCACCAGATGGCGCTGGTCACAAAGGTTGCCTGCAGTGCGGTTCTTCCGTTATATCGCGCCACAACAGCTGATGATAACACATGCGACAAACCTGCAGACGTGGATGACACCTCCTTGACCCTGGCCCCCGCTCTCAGGAGATTTTCGACGACCTGTTCGTTTTCTTGCCCGCAGGCGATCTGTAAGGCGTTCCTCTGGAAGTTGTTGCCACCGCAGAAGTGGACATCACTCCGGCCTCGACGAGCATCTGCACGGCGTGTTCGATGCCGTGCATGCATGCGGCCTGGATGGCCGTCTGTCCGTAGTATCCGCGTGGTGGTTCGTTGATGGCGGCCGGGTTGGCGGCTAGTATGTTCCGGATCTTTTCGACTTCTCCGCCTCTAGCGGCAGGCTGTAACGGCGTCCAACAGTATTCTAATTTCTTCGCCGTCTTCGGTCTGCAGGGTTGAGTCCCAGGCAGCATGCAAAGGTGGCAGAGATGTCTTCATTGGCAGATATGTCTTCCTCGGCATGATGTCAAGGATCGATATGGCGGGTGGTATCGTGGCGTGTTCAGACGAGCTTATTCAGCATTGAGGCTGTTGTGGGAGGTTTGGAGCCCCCGATATAATCAGAGAGGCAGAAGGTCCGAGTATAGGCCAGTCGAATTTATGCTTGAAGAAGGATGCACTTTAGTCCTTGCCGACGGCACTTTGCTTGCTGTTTGGTTCACTTGGTTCACTTGGTTGGTTCTGGTCACTTGACTATGTCACATTCACCATCTTCCGAACCAACTCGGCATTCGGTATAAACTGAAACCCGGCAGACATCAGCGGCTTGCTGTCACCAGACGACAAGCGCAGCGGCTGGGTGCTCTTCGTGTTCCGTTGCATTCACTGCTTGGTAAGGCTCTGGCGACGCATTTCACTTCAAAGCCTCCCTAGGTAGCCAGAACCAAAAGGGCTCACTTCGCCCATATCAATCATAGCTACAAGGCTCGGGATCTCGAGGGAGGAGTTCGCGACCTGGTGCCCCTTCAATTTGGGCCACACGGCCCATTGTATCGAATAACCCCGAAAACGCATCTGGTGTTCGGGTCGCACTGGTCTCGAGGGCGAGGTGGGATGCTGGTCTGAGAGCATTGGATCGGGTCAAAACCACGAGTGTGAAGAATGCATTCATGCGACTGTCGAATAAAAAAGCAGTCTGGGATCTCAGTAATCAGCGCGACCCAAAGCACTCCAAACGCTTCGAACCTAGCCAAGGGGACTGCGATCCAGATAGTAGAGAGCACTATCACTGGCTTTGCTACCTCAGGATCAAAGTGTGTGCAGTCATCAGGCATTTCTGATTAGATCGGGCAGTTAGGGGTTGGTGGCCCCTCGACCGCTAAGATACGAGACAAAACGAGGCATTCTTTCCAGAGTGAGTAGGTCTTCCCAACATCGCTGGTTCATCCACAAGTTGCTCGCACAACTGCGATACCCCAGGGGGTCCATGTCTACGGGAATTAGGCATGACAAGAAGTGTTCATCAAGACCCTCAGCCCGTTGGGTTATGAAAATCGGGCAGTCTGTTCTTACCCCGCCCATTGAACAGTACTATAGATGAATGGTACGTTTCAGGGGTGTCGAGATATTCGGTGCTGTATTGCGACGTATTATTTTCGGGCTTTTACGTAGCCATTGGAGTAGGTATAGTTATATGTAGCTGCACGGGTCGATCACCATTGAACTCCACCGGCCGCTCATGCACCTTCACTGACCATCTTCACCGCTCACCATTTCTACGATTATCTTCCCAATGAAGTTACAGCTCTTCTTTTCCCTTGCTGCCATCGCGGGCCAAGTCACAGCCATAGACTGTGCACCTGCAAAATCCACCCGGAAAAAATCCGACTCTACTGGCTTGACTCCTTTCAATGGACAATACGATACCAACTACGGCCCACAACGCGTCGTCTACTATGCTCGGCCTTCGAAGGGAACGAGATATGGAGTCTTGAGACTGGTCAATCACCAGGACCACCGCCAAATCATCTGTGTTGGGGGTGCAGAGAATTATGCCATCGAAGCCTGCTTCTGGCTCGACGCCGGAGGCGAGTGTACAACAAGGCTCCCCTTTCCCAAACTACAGGGTTACTATACCCAGGCTGCCTAGTACCAAAAGCTGTGAGAGTATCTCCATAGGGTATAGCGTTGATTACTGACCAGCCTAGGTGGCTCGTTATTCAGAATCAATGGCTCAATGACACTTGTGCTGGGCTGAATCCACCTTTCGATCAAAAACTGGGCTTTCGCCAAATCCAGCCGTAGATTTAACTGCTGTTGGGGTTCTGGACGACGTTCCCACGTCAGACAACGGTTGCGGCTAACTCGACCGCTGAGATGGTGGCCCCAAACAGAAGAATCAGCTCGGCATGTGATTCGGGGTTAAATCAAAGTGTCAAACGCAGCGAACTTTAATTTGTTACGAATCATGATGGAGTGGCGTCGGCCACTTGAGGTTCAATTGCTCTCCCATTATATGTATTTACTAGGATGACAACCTACAGCATTTCATGAGGATATTTTACTGCATATAAAGATGTTGGGTAGTTGGTTCTACAAACTTGTGAGGCCTTCAGCTGAGGGCGAGAGGTTTTCAGGATCCCAGCGAAATTCACAACAATTGCCCAAGTCTTGACATCAACGTTTTGGTACTCTCTCAACACTCGGAAGTAACCAGGGCCTAGCTCCTAGCCGAGCGTGGACAGTATCCGACCTGTGGGCAGACTTTTGCCCCCGCGTAAGGTAGCTAGGCGCACCAGCTTATCATGCAACTGTACGGATAGGTATAACAGCTTAACTAAAACAAGCTCTCATTGTACTCATAGTCCTAAAACTAGGTGCCTTAGGCTTAAGAAAATGTTTTGACAGAGTATCAGTCCAAGAGGAATGGGACTATAGTAGTAAACCATAAGAGACTGCGTGAAAAGTCCCAAACATAAAAGCCCCAGGAAGACAAAAATGCAATAGACGAGCTGGTATCCCGACAACTTGCCAACTTCAACATAACTCCCTAGTACTACAGACGTCCAAACATTCAGGAGCAGTTGAGTGGAAGGAAGAACAAATAGGGAAAGTAAGCCATCTGAAAGTTTGATGTCAACCCCCGTACTCCGCAGGAAGAAAATCGTCATTCCCAAGATCTCGGTACAGGTGAGACATATGACCATGTCAATCCACGGAGACCTCCTCGAATAGTAGGACAGGCAAGCTCTAGCGCCGGAACTTCGTACTTGAAGTAAGGTATCTTGATTTGCCGGTATCGTCCTGTCGTCTTCAGATTCTCCTGGTGGGACGGATCCGCAGGGCAATAAAGTCGACTGTCGACTCTCTTGATGAACTCTCCGACATTCCAAGTAATCTAGCTCCAATGTGTTTCGACCAGTCGGTTCAATTTGAATGCTGGAGGTTGGTACATTCTTTACGCGGTTTCTTTCAGCATTGACTTGGACGATAGCGGCGAGGTGACGGAAGGCTTCGGCTTCGTCATTGCAGCGCAAGACAACATCTTCGACACCGTCAGCTTACACAACACCCGTTCTGATTCCAGGTCAAATTACCCAAAAGCCACTGTCCCAGACGTTGGGTGTCGTTGCCTTGTTGGGGAAACTAAATGTCTGAAACAGTATGGTTAGCAAAGACTGTCGGTTTTTGGGATGGTGTGTCATACCAGTTTGATACGACCCTACGACACCATCAAATTGGGTTGTGTCGTGGCTTCTTTCTTCCTCATCTTGATCCTCGCTCCTCATCGTGAACACGACAGTTGCAATAGGGCCAAGCAGCAAGAAAACAGGCAAAACCTGGCCAAAGCCCCACTCGTTCTGTGGCTGCATGTCATGAACATCGGCCGATCCACGCGCGGTCAATAGTCTTTGAGTAGCCCATGTTGCTGACACAACGAGCCAGTAGAGCTGGCAATACTGAAGTGAGTCAAGTGGTCCTTCAGAGGCAGCAGGATTAGGAATCTGTGGTGCACTCACATCCGACAACTCAGAGGCAAAAAGGTCGAAAAACAATTTCCCAGTGACATGCAAGCCGATCAACATGTCCAAGGGCTTAAATACTGTAATTGTGGTTTTCTTTATGGTGTCCATATCAGAATATCGACACAAAATGATCGAATTGTCAATCAAGCGTCCGGCCCGGTTTCCGATCCATTCTCGAAGTGTGTCTCTGGCGAGATTCGATGAGAACCTGAACATTTTGATGGTACGCGTGGCAAAGCTGAAGGTAATAAGTATAATAGTTATAATGTGGGACTCGAACTCGGGTGTGTTCCTAAAGCGATGGAAAGATGTGTCCGGGCTCGTGATGTTATTCTCGTAAGTCCAAGTCTTTTTCGCGGTGCTTTCAACGAAAAAGCAGCGGGCGTTCGACCATGGCTGAGCTGCGCTTTTTGAACCAGGGTAGCTGGTATCGCCAATGTAGGCTGTTGGCATAAATTGGACGACCAGACCTGCGATCAGGACTGCCATGAGTCCTATTCTGCAGTTTCTTTCTGTTCGGTGTTGATACATGTATCCTCGGAGACCTGAAAGGCAACTTGAGTGCGTAAGATTTGAGAACCAGGCCAAGTAGGTAATGAGCTTCCAGTGATAAGCTGAGACGTAGCATTTCAACCCGATGTAGCCGCTCAGTAGAATCCCAAGGCCGGTCAGTAGTTGGATGTCGCACAAGCTGAGTAGTATCTACTACTTGTAAGATAATCTCTCATTCAGCTCAAATAAGGAGGAAACGGGCCTACTTGCCTTTGTTGTGGCTGAATCCCAGTTCTTGTGTTTCGCAAAACGCCGGCGGAAGCTTGAGAACGTGCGAACAACCTTCACGTCGATCATGTTTGGCTTCCAATTCCTTCCACGGCGCTGTGTTGCATCTTGTTCTGGGTCGTGCAGCGGATCTTCATATGGGTTGAAAGCCAGCACGTAACGGATGACAACGAGAATCACGACAAGCCAGGCCGTGCCGAGGAAGCCGACCAGAACCTTGAAGTCAGTCAACAAATGAGAAACAACATGGTCGATAGGGGTATTGGGAAGCACTTACGCCAATGCCACCGACATCCGGATTGGGTTCGAGCTCGAATCTATGAACCTCGCAGCTGTCATCGCAAGCCATGTTGTGCTCGGTGGAAGATCACTCATGTGAAGACGATAAACATTTATCCAGATGTATATAAGTAGGTAGCATTCAAGGAAGAAATGAAGCAGCAGTAACTGGAAGTGCAGCCTGATTTTATATACCGCAGTCAATATGCATGGTGATGTCATTTGGAGCAGGCGATAGCGCCGATGCCCAGCCTGGTTCAATGCTCAGCCTGATCCACGATGCTTTTCCAGTCAGAAGTGGCATTAATCAACATTTCAGATAAGATGCTGCTATCAGTTGGTAAGCCACCTGGTTCTCGATGCTCTTCCAGCTGGAACCGGGGTTACACAGCATGCCAAATACGACACTGCTATCGATTGGTCGGACAGCAGTGGGCGTTGGAGTACGGCCATGCTGGCTGTACCCACCCCGCGCCACCTGGTTAGACATGGGCACGATGCCCTCATTCATGTTGTTGTGAAGCGCGGAGACCCTCGAAAGAGCCTCAGGCCACGTCCAGAGGGATGTGAGGAAGCAAAAAGGCTTTTATTTGGTACGTATGGGATGCTGGATCTGAAGGGTATTTATACCCGTATGACCAGGGCAAAAGTGGGCTACAGCCTACCACTAGACCTTTTGCCAGTCAGTCAACACGCTACCTAGTTAACCACCTACCTACCTTTTCATAGTAGGAGCCGCACAGGATACCGTTCATAGCAAAGTTGTCCATGAAGCCTAGAGAGGCGACGATGTGATATGTTATTCTTTAGCAGCTTACAAATTGATCAGCTTTGCTTAACATGTATCCGCTAATCGACTTTATCTAAATAAAGGTGTAGCATAACATCGCGAAACGGGCTAGGCCACGCATACGTGGCGGAGGCCGCTCATCAGCCACTATCTAGGACCTGTATACCGCCTACCTTCCCCCGCCCGGGGGATGGGGCATCACAGACGTACCCAGATCAAGCCTTTTTACGTTCTCACGTACCCCCCCTACTAGGATTCTGGTATTATCGCACATGAGTAAGCGTGTTACCTAAGATAGCGGTGCCGCTGTCATTAGGCTATCACAACACCTTTTAAACATCTCGCAGTCATCTTCATCAGCTTGACCATAAAATCTGACGAGGAAAAAAAAAGGTGAAATTAGAAAGAAGCAAACTCTGGACTATGGCTACAAGAATGTTGTGCGGAGCAATCTCTCTCCTCTGATGGCCAAATAATTAGCTGCCCAACCAAGGTGTAGTACTCAAGAAAGCCATCCAAAAGTCTTCCGATATCAACTCCACCCCTCTCTTTAAGCCTCGAAAGAGACCTCGCGCTTGGCGGCGCCGGTGGCGGGGGTGGCGGGAGTGGCGGCAGCAGCGCCGTTGGGGATCTGGATGGCCATGACGCCGCCAAAGGGACCGGCGCCGTTGTTGTTGGCAATCTTGACCAGGCAGACGTTCTGCAGGTTGCCCGAGGTGCCGGTGCACTGGGTCCCGTCGGGGACGGAGAAGGCCATGTTCTGTAGGACAATTGTTAGCCGCTGTTTTGCAAGCCATCACGGTCCGCAGAGAGGAGAACTCACAAAGTCCTTGTTGACGTTGGCGGCACGCTTAAAGATGGCGCGCTCGAGAATGTCGCGGGCGTTCTTCTTGCCGGGAACCTGGCCGTTGGGGCGGATGTTGCCTCCGTTTCCGGGGACGTTCTTGATGGCCGTGAGCTCGATGCCCTGGGAGAAGGCGCCGGTGGCGGTGGGATCGAGAACGGCGCGGAGGGGGCCGGCACCGTCGGTGGTGACGATGTGGTAGACGCCGGAGATGCTGCCGCCGGTGGAGGAGACCTGGGGCAGGGTGCCGCCGGACATCTGGTTGGCGGCGTCGATGTCGGCGACCCTGACTCTGCCTTGGCCGGTGGTGCGGCCGAGACCGTCGGTCATGATGTTCCTGCTCCTGAAGACGGTGGTGTCGACTTCGGTCTGTGTGACAGAGAAGTTGTTAGAATGGTGTGTCAAACTGGAGCAAGGGCTTGATGGTGTGTGACTGACCTTCTTGTTGGAGCCGGTCAATGGGACGATGCCACCCTGGTTAGCGAGAGCTGTGCCGTTGCCGCCGAGGTTGCCGGTCAAGACTACGGGCTTGCCGTGGGCAGCGACCAGAGAGGGGGCGGCGAGGGCGAAGAGGAGAGCCTTGGAAAGCATTTTGATTGATTTTGAAGGTGTTTGGACAAGAAAGGTGTCTTAATTATAGTTGGTGCTGCAAAAGCGTTGGTTGAGTGAGAGTGTGAGAATGGAATAGACACAAAAAGTATGAAATAAGTCCGCACGAATCAATCGGCGAGAGAAGGATGAATAGAATGATGGAAGAAGAAGAGACTGCTGATGAGAACGAAAAGAAAGCATGTAATGGAGGTGGTTCGTCGGCGATTCTTTATACTCGAGTCTCTGGTGACAACTTACAGACATTCCACCTGTGGGGGAGACGACACGCGCAGGCTCGTCGAAAGCGATGCACAGATCGGAGCCAGGCCTTGCTCGCCAACGACCAGGCATGCCGATCTCCTGAGCTGTGTGTCCACCTGGTCTGGTGCAGAGAGGTCGGCACATCCTCCAAACAAGACGCGACGTCCACCAATGGGGAGGAGGACCGCAGACGAGTCGTCGAGTCCCATCAGGTCTGAAGCACATGAAACGTCGCGAGATCTACACCTCGCTGTCGCTGGGCCCTGCGGCGTGGTTGTGGGGATGGGACGAGGGGCCGATGTAAGCGCCCATCGGCTCGGTGCCTCGAGTCCGGGCTTTCGGGCGTCATCCGTCATCTGTTCTCGCGAGTTACGGTCCGGTTGGATGGCAGCTTGGTATGTGTGTGTGCGTGTGCGTGTTACGTGAACAAGAGCGAAGAATCGACCAGACCGGGTACACCTTGCCGTAGATCCTTCAGAGAATGCATGCAGCTCATCGCCAGGGGTAAACAGAGGTCAAGCTGCAAGAAGCGCTTACATGGAATCCAAAGACTTTTCCCTGTAACCCTGTTTACTTCGCGCATGGCATTTGAGTGCTGAAGGCAAAACATTAAGAGGGCCCAATATTCATAGTGATGTCCAGCTAATGAGGTCCAAAGTGTTCCTGAAAATTAATGAAAACCAGACTACCTTAAGTTAAGGATACTTTTACGGTTGGGCTTAGCTGCATGCTGGTAATCTGGCTCCGAGACTGCAACCTTGGCTAATTCATCTAGCGGCCGATGAGTAACACTGCGGTATCTCGACATTCAGACCACAGTAACGAATAATTCAGGGCTGGCGAGTGGCAATTCCGGCGGGTGGGGTTCATCTTGTTCTCAAAATCTGATGTGAAGAAATCGAACCGACGAACGCTTACAAACGAACCGTCGGCAACTCACACTCTCTCTCTCTCTCTCTCTCTCACACACACACACACACACACTCACTCATTCACTCACTTACTCGCTAGTCTCACACAGAAACCTCGCAAACTTTGGCCCTTTCCTACCTGTTGCCGTGAATTCTGCCGTCTCCACCACTAGAAGAAAGAACGGGCGATCTTGAAACACGACTTGGGCCGCGTTGGGCGACTGGTGAGGGGTAGCGAATCCTACGAAGAACAAATGCTGCGTCTGTGTCGTCGGTCGTCGGGGCTCGCGCGATGCTGAACCCTGGACGCCTGATGTTTCACCTGCCAAGAACCCATCCCTTCCCCCCCTCAGCCTTCTTCGCCTCCTCTTCTTTCCACCCCCTTCTGATCTGGCACAAGAGAAAGATGAGATGAGATGAGATGAAGCTCTGGCGGTCAAGAGAATAGGCGGGCTTGCGGCAGACGCGACACGCATGAAAGAATGCCCGACTTTGGGCTCATCTTTCATTAGACGACACTGACACGCGCGCGTGTCATCTGGAAGTGCTCGTCACCTGTCACCTGTCATGCTCAACGTCTGAAGGCATCTCGCGCCTCGCGCACTTTCCGTCGCTGGTTCGTCTGCGGAGGGTGCTATCACCCCGGCCTGACGTCTGGTCTGAACGAGACGCTTGTGCAGGAGACGTGTATGAATAGCGACACCTTTATGACAGCTTGTGTGGCACTTGTCAAAGTCGGCGCAGCAGCGCACGTTCAGTTCACGCAAGCATATACCGCGCGGGGAGGTAGTTGATGAAGGACTCGTTGACCGGAAATGTGAGTGTTTGAATCCGCTTAGTGTTGAAAAACAACCAGGCCCGAGATGCGCCAAGTCATTTTCCCGCCGCTAAACATTTTAATATACGGTAAGCGGGAGCGGGCGAGAGCCACAAAAGCTTGTCGTATGGTCTTCGCAATACTGCCGGCACGATGAGCATTTCGACATCACTCACGCTAACTATGCATATGGTTGGTGTCCTAGGTTTGATCGACGTAGATGCTCCCACCGGGAAAAGCATGGCGGTAGCGCTCTTACGGGAGCGCTTTTACGGTAGTCAGCCCGACGACCCAATCATTCACATCACAGCGTAAATCCGGAGACGAGACAACTACCCGAGTTTACTGCACCACCTACTACGTACGGAGTACGGAGTACGGCAGGAGACTGGATATCGGCAACTTTTGACGCACGTAGAAACCACACTAGCACAAGGCGCGACCTCGCCTGGCTGCGACAGGGACTTCCCTGGTCGGGACAGGGGCCGAAGGCTGGAGATTCGAGCATGGGGTTAGCAGGAGAAATCTCACCCATCCATGCTGGTAGGTTACCACACGTCTCGGAGCAAAGCCATCGGCAGGCATCAGGTAGTGAAAGGAACAAGGGCCAAACACCCTAAGGGCCTCTTTTAAGCGCCTCAAACGGCGACGTCGACGTCGGATCGCCCTGCTGCACCAGTTTCCACCAAAAAGACATGACTCTGCCGAATCAACGACATCATGACTTTCCAGCTCGAGACCAAACTGGCAAATGCAACCAGTTTGCAATGCCCACAGAGCGGAGGAGCAGCAGTCCGATCCCGGGAGCACATCAATTAGTTTCGTTATGCATGTTTTGCTTCATCACAACCCCGCGCCTACTGTTGATGCTGGTGATGTGGAAGAATCGGGTTTTGCGTGAGCCTCCTTTCCCTGTCACGTTGTCTGGTCTTCGGAGGGCTGAGTGGTGAGTTACTCGGCCGGGTTCCGGGGACTTTGGTGGTGTTGAGTAATATCGGGAAGACCTGGACACGGGCGAATTCGTCGACGCCGATGACGGCTTCCGGCACCAGCAGGCGCAGCCGAGACCGATCAAAAGACTGTCGTGTTGAATTTTGCCGCTCGCGTCTCTGCGCGCTGATCAGGGGCGCTCTTCAGAATTTTCCCTGTTAAGCTTCACTCGTAAAGCTATTCATAGCTTGAATAGCCCCCCTTGTACATGTTTCTCGTAATCGGGTGTCTTTTCGGACTACATAACATTGAACTCGTAGCCCATGTGGTTTTGAGAGGCAAGCCTCGGCGAGACTTTCATTCGGTGGACTGGCCTAGAGTCTTTATTCGTTTTCCGATGAAAGCTCGTCTATAGGTGATGGCGGTGGCGGCGCTAACCTGTCTCTTCGTCCATCAAACACGATGATGAAAGATGATATCCGTACAGTCGTTTGTTATGGAGCGTACGATGCAAGCTGCATTTTTCTTTCGAAGGTGTGACCGCCAGCTGCAGGAACAAGATCAAATCATTGTTCCATGCCAGCGGGAGTCTTCACGACGACAAGTTGGGTTGCAGAAGTTGGCAACCTGTCGCGGGGCCAGCCCTGCTTGATAGCAAGAACCTCATTTCCTCGACCGAGCATAGCGTCGGAAACCACGGCGAACCCAACAATCGGCCTGCTGCTCCGCTTTTGAAGTTGATGGTGCATATGCATTCACAAACGCACCGTATCAAGACTTTGAGTAAGATTTTATGGTGTCGGGGTGGTATATGACGAGATTACTAGAGCAGCTTGATCATGAGACAAGACCACGTCGGACCGAGCGCGCGGAGTTTTCATCACTACAAAAAGTTCACTGGGAGTAGAGCCCATGCTTGTTGAAAGTAAATGTGTTGGGTGATTTCAACCACGTGCCGAGTGAATTCACATAGAGGTATCGAATGCCAACAGTGCTGAGGAAGACGGGAGTTAACCTACATGGACATGGGCACTCAGGTAGGTCCACTCCCCGCCTTAACCTGCGGACTAACAGAGCGCCGCCCTCCGCAACGGTGGAGCTGGATCCCGTCCTGCCCGCCTGCCGAAGACGGCAATGACCCCTGCAGCCATCCAACGTCGTCCGTCCACTCCCTTCACCTCTGCACAACCTCACCAGTACCCTCCAATCTTGAAACATTTTCAGGCCAGCCGTTAAATCTCCGAGCGCATAGTCCTGTTGAATTGTACCCTCCCGAGTCTGATCTTGACCAATTTCGTCAACGGAGACCGGGTTCAGATCGCAGCTGGGCCCAAAATCCCGACCGTCAGATTGATGGAGTCGTCTTCGATACAGTGCACTTCCTACGGGCAATACATCAAAAAGGATACAACTCACATGCCCCTAAATTCGCCGTCAAAGATGAAGCCTTCAGTGCAATCCCAATATGCCGCGTCTTCGTACGATGCACGCGATGTGTCTGCATTTTCCCCAAGTTCTCTGTCATGACTTCGGGGGGCTGCCAGCCTACGTGAAGCCCACAGAAATCGTCTTCAGAACAAATACTTTCGCTAAGAACCATGTCTGTGAAAGAGGTGCCAGGCGTACGACTAGTTTGCTTGCCACAGATGACGGATCAATAGAGACGTTTGAAGAGCGCCTTGATCGGCTCGAACAGGGGCAGGAGCAGCGGCAGCAAAAATGCAGCATACTCTAACACTTTCGCGGTGGAAGAGCTCCGAAGCCGACAGTGCAGCCAATGGACGACTCTTCTTCCCCCCCCCCCCCCCCCCCCCCCCCCCC
>QAPG01000047.1:0-39864 GCA_004366825.1 Colletotrichum spinosum | reverse complement strand
AAAACCCCCCCCCCCCCCCCCCCGGGCCCAGATTCAAGCTCCAAACTCTGTACGGGCGTGCTTCAGCAACATATAGCCAAGCGATGTATGATCAAAATTCCCTCTTGTGAGTGGTAGGAAACTGACCGTTGTGTCTGCGGCGGCGGCTGGCATGGAACAGTATTTCCATCGGAGCAGGTTGACGATTGCCTCCCACAGTATCCTAGGAATGGAAAGGGAACGTGGTGGCCCCACCGGCTGAGTTACACCACGTGAGTGGTATAGCAGTATAAAAGACCAGCCAGCTTGTATTTTGGACCTGCTCCGAACCATGATACAACCTTGGGAGCTTCAATCTCGTCACGTCCATCAGCGCATGAGGCTCGGTACTTGTTTCTACTTTCAATCTTTGATCATTCTTAATTTCGTCTCACCGGCGTCTTTCGTCGCTATTCTTCAGTGCCCCGGGCGTATACGAGAGGCGAGTATACACAAGAGGTGTAGGAAGGCTCGGATCTACTGTTGATGGCAGATCAGATCATCAGACTCTTCTGATAAGTCATACATTGTGCCAGAAGACGAGTCCTTGGATGTCTACTAGGACCTAGACATGGCCACCATCTTTGACGTCCTCACACTTGCCGCGAGCTTTGGGTACACCCGCCAAATGCATGACTGGGCTCAACGGCACCATATATAGGTCTAGAGAACAGTTTACTGCTGCTCCTGAAAATATATGTATGGATATGGTGTGACGAAATCCCCGCGCAATAGGGTCTGCGAAGCGGAAAATGGAGAGAAAGGCAGTTGCATGTAACCTCAACAAATTTCCAGAGGTTGTGAGAATTGACCACCATGAAGAATCATTCAACCGGAGACGATCCCGGTTGAGGGAATTGACCAGAGATACGTTACGCATCATGTGCGAGGCAGGCTATAGCCTACCTGTGTAGAATCTACAAACGTGCTCATGTGACTAGTACAAGTTGGCCGGTCGATGTGATGGTCTAGTCATAAAGCGTGCTCTCATTCTCTATAGGTTGTCTATTGCTCATAACCTCAGGTTCAACACACACCGCACACCACTCAACTTTTCCCGATACCCGCTCCCCAAGACACCGACAACTCCTACCCATACAACTCACACACACGCTCATGCCTTGGTCAGCAGGTTGGCGCCGGTCATCTCCTCGGGCTGGGGCAGGCCCATGGCAGCGAGGACGGTGGGCGCAACGTCGCCGAGGACACCGCCATCCTTCTTCAGGCTCCAGCCCTCGGGGGCGTTGGCCATGATGAAGGGCACCTTGTTGGTGGTGTGGGAGGTCTTGGGCTTGCCGTCGGCAAACTTCATCTCCTCGGCGTTGCCGTGGTCGGCGGTGATGAAGAGGATGTAGTTCTCCTTTTTGCAGGCCTCGTAGATCTTGCCGATGGCCTTGTCGGTGGCCTCGACACCGACGATGGCGGCCTCGTAAACACCAGTGTGGCCGACCATGTCGGGGGGAGCAAAGTTGTTCATGACGAAGGGGAACTTTTGCTCAGCCAGGCGCTTGGCGACCTGGTTGGCGACGCCGTCGGCGGACATCTCGGGGGCCTTGTCGTAGGTGGCGACGGACTTGTTAGAGGGGACAAGGTCCTGCTTCTCGTCACGGGTCTCGAGGGCGAAGACCTTCTCGACACCACCGTTGAAGAAGAAGGTGACGTGGGCGTACTTTTCGGTCTCGGCGATATGGACCTGCTCGACGCTCTGCTTGCCGAGCCACTCGGCGAGGACGTTGCCCATGCGCTGGGGCTCGAAGGCGATCTCAAAGGGGTAGTCGGTCTTGTACTGGGTCATGGTGACGAGCTTGTCAAGCTTGGGGTAGGGGAAGTCGGGGAGAACGGAGCGGTCGACGTCGCCGAGGAGCTGGGTGATTTGGCGGACGCGGTCGGAGCGGTAGTTGAAGAAGAAGACGGTGTCGTTGTCTACATGTGCCAGTGTCATCAGTGTGCGTACAATCGACGGACGCGGTAGACGTACCCTTGATGCGGCGCTCGCTGCCGCCAACGATGATGGGGCTCAGGAACTCGTCCTTGTCCTTGTCGCCGCCGCGAGCGTAGCGCTCCTTGACGGTCTGGACGGGGTCGGTGCTGTCCTCGCCCTCGCCGAGGATCATGCCCTTCAGGGCGAGCTCGACGCGCTCCCATCTCTTGTCACGGTCCATGGCGTAGTAGCGACCGACAACTGTGGCAATCTCACCGAGGCCAATCTCCTTGGCGGTCTTGACGAGCTCCTCCATATAGGCGGCACCGGACTTGGGGTCGGTATCACGGCCGTCGCCGAAGAAGTGGATGTAGACGTTGGGGACGCCATATTGCTTGGCGGCCTTGAGGAGGTGGTAGAGGTGCTCTTGCTTGGAGTGCTGTGCGAAAGATGTCAGCCATGGCTCAGTTGATGTGACAGTCGCATCGAGTAATACTAACAACACCGCCGTGGGAGACGAGACCGCAGAGGTGCAGTCTGCCGTTGCCGTTCTTGGCGCTCTCGAAGGTCTTCTTGATAACGGCGTTGTTGGGGAGCTCGCCCTGCTTGATGGTCTGGTCGATGCGCACGACGTCCTGCCAGACGACACGGCCGGCGCCAATGTTCAAGTGGCCGACTTCGGAGTTGCCCATCAGGCCCTCAGGGAGACCGACGGCAAGAGAGGAGGCGTCGAGCTCGCAGTAGCCGGTAGCACTCTTTGCGAAGTCGTCCATGACGGGGGTGTTGGCGTTAGTGATGGCATCGCCATCCTTGGGGGAGTCGGCGCCGGGAACACCCCAGCCATCAATCACGACTGTAAGAGCGCAAGAGCCAGAGGATTAGCCAGCCGACCTCGAGATATAGGACAATATAGGCCAAGGTCAGGATGTAATCGGGTCGGGGAACGGGATTTGTGTTTCGATCTGGGTCTGAATTTGGACTCGAACGTGGCTTGGGGGGGACTGGAGGGGGTTCCGGCGTGCTGTTCTTTGTCTGATTTCGGCGCCGTTGAACTGGTCCACCGGTTTCGGGACTCGCACGACCATCGCCATCACGGCCAAGGCCACCACCGGGGGGATTCATGGAGGGGTGTGGAGGACTGGGAGGGAGGTTTTTGGACGTACTCAGGCAGGCCTTCTGGTCGGTCTTGGCCATGGTGTATAGTATTTCTATGATGCGACGTCCTTACAACAAAAGATGTGTAAAGGTGGAAAGGAAACAGAGTCTAGGAAGGGATGCGTGATTTTCAATGAATTTTTTATGGATGGTGGTGGTGGTGGTGGTGAGGCCGGCCTGGTTGAGGAGATTTGATTGAATCAGCCAATCCATCAACGTAACAGAAGGTCAGGAAAGACCGGGCAGGAGCTCCCCGCGGTGGCTTGACCAGGATCATGTCTGCTGTTTCTCAGGCTGTCTGACCAGCTCCCAGCACTTGACGCAGGTATCATGGGTACTTGACGGTGACTTGGCGGGGTGTTATGTCATAGTGTGGCCGATAATAGAACCGCATCTGCACTGTATGACTGCTGAACATTTAGCGGGCTGTGCACCGTATCAATAGCTAGTCAGCGGACAGTACACCGTGTGGGCTGATGATAGCTACCGGGGGGTCTCTGTTTTACCCCTCTGTTGACTTTTACTGTGTATTTCAACAATTTTTAGCTGCCAATCGTCGGCGCGCCAATCCGCCCGTGCCAGTAGTCCCGTCCCCGCCAACTCCGAACCGCGAACTGTCTCGGCGGAGCTTCCCCCCTTGCAACCTGCCTAGTCCACCTATCGCGCCTCGATTGACTTTCGAAGCCTCCTCCATCCTGAACCGACTGACGACGTCTGTCTGGGGCATACGCCAGGCCGAAAACACATTGTCAACGACTTGTCGACGACGATTTCCATCGCACCTTATTTCTTACGGCCAAGCTCGAAAGACTCCCCGTCAACCGCACTGCAACGATGCCTCCTCACCCCCTGGAGCTCCCGCCGACCCTCTCCCCAGACGCCCTCGACACCCTCACCGAGTTGACGGGCATCCTCACGCGTCTGCGCGCCGCCATCCAGACCTCCGGCTCGTCCGGTGGCATCACCGGTGCGACCCCTGCCGCGATGGGTCCAGGCGCGACCCCGAACCCGTCCGGCGCGAGCCCCAACGCCCCGCTGTCCCTCAAAGATGTGCCCGCGCACACCGACGCCCTCAAGCACAAATTGCAGCGGGCCCGTGTGCAGATGCGGACGCTGCCCGACATGGAGCGGACGACGGCCGAGCAGGAGGAAGAGATTAGGGAGCTGGAGGAGCGCATCAAGTTGCAGCGCGAGGTGCTGGATCGGCTGAGGGAAGCGGGCGTGAAGTTTGGCCACGAAGACGGCGGTGGCGGAGACAAGATGGAGACGGATTGACGGAGGTGCCATGGGATGGGGGAGGCGGCTGGGAGAAGGATGCTGCGATTGCTTTACCACTCTATGATACCCAAATGCGACTTTGAAAACATGAAACTGGGATGGCTGGATTGTGCCGCGCGCGTCGACTGTATTCGGTGGCGGCAGAGGATGAGAACGTTTTGACAGTGGTGAGTGACGACGCCGATGGAGATGACGAGGGGACGGTCGAGATCCGACGTGATGTTTTCACCGTCGACGAGATAACAGACATCAATGGTGAGCCGCCTCTGCTACATCCAAGGAGTGTGTTGACCAGTCGTTTCTACCTAGTCTACGCCTCATTGTCAAATCTTTGGAATCCCGACCGCCTTCAGGATATCATGCAGGTCCTTGCCCCTCTCCCCCGGCACCGTCTTTGTCCAAATCTCGTTGGCTAGCCTCTCCTCCTCTGGCAACACGCTCCAGTTCGGACTCGGTTCCGACTTGAGCCACTTGAAATCGTCGACCTGGTCCCACTGGTTCTTGACGGGGTCCTCGGGCGTGTCCTGCCGTTTGTCAGTTCCAAAACGCATTTCTTCCACCCAATCGAAGATGAATCGCGATGAAAGGAGGAGGCACTCACAAACGCCGCCGGCAATGGCGCGAAGCGCATGTTCTCGCAGTCCTCGACAATGGGATGGCTCGCGCAGAACAGGTACACATCCACATTCTTACACTCGTGAATGCGCACCTGGCGCGCCGACACGACAACGATACTGTCCCTCACGCCCGTGATATGCGCCGGTCCCGCCACATTCCCGGCCACCACCAAGCTCCCGTCAATATCCTTCAGCGCCAGGTTCGCAAACGACGTCGTCCCCGACAGCGCGAGCGACATGTCCACAATACAGCCGTGCAAGTCGGCCAACCTCCCCGACGACGTGGCGCGCGAGGCCGACGTCGGCAGGATGATGTGCAGCCCGCGCTGGCCGAAAATGTAAATCTCCTTGGCCGTCGAGAAGCTCGGCTTGCGCACCTTTGTGCTGCTCGGCCTCGCCATCTCCTCGTTGTAGTTCTTGCGGAACGAGGGCAGTTCGCCGAGGTTGTCCGTCGTCTCGGACTGCTGCGCGTCCGCGCCGGCGCCGGCGGCGGCGACGACGGGACCGCCGTGCGAGGCGGGCAGGGGGTCCGCGAGGCTGCCGCCGACGATGAGGCGCGGGTCGTTCTTGGGGGCGGCGAGACCGCTGGTTGCGGCGCCCTGGCCGCGGGACTTAAACTGGAAGCGCGAGCGGGGGGCGAGCTTGGTGGTGGTCTCGTTGAGTTTGTCCGTGAGGGCTTTCACGGCCTGGGCGGTGTCAGATACTGTCCAGATTGAAGATGTAGGAGGAGGTGCCATACCTGCGCGTAGTTGCGCTGGTCGTACGTCGGGACGTAGTCGGAGGCATCCGCGACCTCGTTGGAGAGGGCCGATATCCCGGCGAGGGCGTGGTCTATGGCGTCCTGCCTCTCACCACCGACCTGGGCGACGGAGCCGAGACCGTCGATCAACTCCTGGAGACCTTTTGTGGACGTGTCAGAAACAACTCCGAGGCAGTGGCATTGGTCTCAACAGCACGTACTGGCAACCTCGTCTTGGAAGTGGCGGTAAAACTTCTCCTTGGGGTCCTGCATCCTGGTTACTGGGAATCCTCCGTCGTAAGCTCCGGGCTGAATCACTTCGGGCGCCATTGTTGTGCGTTCTCCTGAGGTTTACGTTTTTCTTCTTTTACGTAGGGTTATATACGAGAAGAGGGAAGGCAAAAGAAGCTCTGGGCTCGTGTTTCAAGTGAGGGAACGAGGACGCGCCCTGTGTGCGTACGCGTGGGTGTGTGCAAATGTGTACTTCACCTGGAGATATATGGGCAAAGAAGCAGTAGATAGTCCCAGACTTGAGAAACACGATAGTGTCTGTCAGTATGACAACGGACGTCGGTCGATCTTTATCGAGTCGGACAGACGCCAGGAACCACGCGACTCTGGGCAGACTCGTGACAGCCTCTCGGCGACCAGTTGAGTGACGTCGCTTACTATGGCCCCAGCTGGTGAGGGGAAGGAGAATCCGGGGCAGGCGGGAGTGCTGAAGGGCTGCGCACAGTCGTTACAAGGTATTGGGCTGATGCACCTTGGGTTTGCGTCTGCAGGAGAAAGATATGGTCGGACGAAAACGAAGGTGGCAGCTGATCTCGGGATCAGACGATGGGCTGCTGCAGGGTGAGGTGATCACGATAATGCGATGCGTCGTTGGCCAGCGGAAAGCTGCAAGGCCTGGCCGCCTGTGGGGCTCGCTGTCGCTGTACTGTGCTTGCCCAGGGCTGGGGGTTCAGTGCGCTTCCACGCTGCGAAAATCGTTATTCGGAGGGTGCAAATCGGTTCTATCTACCTACACTAAGCCTCTGTATTTAACAACTTGACGGAGACATCTTCTGGAATGATGAAACCAAAAAGCAAATGATTAAAAGAAACCAATCAAACTTTACTCGTAGTGCAATTCAACGACTCTCCATTACTACTGTAGCTGATATGACGTTACTCTGCTACTGTAACTTGGCTTACTTGCTGCCAGTGCGATAAACCACCAATTGCACCGCTCGAAACAGGGACGTCTACCAGTCTTCGAAAGCAAAACAGCAACGTCCTCCGCGGCGCACGTCCCACCGCCAACATTAACGCGATCGCGACGCCGTTACCTTCGTTTGAAAGCCTCACGATGGGTCGTGAACTCGACCCTTACGTCAGGGCAGCTATTCTTGCCCTTAGAAGCCGCGTCGGCGCTCGAACTTCCCAGGAGGTTGCTGACGCCCTCGGTATAAGTAGGCGTGTTGTCGACCACACTCTGAAGCGCGCCAAGGATAATGGCTTCGTGCCGGAGGCTGCCACCCTCACCATCCTGCCTATTCATGTTACGTCTGCCCCTCGTTCAGGCCGCCCGAAGAAGATTACCTCCGAGTCAACAGATCTTGTCTCTCAAGAGGTTTGCCGAGACCGCTGTGGCTGAGAAAAGTCCCTGTGCTAATAATGGGTTTTGCCAGCAAACGCAGATTGGCGGCGCAGTCGAGGATTCTCCAGTGCAAGTGGATCCATGACGACCATTGTCTGAGTGAGGGATCGCTGGCTGCTGGTTCGAGAGTTCGAGTCGTTCGTCTTCAAGCGTTGTCTTCTCGTCTGCACTCCTGATAATGCAGCTTCTTAGTGGTCTAGAAAATGATAAGTGGTGTACATCTACATCTTGAAATCCCATGGTTGTTATCAGCTATCGACTATCGCTCAGCTCAACCCTCAAGTCCTGACCCAACTATGTACTAGTTGGGCCTGAAAGCGACAACAGGACGAGGTAAAGCTGTGGCTTCTACACAGATCCCAGTCTTCTTCGTCCAATTCTTCCAGGTCTAGTGACGCCAGAGTCTGTATTTCCCTCATGCTGTGCCACCTACATCCCACTCCTCTACTTGTACAACTTCCCGTCCACCAAGGTAGGCATCAAGGTAGACCAGCAAACCCAACCGTAAACTCTCCATGTAAGCAGCGTACAAATGGTGCACTCCATCGGCACCTCTTCGTCCTCGTTCCCATAGGTGCGGGGAGCCAGGGTCTCGTGCTGCCGCTCCAGCCTCCCCCGCATCCCAGTTGCCAACTCGGTCCCTGGATCGACGGGCGTCTGTCTATCGCGGTGGTGGTCTGACGTCTTCTGCATAGAGGACACATGGGATGAAGTAATGGGTCTCGCCAGTAGCACAAGCAGCACGAGCCGTGCTGTCTACTGTCTTCACGCTTGCACTCTCGACTGTATTGACTGAAGTGATGGAGTGCGAGAGCGAAGGTGAGCACCGACCGGCTGGATTCATGAACAATGCATCAAGAGGCGTGTCTGAAATTTGGGTTACGGGAGCAGCGTCTATCTGCTCGCTTGACATGAACTCAGTTTCTATCTCTTCAACTCGCCATCGCAAGCTCAAACGAGAGACATAACGACACGGGGGCTGGTTGACAAACTAACGTAGTCATCTGTTTGGAACAAACTACAACTAACTATCAGTCCTCTGGCAATACAAAAGTATCACGAGGAAACGCAGCTACAGTGTTCCCCAAAGCAACACCAACATCACTCATGCTGTACCAGAAACAAGTGTCCAACGTGGGCCACGAGAGCCACAAAGAAAGCAACCCAATCCATATCCCCCATACCGGGAAACATGTATGCCCCGACGCCGGTGATGTATGCACCCAATCCCGCTCGCAATGCAAGACAAAAAGCACACCCCGTCCTCATCACAGGTCCTCGAAATCGACGTCCTCCCCGTCCTCCTCCTCGAAAATGGTATACAGAAACGGTCTCCAAGGCACCACCCCACGTTCTTCCTTCCTCGTATCAATTTCCTTCTGTCTCACGAGCCGCGCGCTCTCCTGCTCGGTGCGACGGTGCCGGCGTTCGCGGAACCGCTCATTCGCCCGTGTCAGCCGCGCCAACTTCTGCTCGAGCCGGCGCGTCTCCTCTTCCTGCTGCCGCCGCCGCTCGCGCTGCCAGGCCGCCTTGGTGTTCTTCTTGAGCACCCATTTCCTGAGGTCGGTCTCCGCCTCTGCCGTGTTGGGGAGGACGTAGTCGTCCTCGTCTTCGGCCCCGTCTTCGGCCCAGAATTCGTCATCTTGGGATGGGGGGCGGTCTGGGGGGACGTCGGTGATTAATGCGCCGCTGCAGAGGGCAATGTTGGCTTGGAGCTCCGAGATTGTGTTTTCGTCAGAGGTGTCTGTGTTTTCTTCCTCGAGCTGGGCCGTCGCTTCGGCCGCTGGGGGGGCGGGGGTGGGGGAGGGGATGACTGTGTGGTTGTCCATTAGGTAAAACCTGTAATCATCATCTTCGTCCACGTCCCAGATGTTGTCCCTGGGTGGGCTTAGGGCGTGCCTGTAGTAATAGTCTGAGCTGCCTTCGCCCGGGTCAGACAAAGGGACGCTGAGGTCTGCCTCTTCGGGGTCGGCTTGTTCGACGATAGAGATGCCGACTTGCTCAGCTGAGTTGTCAGAGGAGCTGGACTCGGCCGGGTCTGGAGAACGAGGCGTATCATCCCCACCGGCATGATCATTTCCCGTCTCGATATCGACCGGCGGGAAAGTGTTGCCATCGTCTTCCATGCCAGTAGAAACTTGGCAGTTGTCGGTACGTCGGGCGACAGACATCTTGGGTGGCGGGCTGCGCTGAGTAGTCGTCTGGTCGAAGTAGTTGTGATGAAACGTGATTTGGGTGTTGACGTTGCCGTTCGACTTCCACCCTGGATTGTGTTGACAATTGTGTCAACTACGTGAAGAGTGAGAAAGTGTGGTCGAGAAGACGTACCAATCCCGATGGCCTTGCTGCGGTTGTAAAGTTACGGCAGTTTCGGTTTCTTGATAGAAACAGATCCAAGTGGCTGAGAATTCCGGTGATAATTCTTGAAGACGGTTGCCGTTGAAGAGAAAGTTCGCGTGTTAACAGAGTTGTGTAGTGAACAGCCGCGAGCTGAGTGTGTTGGCAAAATCAGGTTTCCACGAGGAAATAGAATTGAACTGATGTAGTTTTTGCTCTCAGTAAGAAGGAGGGCGGTTCTTCTGTAGAAAAGATGGCAATCTCCGATCCCCTTCACGCAATTCATACCATTACGGCCTCATCACCCAAGGTTCCCAGACTTAATGGACAGCACAAAGTTCCCAGCCGGGTACCACAACAGACTCTTGCACTGGGAATATTGAGAGCACACCCTGGGGGCAATTGTTATGAATGGTGAGCCAGAGTCAGCTGTCAACCTCTCCGTCGACAACCATGGTTTGCCTGTTGGTTAACTTGACAAACGACAGCCGTAGCGACCATAATCAGACCTTGACAGTCGAAGGTTTACAAAAGTTTGAGCCCGTCGGTAACTCGTTGTAGGCTTCTGCATACCTGGGTCACGCAAAAACCGGCCACGTCTTCGTTCAAACGTGAGCTCGGTAATGAAGACAACCATTAGTAGAAGAATCACGAACATTGAAGTAGCCTAGTCTTAGCTATAATGCGATGGAACAAGTTTATAGTGCAAATTCAGAGTGTAGCTACTCTCCTGTAGTACAATCAATCATAGGTAAGCCCTCATAATCAATCCATATTATGTGGTGGTAATTCGGAATAGTCTCAACACACTACACAATAAAACATCCTTTCAAGATGCGATACAGGCTGAGAGCAAAAAGACCGATTCAACTCAACGTTGGCAACTCAAATCAACTCGACAGCGTAGTACACTTGACGCCCATGAGCCCGTCGACGACGGCCTGTTCGCACGTGACGGTGTTGGTCGACGCGAAGAACAGGCTCACTGTTCCGTTCGTCGAGGCTTCATAGGTGACGCTACATGAGGCGTCAGCATGCGCCCCAACTCTCCCATCTCAAAGACATAAAAGACACATTGCAACAAAGGTGACATACCTCGAGTTAAAGTTGACCGGTACAACGCCAATTCCGAGCCCAATGCTCATCTTATCCTTGCTGATCGTGAATCCACCTCCGAGACCAAAGGACTCCGAGCCGGATTGCAAGCCGCCTGTTACATTTCAACATCAGTCCTTCGTTCGACACAATGTACATGCAGTCGACGCGTCGCGATAATGCCACCTCTCGGGCTGCTATATCCAACGCGGACTTTCACCACGGGCAGCGCCGAAACTCACCTCCATACGTGCCGCCCTCCTGCCAATTAATCCCACATCCGACTCCGATCCCCCCAAACGGCGGCAGCGTTCCGGCGGCGCTCACGGCGCCGGTTCCTCCGGTCGCGGTGACGTTCTTGTTCAGCGCCGTGATGTCGACGGACGAGCTGCCGTTCTGCTGACGCGTGGACAGCGACCGCGCGGAGGCGAAGCCCGCGATTGCCGCGAGAACGGTTATAAAGCGGACCATGTTTTTTTTTTCGTCTTTTCCTCTCTGTGTCCTCCCTTGACTCGCGACTTCTGTCGATCTTCGTTTTATTCGGTTTTCCTGGGGTTTTTTTCCCTGAATGCAAAAGCGACGCGGCAGTTCGAACGAGTGACTGTGGTGAGTTGGTGATTTTGCTTCGCCCCAAAACCCGGACGATCACGAAACGGAGGGGCGGGTCACGGGCATCATGTATTTATCAACCCAGACCAGGACACCAGGGCGACGGGCGACAAGTACTCCGTGCAATCCGAGAGAAAGGGGGCAATGCAATGGACAAAGATCGTCTCCACTCTTTGCCTGCTGTCTACGGATACTGTGTACAGGTAATTCGGAGCTGGCGTCGGTGTCGCCATTCGTCTCAAGAGCTTCTCTGGCTGGATTATTTTAATCTAATTAGAAACTCTATCCATTGTATCCCGGTTCCCTGCGTGTCAGTCTGCCGGCGCGAACACCCCCTCTTCCCGAAGAACCGGTCCCCTTTCGGACGGGTACGACGATTGGTGAGAGCTTTTAGGAGGGGGTGTAGGGCTTCAACGTTTGCCGATCTCTGTTGCCAGGTTGCATTCGTATCAACGATGAATGAGATGCCGGAGATGGCCTATTGTTGTGGACGAGCGAGGTTGGACGTTGGCGAGAGCGAGATTGGAGATGAAACCTCGATGCGATTGTCCGCGAGTCAGTGCTGGGTCATGCGGTTTGCGGTGCTGTCCTTACTTAATAGTAGCTCGAGCTTAGGTGTTTGAACCAAGTTGATAAATGACCTCGGATCCCAGCGTTGAGTAGATGTCAACCTCGAAATCCAGCATCATGTGGAAAACGACGGTGACAAGTTCGTGATGCAGCGTGTCTTGCCCGTGGCGCACTCTACTCGACGTAAAATTTATCACGAGCAACTTTCTCTTACGACAACAACAACAACAACAACAACAACAACACTCCGAGAACTACGACTTATGAGTGCCGAAGGAAACAAAACTCGAAAGTGAGGCGAACTCATCGCAGTAGCATCTCTCGCGTTGTCCCTCGCGCCCACACAAGCATCGTCCCTGGGGAGCTGCAGATTCAAAGTGACCTCTTCCAACGACAGGACGACGAACGACCTCCGGGGCTTCCAAATTTAAGCTACGCAATTTCCGGTTCCTCTTCCGAGTCTCTCTATTGAAACCAGGGATGCCCCAAAGCCACACGCGCCGTGATCCTCTCTGCCGGTTTCAAGTATGTCAGCGTTGCGACCAAGGTAGGTCCCTTAGCTCTACATGTACGCAGTGATACATCGCGAATGGCTCCCTCAACTTCTCGGGGTTGAAGCAAGGCTTGCGACACGGTCAAAAAACACACCATGCCCTCGAACATGCCGCAGTATAACCCGAAGCCTTCCTCAGTTCCGAAGTACAAGGTCCGACTCCGGAGCATATGCCAGCCTGCTTCCTCGAAAACATCACAAAGACGATAGCCAGCCCGAAAGAAAATACGTCGGATGCTGCAATCTGCCGCGCGCAAACCCAGGCTTTAGGGCTGCGTCCGAACTGGTAACCCAAGAGATAATCTCTGAGACTTTGGCCCAGGGAAAGGGCACGGCGTCCTCAAAGTCGGATGGTTGAACGCCGCGGATGATGCCGTCGCTGCTGGCTGTCGTTGCGCAACCAGAGACCATGTTATCAAGTTTGACATCTCCTCGAACGTCAGCTGCCAGATCATCTCTCGGTGTACTCGAGTTCCCGCAAGTTCATATGACAAACGCCGAAATATCCGGCACCGGCTCGGGCTTCACGCGAGCTCGCCACTCGGTTGATGACAAGCAGGCATCGACAGCACGCACCTTGTACGGTACCAAGACAGCACAGCAAAGGGTCTCGTCGTACGGGAAAGAAGTTCGCCATGCTGTAGATACGGCCTAAACGGCCAAGACCCGTCGCTGCGATGGAAAGCGGCTCAGATGTCGTTGAAGACGTCACGGTACAGCGAAAAAAAACATGACACGACCGGCTGGAGAATTGCAGCGCTGCTTTTGTAGTGGCGACCGCAGGATACGGTGAATGAACCACGTTGTCTGGGCGCTGCTCGTGTTGCGGGTCACATGGTCGGGAGATGAAAGGCTTCCTCCACCACTGGCTCAATTGTTTGTGCGACTTGTTGTCGGGAAAAGAGAAGACGCCAAGACCTTCTTCATCTTCAGTGCGGTCTCGTGACTGTCGGTGACCAGCTTTGATGTTGACACCAGGATGGGAATCCCTGCACCGCATCATTGTTTGCAGTGTTTGCGAACTGGGAAGACAGCACCCGCTGCTGCCAAGACAAACCATAACCATTGACATGGCTTACAATCACAGTGGCGCCTACGCCAGATGAGGACGCGTGCTGGTAATAAATGAGTCTGTTCAAGGCATACATAAGCCGAGGACCTAGGCCTCGGGGAGCTATATCGACAAAGACCGCCCAAGAAAATGTACTCGTGACGCATTGCAGTCGTTTCGTTGGTAATATTCCGTCATACATACGTCGTCCAGCGATGTTGTTCCCATACCCTGCCTATTGTATGCAATCCCATCGTATCCCTTGTCCAGTATCCTCGTGTCCTGTATCTCATAACCCATTGATCCCATGTCCCATCCAAGTCTTCAAGTCATGCCTATCTCCGCAAAGTGTGCTGAACACCCTGGTCTACCTCTGCTTGATGCAAAAATAAGAAAGAAAAAATGACAATTGGCAAAAAAGGAAAAGAAAAAAGAAATGCCCCTGATATCTTCCGGTGGGCCCTCACAGCGCTATGGGGGGGCCTGGGTTGCCGTGTTCCGCAGTCAACTCCAGGAATCGCGAGCAAGGGGGCAACCGGACCCTCGACCGAAGCGAGCTCGCAGGCCACAGTCGAATAGAGTCGTAGAATTCCAGCCTGGAAGGAATGAATGCGGCATGAAGCCTGCGCAGGTTCTGTTTACTAGGGTTCGACTTGAGCAGCGCGATCCGCGGTGGCGAGAGGCCGACTCTGCGAACTGGTTCCGAGTTCTGGCGCCTACGGCGGATGATGCTGGACGATGACGGCGGCGACCTGACCCTGTCCCGCATGAGCTGAAGTCGCGGGGGCTGGCTAGGGTCTGTAGGAGTAAAGGGGGGTGGGGATGCAGACGACGTAGATATGTGGTCGGCAGAAGCGTCAACTGCCATGTCGGAATCGCTTGCGAGATGCAGCGATACGTTGCGGGACTCGGACAAACGGCTGCGATGAGAGGAAGGCCGCGATCCGGCATGGTCATCAACCTCGCGTCTCAGCATCGAGCCGCCAGCTCTACCTTGCAGCCTGCGCTTCCGTCCGCACTCGGCATTGAGTGAGTTCATCAACTTTTGAAGCATGCTCCAGGGGAAGATGACAGTCCCAGGCTCCCAGTTCCTGCCGGCAGCGAGCTCAGTAGAGAAGAAACTTGTCCAGGCGCGGGCGTTGGAACAAGGCTCGCCAAGAACCATGCTCTCCGAAGACGTACGCATGCGGTGCATCAGCTCGGCACGTTCCCGACTGGACAGCGGCACGTAAGGCTGTGAAGGGGCGTTGACCATGTGTTGCAAGAGAGAGAGCGCCTCTGACGCCTTGAAGAACTCGGAAAACTGGCCGTCGATCGACATGTACGTCTGACGGTAACAGGTGATGGCAGGTTGTGCCGGATTCGTCGGACCACCAGACGTCAGGCAAAGAATGACCGAACGGTTGTCGCGTGTAAGGTTGACGGCATAGACATGGTGGGAAGTAGCGTCAGGCGGGGGCGCGCGTGTGGCATGGGTCTCTGCGGGCTGCGGCATCAACGCTGTGTGCGAGTGCGGCTTGTAATCGTAGTCGACGCTGGATGCCGCCTCCGAAATGGCTCGGTGATCCGAATGGAAGCTCTGGAAGCTGCAGCTGTCCGAATACGAACGCAGATGAGAGTGGCCCTGGCGAGATGGTGTTAAGGGCTGGACGTGTGGCTCAGGTGGAAATGACTGGTCGAACTTTGTCGGCGGTGTTTCTGGTCCGAAAGAAGAAGTCCTCGTTCTGGTATCCGAAGGTGTGTCGTGGCGAAGCTCTGGTGTTCTATCGGAACCGAAATCTGGGGAGTAGCCAGCTGCCTCGTCAGGCGGGATCATGGCGGTCCGGCTGTTTCCCGTCGAAGGCCGGAAGCCGAAAACAGAGTTGAGTTTGCTCACGGTTTGAGCCGTGGAGTCGTCCACCTCCCAAGGCGGCATTGAAGAGCGATTTGGACCTGTTGATGGCCACTTGGCGAAGAAGACTTGCCCCTCTGCGTTTCTGCGTGGCATTGAGCGAAACATGGGGGACGACGACATGGTGGAAGCAGAAAAAACAAGCAAAAAGAAGAAGCAGGTCGGGAGCCGGGGAACCAGTGAGAAAGGGGCGAACTCCGGCCGCTCACTCGAAGGCAGGTCAGGCATATATACGGAATGTATTCTTTTCCAGAGCACCAACCAAAGGATGAGTTTAAGGGGTGGGAGCGGTCAGCCAACTAGACGACACCGAGACAATGTGTCTTGACTCCTCCCCGCAGGAGCCATTTTCCACTAGCCAACATATCAAGGGCCTTTGATTTCCTTCTTCGTGTCGTCCAACGCACGACACCTCGGGCATGGGTTGGTAGGGCTATCCTCGTCGATGGCATGCGCGGAGGTATGTTACATACGGATAGCAGCCAGGTATTCTCCGTGCAATCCATCCGTACGCGGTACAACTCAGCGTCCGTACTGCACAGGGAAATGGCCCCCGCCTGACCGAACACTTGGGAGACACACCACCATCTCTTGTATTAGCGTGCGTCAGTGTCTCCCACAGCCTCGATGGCCTGTGGTTGGTGACTCCCTGCATGCCTCCCGAAGAGATCGACGCGGTGCTTATGGTAAAAGCAACGTGAGACCCAATCAGGGAGCCCGGCAACCACTGCCGCGTGCTGGTGGCCGGTTCAGAGCCTCGTGTCAACCGGCCGAAATTGTGGCATAACCGAGTGGATTGCATGCGTAGCTGCCCGAGGGAGGACGGCGGCAAAAGCAACGACGGTCTCGGGGACCCCTGTAGGCGACCGGGTGCTGGCACCCTAGAACGGCTTGCAGACGTGACTGCTGCACGATATATCATGTTTTGTTCATGCGTGGCGGGACCAAACAGACCAGGTCCAAGCGACAAGGAGGGACGGATTGGGGGGAGCAAGCCAATCAGAAAAGATTGGGTTGCAAACACGCGGGCTCGTCTAGGGCGGATAAATGGATGAGTTTGACACTCACGCGTCGGTCACGACTATCCGACAAGAAGGGCGGAATGAAGCCTCGGGAGGCCGTAAACGACAAGAATGCAAACATCGTCGGCGGCTGTGTCCGGCTGTATGTGCACACCGCCGAATGAGGGACGGATCGCATGGCGTGAGGGTCGAGAAGAAGCAAAGGTGGGAAAAGCAAGGTGAAGTGTCCGAGCGCATGCAAATTCCAGCAAGACCTTTAGAGACAGCGACAAGACAGTGGCATCCCGCAAATCAGAGTGGTGCTAAATTGATAACCGCAGGGAGCGAGGTGTATATAGATGTCTGGGTCGTATCCGTACGATAGACCAGTCACGACTCCAGCTGGTGGAGGGTGTTTGTGCCGACGCCATGTGCGTTTGTTGACGTGGTATCTGCAGTGTTACACAGCTTGATTGCAGTAAATTCCTAGAGATCGCGGTCAGCCGTGACAGACTCAGACAGGCTGACAGATGACGAATGGCAATGTCAGGAAGGGCGACGAGGGGGTGCCGGCGGAACATGACAGCGAGACTTGGGAGGAGGAGGCCGGGCAGGAAGACGACGTGGAGACGGAGACGTCGCTGTCTCCTGTCTCCGTACGCAGCAACATGGGGTCCGGGAGCATAACATTACTACGGTAATGCGACCGATAGCCAACGCACGCAAAGCAACGTAACGCGGTGTAACGCAACAAGACCGGGGAGTGTTATGATGCCGGGTGCTTGCTTTTCGTCGCGCCGCATCAGAAAAACTCCGAAGTTGTGTTCCGTCACTTCGCCTGTAGGCGTTAGGGTGCTCTGTATTGTGGTGTAGTTGGTGGAGAGGTGGGAGAAGTTCTCCTGTGGTGAGGGGAGTCGAGAATGGAGGACGTCGAAGGTGTGGCTGTGGCTGATGGTCTGAGTGACAGCGCCACATTTTAATGCACCTCCAGGGTCGAGGACATGGATGAGTAATCAGGCAGCAGCCACCATGGTGTCATCAAGGTTGACGGGCAGGTGCGGCAGGAGTGGGTCGCCAAACTGCCTTCCTGTCTTCCACGGACCACGGTACCAACACAGTAAAACGGCAGGAGGGCGTCAAGGTGTGCAGATTATCTTACCCAAGCTTGCAGGGTACTTACCTTTCTTGCCTTTATTCTACTTTTCTTACCTATCTACATAGGTACCTTACCTACCTACACAGTAAGTACTTAGGTAATGGTCAGTCATTTCACCGTTCATGTCGATTCGCGTCGGGAAGCTGCTACCCGCTTTGGAACTGGCGGGTTGCAGCGCCCATTGCAGCGCCTAGATGGCGATCGGGTCACGATGGCCGTCATCTGATGTTGGCAAAGGTCAAGTATGACTGTACATGTAAATATCTCGTCAAGCACGCCCTTCGTCTAGGAACGGACGACATGAACGACACGACCAACAATGGAACTGGATTTTTCGTGGATACTTTCCGCCGCGCTGATTGGAAGCGGGCACCATTGCAGCACTGATGCCTGGATGTCTGCTCCTTGGCGCATCCTAAGCCTCATCAGCCTAAGCCTAGCAAGGTGCCTTACCTTAATGGCACTTGCCTCACCTCAACGGCCCAAGTCTAGACGTCGACCGTGCGAAGAGGAGGAATTGGAAGCAGTTCGACCATTATCGAACGTGGAACCTTGAGTCACCGCAAAAAGTCAGATTTCTTTCTCCGGTACATTGCGTGAAGTGATAAAACATCGAGCATCTTCAACAGTCCGACCAGACACCATCTCGCAGTGTCTTTCCAATTCAAAGTTGGACGCAAAGAACAACCGAAATAACGACAAACAACCCAGTCAATTCTTGTAGCTCACGTTACCAAATTCAGTTACATCAGTCACCAGCATCACTTTCAGCATGGCTTCTGCTGCTACAGTCCAGATATCAACACCGAACATCGGTGCTGCCAATCAGCCCTACAGCGAGTCAACGGCCGCCAGCAAGGATCAATCAGACCATGTCACCGTCGCCGACATGGAAGAGGCTATCCGGTTGGCTCCTCTCTGCCGCGAGGCATTGAACCTCCTGGACGCCAAGATGCCACACTTTAACCACACATACGCCTTTACGGCCGACGAGATTCTAGCCCTGCCTGTCGACACTCTTCGACTTTCTGATGAGCTGCACGGCTTGCCCCGCCGGAAATCCACGCGATCTTCTCTCGCGTCCGCTCTCGCATCTCTGCTGTATCCCTCCACCCGTGACAAAGCCCTGTCATGCTTGATCCGGTACGACGCCGCCCGAGTGAGACTGCGTGCGTGGGTCGCGTTGCAGCGGAAGTACGACATATTTGCCGCCACCAAACGGAATGGACACAGCTTCCGCGGCCTGACTGGCGGAGCTGCTCCCGGCGTGCGTGCGCCTGTCTGGGCCTCGCGGATCCTCGCCCAGGGCCCGTGGAGCCATTCGAAATATGCCGTGTCGACCGCCGGTACTAGGGCCATCCCGATGCCCGTCTCCGTTGCCGATGCCTCCGATCTGGCACCCTTCTTTGACCATCTCCAACACGGTGGCACTCACGAGCTCGACGACGCTTCCACCGGCGTCCGTCTCGATGGTGGCAAAGGCGAGCCTTACTACGGCGTCAAAGCTGCCGAGTTCCCCAAAGGAGTCGTCTACGAGGACGGCCGCATGGACCTCTGCAAAATGGTTGTTGGGCCTGACCACATCGGCAATCTCATGGATAGCTTACGGCCGAATCCCTTTGTGCGGCACTTCCTTCTAGGCAATAACATCATTGGCCCCGTTGGCGCTCGGGAGATTGCCCGCTTCATCAAAGACCTCCCCGACCGCATGGACACCTGGTATCTGGCTGGCAATTGCATCGACGCCCCCAGCTTCAAGGTGCTCGTTGATGCCATGGTCAAGTCGGACGCAGTGACGAACATCTGGTTGAAACGCAATCCGCTGGGCCCCACGGCCGTCGCAGATGTCTTCCGGCTCATAACTGAGACCAAGAACCTTCGCACTCTGGATCTCGACCAGACCGAGCTGGGCGACGCTGGTCTCGCGGAACTGTTTTCCCGCCTCGCCGCCTTCTCCAATGACTCCGGCCGTAAGCTGCCCTTGCAACATGTCTACTTGAACGGCGACGGCATCTCAGTCAAAGCTGCCGAATCGCTCTCGGCTTTCCTGGCATCGCCAGTCTGCAATGTCACGTCGCTCTACCTGTCCTGCAATCCCTTGGGCGATGCGGGCATGCAGGCATTGGCCGACGGCATTCGTCACGCTCCCCAACTCACGCGTCTTTCGCTTCAGTCGGTTGGCGTGAGCACAACGGGCGCTATTGCCATCTGCCAGGCTGTCGCCGCGCATGCGGCCATCCGCTTCCTGGACCTCGGACAGGCGTATGCGACTACCGATCTTGGCCAGGCGTGGAATTATATCGAGGATGGTGCGGCGGAGGCCATCTGCAACCTCGTGTCAACGAGCCAGTCCCTGGAGTTTCTGAACCTCGATCACTGCCCGATCACACCGCCAGTTCTGCGAGAGATCGACGCTGCCGTCTCGATCAGCTCGCTGTTGTACTACAACGCCGACTCCATCTTGCCAGACCCGACGCTCAAGGTGCCCACGTTCAACCCGTCGGCTGACAGAACAATGCCTGATATCTTCTCGATGGCAGGACCTACTAAAGACCACAGAATTTTGGAGAAGGCTGTCGATGACCGTCTCGAGGCAAATGTGAAGGCCAAATACGGCAAAGACATGACATACGAGAAGTTCCTCGCCGACAAGAAAAGGTGGATCGTCAACGACCAGATGGATGTGCGAAAAATCGACTCCGTGTATCGCAATCGGGATGCCGGACTCGCTCGCAGACACCTCACTTCTCTGATCAAAGATTGGGATGACAATGATGACACCATCAGCCGCGTGATGAACGCCCAGGGTCCTTTCTGTACTCGACGCAAGCATTAAGACATCAAACGTGGTCGCTGCGTATCTGCCGATCTACTTCGGTGGGGTGCGGCTGTTGAGGGTATCGTCGGCTGGATGGCTGACTCAAATACGGATACCATGTCGATTATGAGTTGCGGGTTGACCCGGTAGGAACAACAGCCAATAGCATCTGGTCTATTAGTCTAGTTGGTTAGGACGTCGGATTCTGACTCGTCATCGGCTCTTCCGTAAGCCCAGGTTCGAATCCTGGATGGACCTTACTTTTGCCGTCGGCATTAATGTAGTTAGTCGCACATAGTAATTGAGTTGAGGTATCAGAAGACTTGGTTTTTAAAACAACCAGCGGGTCTGGTTCCTTTCATTTTCGGGTGATGCATTTAATGGGGCTTGGGGGGCGTCGCTCTGAGAAGTTCGCCGTTATTGCTTGTCGACATATAATGCTTCTAAGCAAACGAAAGATACCCAGGTACATCCACCACCCACGCGCTGATTCCAACGTCATTGATCGAGACACGACATTTCGATCAGCAATCAACAGATAATCAGTATCACCAAGCGAGCCTTGGGCATTCCAAGTAACGACGACACGCACACGCATGTGAACCGATTCGGATCCCGGCACTCATACCATACAGCAGTTCTTGGGTCAGCCACGCCGAGACTGTCTCACGGCGTCACTTCTGCGCTACGTTCTACTACGACCCATCACCGATCTCAGCCTGCGGATACCTTTTAGCTTGAATAGTCACCCCTGCCAAAGTTTAATTGATCATTCCTGGTTCCTCAACCCCCGGTTATCGAACAAACCTCGCTACTCTCGTCTTCGGCCCGGTCACTTTTCGGCTGCAAGATAGGAGAAGAAGGCACCTGTGGCCCGATGGCGTCGGTGAAGGGCGCCCAACCCCCCGACGACGCCGAGCCTGACCCTCCGCCTCCGCCCCCGTCCCCCACCACCGCCGGCTCCCCCGATTCGACGCGTCGCGCAACGCGTCAAACTCCGATCCCTCCCCCTCCGATCCCGCCCTTCGCCAACGTCTCACAACCCAAACCACAGGCCCCGTTTGTCGCCCTCACCCCCGAACGAAAGGGTCGCCTGCCGCTTAAGAAGATCTCCGAGACACCGATCCCGATCCCTGTCTTGCCGACGCCCTCGACGTCACAGTCACATCACCCGCCGTTAGGAAAGCATCCCGCTTCTTCCACTCCCACGCCGCCCCGCTCAAACCGACGAAAGAGCAACAGCGGCACAAACTCGGCCGCCATGGGTGCTAGGGATGCCAAAGAGAACGTGCGGCCTGTCACTCTTGTGGCGCCCAAGATCAATTACCAGGCTGCTCAGCCACCGTCACACAGGACGGGAGGGAACCTCGTTCGTCCGAGCCCGCCGACGTGTCAACCGCCGATAACATCGCATTTTCGACCCGCGCCGCGCCCGATTTCCTACCAAAACACACCCGTCCCAATACCAGTGCCGCCGACGCCTGTACCGAAATCCACACCGGCGCCCCCGAGGCAACCGAAACAACCGCGCGCACCTTCGACAACACCAAAGCCGACGTCAACATCGACACCCGTACAGGCTAAGCCACAGGCGGCGACGAGCGGTCCCAAGGTGGCGGATAAACCTGCTCTGCGGCAAGACAGGAATGTCGACAAAGTCATGCTCGGCAACATCTGCTTCAACGCGTGGTACCCGTCCTTTTACGGCAAAGAAGCTCTGGGGGATGCTTCGGCCGTTGCCAAAGGAGGCTCAGGGAGCGCGAAGAACCCGACTGCCGGTGATCCCGCCAACGCAGGAGCCAAGAATGCTCAGCGCAAGGGTGCCGACACACCCATGCTCGGCAGGCTGTATGTGTGTCCAGTGTGCTTCAAGTACTCAAAAGAGTTGGTTATGTGGCACTCTCATGTGCGCATGTGCGAGAGCACTAGAACAGTGCCTGGAAGGAAAATCTACAGCCATCCGCGGGGAACAAGGACGGTTCGAAAAGAACTCCCGAGACCGGCGGGCAAAAAGGCGGGTGTTGCTGTCAAGTACACGGAAGAGCAGGTAACAGATGAAGGGGAGTGGAGCGTGTGGGAGGTGGACGGCGAGCAAGAAGGTGTAAGTCGTAGCACACTTTTGCTGTACATGAACATCCTTGTTGACTCGCGTCGTTCCACAGCTTTTTTGCCAAAATCTCTGCCTGTTCGCGAAGCTCTTCCTCGATAACAAGTCTGTTTGCTACGATGTACAGGGCTTCAACTACTTTTTACTCGTCTACACGCGCCCGCCGAAACCCGACGCGCCACCGAACCATAATCGACCAAATATTGTCGGCTTCTTCTCGAAGGAGAAGATGTCGTGGGATAACAACAATCTGGCCTGCATTCTGGTCTTTCCGCCGTGGCAGCGCAAAGGTCTCGGCGCACTGCTGATGGGCGTTTCGTACGAGATTTCGAGGCGCGAGGGGGTCATCGGCGGACCGGAGAAGCCCATTTCCGAGCTGGGGAGGAAAGGGTACAAGCGATACTGGGGAGGGGAGATTGCGAGGTGGTTGTTGAGCTGTCCGTCGACCAACGGGGATCCCACGTTGCTTGCTGACGTGGAAGACTGTTCCAAGGCGACGTGGATTGCGCTGGATGATTGTCTTGTCACGCTTAGGGAGATGGGGCTCATTGCTGAGGCTGGCACAGGTCCTGGTAAGCCCTTGTTGACGAAGAAGGTTGCCGAGGGCGAGGAGGACGAGGAGGGGGATGTGGAGATGGCTGACGATGAGCCGGAAGCGAGACCTGATGTCAAGAGGGTCAAGATTGACAAGGCGGCGGTTGAGGCGTGGGTTCAGGCGAATGGGATCAGTCTGGAGAAGGTATGTGATCCGAACAGGTTTGTAGAGGGGTATGCCATCAAAGCGAAGGAGGATGAGGAGGAAGATGAGTGAGCATGTTTGAACTTGGCAGAGCGTTGAGCATAGATGTGTTGTTTCAATATGATATCCCAAAGTATGGCTTCATTGAGTAATCCTCCTTAACATTGATTGCATTGGTGGTTGGCCTGCTTGATTAAGATGATTTAAGATTGCAAGCCTAGTGTATGTTGTTGATGGAGAGCAATGTACTGCATAGAGTAGCAGCAATGCTTGCTTCTACACACGGGAACTTATCCCGCATAGTTGAGCTCCTTAAGAGTCGTCAGAATACTCTGAAGACATAGCTGAACAGACATAGTGACTATGATAAATAAACACTGGATCAACCTAATAGATTGCAGAAAAGGTTACCCAGATATAGAACTCATCTACATGTATACAAAAATTCATTGTTGCATAGTGGCTTGGGAGTTTCACTCTTGATATTAGAAGTAATTAAAGTCGTATGAGAGAGATACCTGACCATGCGTAGTTGCTTTAGCATACAGCTCTTGAATTTTTCTAGCTTGACGGAATTGGCATACTAACGAAGGTCTTATCGTCAGTTTCCACGGTCTTTCTGGCTACTTATTCACAACAGTTGTTGGGGCTACTATTCCGGGCCGATGTGGAGAGGCGCCTGATATACGTTTGTGATTCAGATGCTTGTGAAATCTCTCCACTCGCGTTCCATGCCCAAGCGCAATTTTCCAGTTCTCGAGGTAAGCCTAATGACATCAGGGTGCGCTGACCCTGGGGCCGCAGTTGCTATTTCTGCTTGCGAATCTGGTAGGTCTGGGTGACACGAACCAATCGAATCATTCGTCTGTCAAAACATTTCAAGGCGTCCTCCAAGTCTGACCTCAGGGCAGACAGTGGCTGTTCTGAGTAGAATTGCCACCAATCAACAACAGCTCCTCGTGCATAAGGCAGACAAGCAGCAAGAGGGAGCCAAGGATACCATAGGCTGGAACCTTTCCATTTCAACCTAACCCCGCACCCAGCCTGATTGATTCCTCTTCATCAAGTCTTCTCAAGAAAACCCAATCCGCAACTTATTTATTCTCGGATTTATTCATCGACGTATTGAGTGTTGTGATTCTTCAATCATGGAAGACTGGCACGATCTAGCATGCCGCAGTCTAGACTACTTCGACAATGGCAGTATCTCAGGCTGCCAAAGCTGTGGCTCAATCCAGCTGCAACCAGAAACAGCTGATTTCGAAGACCACTATACCGTCCAACACGATGACGACAAGAACCATCTTACCAAAAGCGGCGGCAACGGGGACGACAGCGGCAACGATGAAGATGCGGTACTTGAAGACAGCACACCTGTATACCGACGCCTTGAAGGAAAGAACGACATACGACTGCTCGAACTGTGTCCAGGCGAATTTGACGATCCCATTCGATGCAGCTTGTTTCTCAGCAACGCGTATGGCGTGGTGGAATACGATGCCATCTCATATACTTGGGGAGGCGAAGACAACAACATGGAACAGACGAGCCGTATACATCTGGGTTCTTACGAGATTTTTGTCACCCCCAACTGCGAGGCCGTACTGAGACGCGTCAGGCGCCGCACGCCGAGGGTCATCTGGATCGACGCCATCTGCATCAATCAAGAAGACATTCGAGAGAGAGGCCATCAAGTGAAGTTGATGCAGCAAATTTACTCCCGGGCAGAACACGTTCTCATTTACATTGGAGACCCAACGTCTGAGGAGGAAGACTTACTTCGCCTCCTGATGACCGATCAGAGCGAGAGCGACATTGATCCTCAGCCACTCATGCATGAGACCTTGGGAAAGCTACTGAGCCGCTCGTACTTCTCACGCGTGTGGGTTCTGCAAGAAGTCGCTCTAGCACGGCGGGCAACATTGATATGTGGCGACTTCGCGTGGCCCTGGGCATTATTTCCTGCAAACGGCGCTGCCCAGTAGAGGATCCTTAACCAGCAAGGCATCAACACAAATCCCGCCAAATCTTGACCGGCTTCCATCGGTGCTGAGCTTTTCGAAGCCAGCTTACAGAGACTCAGACATGCTCCTTGACCTCGTGGACTTGGCTCGTCACAATCACGCAACAGACCCACGTGATAAGATATTTGGCGTTTTCGGCTTGTTGTCGGGAGCAGAGAGTGATAGGCTCACACCAGACTATGCCCAGTCAACGATAGAGGTCTACATGCTGTTCGCTGAGTGGATTGGCCGAAGACACGGCATAACGGCCGTACTTTGGAGGTCTCTAGGTGCTCAAACTACACTCTTCGATCGAATCTCTCTACCCTCATGGGCACCCAATTGGACAGAGAAACCCTCGATCATGGACGGCACTACACTTGGCTTCGAAGCGTCTCGACCCGACTCATCCATCCGTGTAGACCTGGAAGCTCGCACAGACTAGGCAGCTTCCGCCAAGAATGGTCCATCGCATGCAGAAATCACCACGAAACTATATGGCCTTGGCTGTACATGTCAATCGGAACTCAGGATTCTGGCATGGTCTCGGGCGATCGAATGGTCTTCTCCTTCCCTCAAGAGAGAGTGACGACAGCAATAACAGAAGCAGCCGAAGCAGTGACAGAGACGACACAAATAGCAGCACAAGCAGCAAGGAACGCAGTAGCAGAAGCTGAAACATCGCATTATTATCCGAACGTTAGATCTTACGAAGCAAACTTCATGGAAGAAACATGGATCGGAATATCTACTGCAAGAGCAAGGATATTGACAGGACGAAGAGCATCACGACCAAGATTACCGCCACCAATAGCAGCAGCAGAAGTGGAAGGAATCGTAGCGGAAGCAGAAGCAATAATAGCGAAGGCGTAAGCAGCAAATTCGGCAGCAAAAGCAGCAGCAAAATCAGCAGAATTTATAGCAGCAAGAACAGCAGCAAAACTAGCACCAGAGACAGCAACAATGAAACAATATGCAAAAGAAAGGATAGAAAACGCAGCAGAAGCAGCAGCAGCAGTCTACTTTCAAGTAGCAGAAGCAGCATATAGAGGGGCGTGGTCAGCAGACGCCAATGCCATTTGGATGGTAGCGGGAGCACATGCCGCAACAGCAAGGGCAGCAACCACGGCAGCAGCCAAAATAGCAGAAGCAGTGGCCAAAGTAGCAGAAGCAGAAGAGTTGGATGCATCGGCAAGCAAGTACCTGGGTTTGACTAAGCTGCCCGCCGCTTCGAGACAGGCGCCCCAGCAGCACGAATTTTCGAACGTAAGGATCTACGTCCCTCAACATGCCATCGAGAGCTCTCAGCCTATATCTCAGACCTCTGTTCGACCGGATTACTCCAGCGGTAGAGCAACAATTTCGGAATCGTCGAGAATGCAGAGGAGATCTTTCAGGCATGCTGGCCGATTCAGCAACCTAGGAGTATGCGGTTACGAAAGAAGTGATGGAAAGGTCGTGATCACCGGATTGTTGAGGTTTGAAAGACCATGGTTTAAAGTCGACACAACAAACTGCCAATATATAGAAGTCGCGAGTGCTTGGTAGAGCATGTTGTAATACAGACAGCACAAATTCCAATTCCACAACGACTTATGTCGAAACCAAATCCGGAGGCAAGGACCCAATTTTGACATCTCACGACAACGAGTGAAGAAAACGAGGACTTCGCTCGGCAGCCAAGCGAATCGGAAAGATGGACTGGGCATGAGGAGTGCCAACAATAGATGTAACACACATGAAGTGTTCAACGGCGACGACGGTTTAGACTAGCTGAAGCTCGGTCGGGGAGATCAAGGTCGGAAAAAATAATCACCAGGCAATTTCATTCGCTGTCGAAGAGTTCAGGGCGACTGTCAAGGGGCAATGCGTATCGAGGGGTCGTCAAGTTGCCTGAACATTAAGGGTGAATGAAGCAAGACGATGTTCAGGAGGGCTGAGAAACAGGACTCCAGGAGTAGGTCAGTCTAGGCTATCTCGCATGCATGTAACGCCGCAACGAAATGTGCTGGAAGCTCTCCACGCGACTTGCAAAACAAAGTGCCTACTTTACATATCATGACGATCGATTTTGATGGCGATACTTGCGGCGCTATTTATTTTCGCAAGTCGCGTGCTCTCCCCACCGACCTCTCTCGGCCAGGAGAGCGAAGAGATTCTGGCCAAGTTCCAAGGGTTTCGCATGTAGCTTGCTCCCTCGGACATGATGCGCTTGCCAGGCACAGAGGTGATTTAGGAGGTTGTTTGTGCCCTATTTCCGCCTGGTGAGACCATTCATTTCATTTTCGGAAGGAACGATTGCAGAGGCACTTTCCGGGCATGTGGCGTCGCAGGGCGTCCCGTTTCTGCCCGTTGGCGCAGGCTGGGCAGGGGAAGGAATCGGGTGTTTCGGTTGGCGACTGCCCTGTGATGCAGCCACCGGAAATAAAAGCGACCCTGAGCCTAAGGCAACGACATCCCGTTCGAAGGGCCTGCCTGACCACCCGGCCTACTTGGTGCGCTGTAAGAATGGCGATAGGGGCCAATCATCCAGTTGTAGCAGTGTAAGATGGCGGCAAGTTCAACCGACGGTACTGACTAGAGTGTAGGTAGGCAGGTACACTTTGAGAAGCGTGACGAGCGTGACGTCGAATTTCCTTTTCCCTTGCGCCGATCACCGTCAGCAGTCAGCGCAACCACCTAGTCTTATGACGGTACAACTGGCCCTTGAACGCAAAGAGCTACCGTTGCTTATTGCTGCGACACTCAATTGTAAGATGCGGTCGGAATGCAAGTGTCAGACAGCATTTCATGAGCACAAGGAAAGCTATGGCTCAACCGAGAGCATCCAGACCTCAACGCGTCGTGACGCCAATGTCCAAATTGGAAGCGTCATTTTGTGAGGCTCTTACGCCTCAGGCACGCAAAGAGACAACACCCTGAACGGCAGTCAGACACGCCCAGGCCAAGAAGCGCCAACGGTGCGTTCACCCGTTTCTTCTTCGAAGGCTTGCAGACGGCGGCCAGCCCCCATGGACCAGCGTGGTCGAATAGCAAATTTTTCCATTCTTCTGCCGTTTAGGAATCTGCCCCGTTCAACCGTAAAGGAACCGAGACATGTCGGGCCCACGCTTCATTTTACAGAGGATGTCTCGTTGCTTCTTGCGTCTGGCTGCATCGCTTGCGGGACTGACAAACGCCAGATTCACGTTGGACGCTGAACCAATCTCGCAGATTGTCCTGTTTTGTGGATCCCGACATTACGGTACCAGCGTTGCAGCGCGCTGCGAGCTGCAGCAGCATCATCTCGGCGCTGACTGACGCTGTCACCTCGGACGTCGGCTCAAAGGAGCGAGAAGATTTCCCATTGGGCGATGAGTGCTACCGCCAAGTGCCAGCGAGTGGCATCGAGGGCAGTATTCCTGGCCTCGCAAGCCAGGTCACCGGGTTTCTGCCGGGATCTCACGTAACACTCGTCTACCGTCATGCGGTCAAGGAGGTCTCGAGGTGTGGTAGGGTCGGGTGGTTTCGCCGACAGGCGTCCCTGACACCGCGCTAGGCCTATGCGCAATGTGCTTCGATTGACTTCATCCCATCTTAGGGGTGTGGTTTGCGGCCAGCCCGGTGAAAAGTCTGATAAGGGGCTGTCGAGGGAATGGCTGAGGGAGGGCTACAGAGGATGGGGGCTCTGAAAGGAGAATGCGACACGGAGGAAACAAGCAACAAGCAGCTGGGCAAGCAAGCGCGAATACTCTTCGTCTTACGGCGTACCCTTTTATCTCTCGGCGGCCAGCTTTCCAACTCTCTTCTCTCCATCATCGTGTCCACTTGACGGTGTGCGTCGTGCTCTTGCCCCTGGCTGTCTCGAGGTACGTATCGCGCTAGTCTGCTGGGTCCACCCACGTGTGAGCGATGGGCACCGACTGATTGGATCCAAAAGCCGCAGAGTGGGGGCTTTGACGGTATCAAGTGGGGGTCACCGCAAGCCATGACCGGTTTGATATCAAAGCTAAGCTGACAAGGAGCCTGAGGGTTTATCTTTTGTTCGAAAGAAAATTTTCTCAGCAACGTCCGTTTGTCGCGCCTTTTTGGAGTGGACTGGGAGCCACAACGTCTTCTCCAGGCATGATGATATGGAGCGACAGCAGTATGCTTCGCCCAGCTTCAGCACACTTTAGCGGTGTGAAGCACTTCAGGAGCCTAAGCTGACCTGAGCAGCCAGCAGACTGGCCACCGTAACCACATCCTCTTACCGGCCGTCACGGTCTCAACCTTGTCATTGAGTTAGCCTTGACACGGCCGAACCCACTTCCCATGATTCGTGTCCCGGCTCAAGGGGCCTCTTTGGAAGCTTTCCCTTCCAGAAGCCTGAGGCTTCGACGCTTCAGCGACTTTTAGGCCCAAGGTCAACTGGCTTTTTCCCTGGGATTCCCTTCGCCGCCCAGCCTCCCGACAATGCCCGAGATCGGTGCGAAGTAGTGTGTTGGGACCGTCTGGTGGATGGAGAGGTCCACGATATGTCAACGAACAGTCACGTCTTGTCCTGATTGGGACGCCTGGCTCATTGCGAAATCCATCCCGGCCACGGGCCCACCGAGGGTGAAAGGATGATGGATTCAACCAATGTCTCTCCGTCTTCCAGCGTTGATCCGATGTCCTGCCTCCAGGCCTTTCCACCGTAACACTTGGTCGACGCCGCAGAGGTCACCGTCTCGAGATCACGGCCTCAGGTTGCCCGTCACCTTGCCTGAGGCTTGAGTCCCTGGACAACCCGTGGACCTTGGCCCAGTCCCAGTCCCAGTCCAATGGCCGAGCCATCTGGATCAACTTCCGCCGTCCCGTTGCCTTGGCCCCTGCCCTCCATTTTCCTACCGAGCTTGCCCGTCACCTGAGCAGAGCTTTTCCCGTCCCGAAGCTTTTTCCTCTTCTCCTTTTCCTCCTTCCACTTTACCTCTCCATCCCCAATCTGTCTCTTGCTTTCCTATCTTCTTTCAAGCCCATCACCGGTCCTATTCCACCACCTCTCCCCTCCCATCAGTCACAATGGCCTCCACTCGTGTCCTCGCCTCCAGGCTCGCCACCCAGATGGCCACCAAGGCCGCCCGCCCTGCGGTCCGTGTCTCTGCCATGCCCAAGCGCACCATTTCTGGTAAGTTTTTTTCGCGTGTCCACGGGTCGTTGATCGAGAGGACGAGAGAAGGAGGAGGAAAAGAAGGCATTGGTTTCCGATGACGACGCAATCCCATCACCGCACCTTCACCCTCACCGACGAGGAGCCAATTGGCCTCGCCGGTCCCCGATTCGACGTTGCTCACCAGGTCGTCGTCGTCGTCGGCTTCTCGTCCCTTTCGTCCCCGACACCATTGAAAATCTCATCGTGAGAATCGTTCCTGACACGACGGAAAATTTTCAGGCTTCTCCCCCCTTGCCCGCAAGCAGGCCGTCAAGCCCCTCTCCCAGGTCCAGGCCAAGCGCGCCTACTCCTCTGAGATCGCCCAGGCCATGGTCGAGGTCTCCAAGAACTTGGGTATGGGTGCTGCCGCCATCGGTCTGACTGGTGCTGGTATCGGTATCGGTCTGGTCTTCGCCGCCCTCCTCAACGGTGTTGCCCGCAACCCTGCCCTCCGTGGCCAGCTTTTCTCCTACGCCATTCTGGGTTTCGCTTTCGTCGAGGCCATCGGTCTTTTCGACCTCATGGTTGCCCTCATGGCCAAGTTCGTACGTCACACCGCACACTTTGCCTCATGTTGGTCGACGTCGTCAATACTGACTCCCACCCTCAGACGTAAGCGACTTCAATCGCACTGGCGAACTGGGGAGATTCTGGATGCATCTTTGGACAAGCTGCTTCTTAGCACACCTCCCTCGGGACAGGTCGCCTTTTCGTTTGGTCTGCGGTTACACCCAACTGTATGATGAGAACGAGTAATAGAAACGGGAAAACTTAGAAGACAGCATGGTTGGACATCCCCTAGAAGCATAGAGGTCATAGACCGGCACGGCTATGTTGTGTTGTATAGATGGAAACGCGGCATGGGCTGCAACGGGGGCTGGGACATGCATTACTCTCACACAACGCAGCGGAAAAAGTTTTGCATCACCGCTTTCTTGCTTCTTTGCCGGTTCTCCCTCACGTATCTCCCCCTTGGGTCCTGGGCCCTGATACATTTTTTCTGTAAAAATACTAGAACCCTCAAACTCAATGATGCCTCTCGTTGTGTCAAATGTGAATACCGAGTGACAGATTGCATTGGACACGGTGACATGCTCGTGAGCTCCTCCTACGCGTCCAAGAACTCTCCGTGGGAGCACAAGACACGCATCTCCACCCGCATCAAACCCCCGACGGAGAGCTCGGATTCAAGAAGCTCTGGTCCGGAAGGAGCTTGGAATTGGCCAATGTGAGGTGAGGACTGGCAAGGGGGCGCGAGCTCTCACTCGAGCTATTGCGGGCTCAGCGTGACGCGGCTAAGGGAAGGGTGACGGACGGGACAAGGGAAGCATCCATCACCCCGTGGGGAGCACACGAGCTTGCTTGCCCGACCGCGCTTTCTGAGGCTACCTCGCACGTCTCTTTATGCTTCTGGCTTGCTAGCTCGCGCTACCCATGGCACCCGGAGGAGGCGAAGAGTCATTCAGACCTGCGGACACGAGCGGGAGCGAACCTCTCACTTGAGCTTCGCGACACTCGAACACGCGTGGCAGCAGAGGCAGTAGCAAAGACAGAAAAGCCAGCAGCCACTTCAGGCTCGTTTTCCGAGCTCCAAGCCCGCTCATTGGACCGTTGCATCCTTATCTCGAAGCGGGCGAGGAAAAACAACAAGAAGGCGACTCGCGCGAACCCAAAAAATTGCGCGAGTAGCAGCGACCAGTAGGCATCAAACGACCATGGGAAAGCATAAAGCCCAGAAACTCAATTGGCATCAATCAGATGCGAAAAGACGGGAACCGACCAGAGGGAAAAAGAACCTTTTACGCTTGCTTGTGCCATAAAGTCTGTGATTTTCAATTGCGAGTGCCATGTGAAGGCCAGCTCAACCGCTAAGCAGAGCATCGCAGCTGCCCCAGCCAGGCAAGGCACTCACTGATCTGATCCGATCTCGATGGCCGAGCTCTCGTTTCTCCGGCACCTGACCGGGTTCAAGGTCCGTTGGCAAGGTCCGTTTCGTGTACGGAACAGTGAGAAAATCCTGCTGTTCCCTTATCATCAACAAGGACTCCATCGTGGGCGACTGTTTTGGCGCCTGTTTGGTTCGCAGCCCGGCGGGTCTCCCCGCCGGACCCGCTGGCACCATGATCGATTACGACATTTTTCGAATTTTTCCGTGTGCGTGTGTGCGTCCAGTGCTGCCGATTCAGGTACCGTTTATTTAGGTCCTGGGTACCTAAAAGGCACCGTTTTCGTGCGTGCTTTCCGGGGGGGAAATGGGGCGAAGATTTTTGCTGCGTTTGGTGCTGGTGATGAATGGGATGTCGTTGGATGGATTATATAAGGCTGCGAGGCTCTATTTACTTGTGACGACACGACCAGCTTGGAACGTATGCGCTGCGGTTTCCCCTCACGCACGTCGTTCGATTTCTTTCCAGAAACCTGGGCAACTCGTGCTTTGGGTGCAGGTTGTGGTCGTTACTCCAATTCCTCCTGCAGACGCGCTGGAACACGTGAAGTGAGGAGAAGAGGGAGTGGCCCGCTTTTTCTCGGGTTGAGTGCCCTGGGCTGTTTGAGCTTTGTGCTGTGGCTGGTGCGTCTTTGGCAGCTGAAGTACGGTCAATTTGGAAAGACTCAAAAGAATGCTGGCATTGGCATCAGATGACGGCTTTTTCTCCGAGGGCTTGGATATATCTGTGGTTATGTGGTAGCAGTGCATGTGCTGCGAGTCAGAGCAGGGGACGAAAGGCTCCGAAGCACGACGATGCTACGAAGAGATGACGCTCAAGACATCGCCTGAGGCCACTGCGTCAACTCATCCGCCTATTGAAAATGTCCACTTGACACGTCAAGCAAAGCCATACTGTCGCTCCGGCGCTAGGCCTCTGGAACGGTGCCCCAGACGGTGTAGTCCTTCCGGATTCCTACCAGGCACCTAAGCACGAAAACGGACCGCAAACCTCGACGCCAGCCCCCCGCCCCCCACGGGGAAAGCACGCCGGCCCGCAGCTTCCTGAGGTGATTGTGGATGCCGTGCCGGGGACAGCGTGTCATGGGGAGCGAGCCAGGTATGCCTCGGATGACTCAAGTGCTGGTGTCAAATGCTGGCTTGTCCGTTGTCCTTGTCCCTTTCTACCTTAGTCCGATGATGTCTGCTTTCCCAAGCCGGTTGAGACCAGACCTGAGTGCTAACACTGATCCCGCTACCCTTCCATGGGCATAATGGTCCGTTTGACGGGACCACAGTTAAGAGGACGCCCTGGCTGGTCTAGAGTCTGGCTTCTGTTGAAGTCTTGGTCTCCCTTAATTCTGTTTTCTCTCGAGGTCATAGATTCTTGTGTCTAGTTCCCTGTGTGCAAACGTATATTTCGACAAGGATTTACACCGTGGCATGTTCCCTTGAATGATGCGAGTAGTTATAGATTTCCACCTTTAACTCCTGTATGGTTAGCGATAGCATGAGCCCACCACGAAGTAAGGCAGCGGGTGGCTCAATTACCCTGTGTACGAAGTCTATATGCCGTGAGTTTAGGCTTCTATATTTTAACGTCTCATATAAAGTACAAGCAATATTAGGATTCCTTTTAGTATGAGATGCTTTAGTACAATTGAGAGCGAGCACTAATAGCCAGATAGAATAGTGCATAAATCTTTTAAACTAGAGCGTACCCATAAGTGTCACTACTTACTTAGACTTGAATCAGGTTTGAAAATGCATCAGAATTTCTATGGTAGACCGTCTAGCCGAGTTGAACGTGATATTAGTGGACAGACAGATAGATGAGTCACCCAGCTACGGTAGTGTTTGCCAAACCACTCGTTGTACCGCTGAGCGTCAGAGGCGGGACTAATCATGCCAAGGGAAATTGATACTTCGTTAGGAAGCCGAATAGCAAAAGCGGAATTTAACCTGCGGTCGTGTAATCAGTCGAACATCTGATAAGACACTGGTGACAGCTGATGGACGTCGCTGTACAAGGTGGTAATCGAGAATCACCCCATATGATAGCATCTGGTATGAAACACCTGGCGAACAACTTTCATGGTTCAGAAACAAGTTAATCGATGCGTACGAGGCAACGAAGCTCAACTTTCTTATGACATGGAAGATATGTTACAAGTTGGAGGTAAGATACGGACGACGCATAAGAAGCAAGAGAGGAAGCTTGAGACAATGAAACAGAGCCTGCCGAATATTACTTACAGAGACCCAACGGCAAGACTGTTAATTGATTGATGTGAGGTGCCTAGACTAGACAATCAAAAATACATTAAGGACATGGTTTCATAGAAGTCTCCATTTACATATTATTTTTCCGACGATTCAATGACAAATCAGTTTCACTTTGCTCGCTTTTTTGCAACAAACCTGAGTATCTTCATGGCTGATTTGACCTTGGCCACATCTTCAATCTCAGGAGATGGCCCCGTTAGACTAACTTTGGGCGTTGAGACGTCTTGTAATTGCACCTGACAGCTTCATCTTCTTGATGGCTACTTGAATTGTTGCTTCAGTCCACAATACACCGTATGGATGTGAGCCTCAACTGATCGGTCATACGTCAGTCAATGGGCTACAGTAGGAGTATGATCATCTAATCCCCTGCCTTCCTTGCCTTTCGTGATAGCGTCCAGACATGACCCATCCCATAATGAGTAGGCTGAACATCTTCTGTTCGAATAGCTTCAAAAGTGAGCCCTCTGATTTCACTCTAGCTTGTGACCCCTTCATTTTTCGATCATTTTCAGCTCCACGAGAGCAAAACGAGAAAGCTCACGCTGACCGACAAGGAGCTCACCAATAGAATAAGCTGATGAGCTGTCGACTAGCACTGAGAAGGCGGACATGTAGTCAAATCTTTTCCTCGAAACCCAGAGAACATGGCCCATCAGTCGGACCACCCCTTGGAGCTCGCCATTTTCTCGATTCATGTGCGCGTCTTTAGGTTCTTATTGACAGTCGCCAGATGTCCTGCAGCGCATCGCGTCCAAAGCGCTGCGTCATACGCTTCGGGCACGTTTCGATTGTGTGCGGTTCATCCTAGTATATACAAGAACCAGCCCGTATATCCTCCAGGAGTCCAGGACTGACGGACCCTTTAGCCAGCCAGGGCGTGTCGCCACCAGGGCATCGTCTAAACGCAGCTGTCGCTGCCGGAAACAAAAGTACCGTCCGAGTTCTCGCATCCGCACTCGCCGTTGTTGGGGTCCCTGATGCAGCCGGTACCGGCGCCGCTCTCGGTGCCGTTGCCACTGTTCCTGTCAGCACCGCATTCTCTTCTCCCTCTGAGTCTCGCCATCTCTTCTCCCCTTTCTCCTCTCATACAATCCCTCAAGGGCAACGCGCAAACTCACCTCCAGAAAAAGGTCCAGCAGTCCTCGTCGGCGGTCGTCTGGGCGCTCGAGGGCGGGGCGCAGGTGTAGGCGGAGCAGGTGCCGTAGGGGGCGCCGTGGCTGCTGTCGTACTGGTGGTCCGTCTCGAAGACGGCAAACGTCTGCGTCTCGGAGGTGCGCGTGTTGTGCGAGCACTCGGCGGCCTGGATGGCCTTGGACACCTTTGTCGCGCTGCACTCGTAGACGCTGGGACAGGCGCCCTTTGTGTTGGACGAGGCCGGGTCGAGGGTCGCGGCCACGAGGGCGGGGGCGACGGCGAGGAGGAGCTGGGCGAGCTGCATGGTGGACCTTGAGGAGGCAAAAAGGAGAGTGAGTACTGTGTGTGTGTGTGTTACTTGTGTTTGAACCTGCAAATGAGTGAAAGAAGTCGATCAACGATGGTGGGTTGGACAGGTCAGGCTTGGCGGATGGTCTACGGTTGTGAGCAGGAGGGGAACTGCTTTTATACGAGAGGAATGGAAGTCCTGGAACTCGATTTCGGATGTCCTGTTCCACCAGCCCGTGTTTCCACCCATGCGGGACGCGGATGGGTAGCGTCGAAGCCGCAAATTGCTCCTGGGGCCGCTTAGTTTCGAAGACATTGGCATACGAGCAGGCCGGATGAGCATAGATGGGAACGCACCCCGGGTCCGGCACGTCTGGGCCGTGTGGCGGCCGGCAGAGGAGATGCTGGCTTCCGGGGCGGTCTGGACCACGCGTTCTTCTGCAGGTTGCTCGTTACGGTACTTATGTGTGTCTGACTTGTTTCGTTTTAGTGACATCATGGTTAATATGAGAATGCTTGATTCTGGACGCGTCCACTGAGTTTTCAGCCGGGAGACCCCTTTCCCAGATGCCAGCAAACGTGAATCCACAACCATGGTCTGCGTTTCTGGCAGTGGAGTTGTTTTCATTGTGCCTTGAGAGTGAAGACCGCTCGCTTGTTGAGTGGATTGGCATGGGAGATTGTTCCGGACGCGAATCCATGAGCACCATGTGGGCTATGAGCATCAAAGTCTGGTCTGCGTTCTTTCTGAACGTCGGCATGTTTTGGGCCAGTTCATGTCTCGGTACTCCGTCTCTGTGCTCTGTACGTGAAAACAAGGCGGCCTCAAGCAACCCCCCCTCCCCTGGTCAGGGGTTCGGGGAAATTGAAGGCGATCAGTGGGGTTGTGCCTCCCGCGCTGTCAATGGGACGTCGCTGCGTGGCGGCTCATGATGGATGGCGTGTGGGAATGGTGGGATTTGGCTTGTGTGACGCCTGCAACTAATCGTACTGCCGACAGGTTCTTCGGTGCCGAGTTTTGCTCTGCCACTTGTCGAACCATCAGCTCTTGCGCGGGTTCCAAGACAGTCTCTGCAATTCACTCTATCGGGCTGTGGCTGACTGGACCTCCGTAATTACTGTAAATCCGACGCGAATCGCCACTTGGATGATTAAGCAGAGGTGGGGCTTCACTGCGTCGGGTAAGCTACGGTACAGTGGGTAAGCTGCGGTACAACGGGTAATCACCGGCTCGGTACGAGCGAGACCTCGTGACACGGCGAAACGACGTCACGTATCTAGGTAGTGTGCGTGAGGCCGCCGCAGGAACAACCTTGGGATATATACTGATACTAACTATATATTATTGGAACAAGGAACATTCTGAGCCTTGGCTTTGCTACTCAAATGCTAAGAGGACAGCTCCATTGCACTTTCACCTTGACCTACGACTTTTTGTATAGTACTGACTGTCAGGCTGGGTTCGTACCAAGTGATGGGATCTCTTAATAGGCGTATGCTACGCTCTGTGACTATTCGAACTTAGCTTTCTCCTCTCTTAACTATAGCTCTATACTTATATTTAAGCCTTATATCACTAGAATATCTATTATTTTAATAATTAAGGTTAATATACAGGAATCCTAATAGCCCCCTAGTGCTTTTTTTCTCTATAGTAACTTAATATAATCTTTTTTCTTAGAGGTTTTATCCTTAGGATCTAACTATTAAGATATTAATATAAATTAGTAGTATTCCGCTCTTTTTTAATATTTTTTTTTAGGTAGGACTTAAATATTTATTCTAAGCTCTATATCTCAACTTTTTAATATTAGGTCTTAATTAATCCTAGCTTTTTAAAATATATTCTAACTATAGTTATATTCTAATTAACTTAAAGTTTTTATATAAGATAATTAGTTTTTTTAGCTATAGAAATATTAGAAAAGTTTCTTCCTTATTTCTAATTATAGGGATTTTATATCTATTATAATTATAGTTTTTTAATATTTATAGAAGTTATATTAAATTTCCCCTAGTAATAACTTAAGGTTTCTTATTCCTACTTATTCTATAGAATACTATTTTTACTAATTAGGTTTAAGTAATATATATTTTGTGATTCTTCTAGTTTTAGAGATTAATATTATTCTTATTATTATTCTTATTATTCTTTTCTAGTAACCTATAGGTATTTTTTTTATTCTTAATTTTACTATCTTCTATTTTAAAGAAGCTTTTAACTATTTTTAACTAAAAAAAGGTTTTTTTTATTATTCGAATTTTCAATTATATATATAGGTTAATTTTATTTTCTTTTTTATTAATAATTTTATTTTTAGGTTGTTAAAAATAATAATAATAATAATTATAATATCTGCTTTTGTTGTTTTTACTACCCCTACTCCTACTCCTACTTTTACTCCCTTACTATTCCTTCTTCTTATTCTTATTCTTATTTAAAAAAGAGCTATTGTTTTGAAGAAAAGTACTGCTAAGTTTTTATATACTTCTTATACGCTAGTAACTAATAATAATAATAATAATAACAACTTTATATACCTTATCTCCTACTACTACTATTTCTATTTTATAATAATTTAGAAGCTATCTAGTTATATTTTACTACTCTTTTTTTATTATAAGACTATTAGTATATTTCTAATATTTCTTTTTTCTTATTTCTACTGATTATTTTAGATATTAGTAATAAGTATTTTTATTATATTATTATATATAGTAAGGAGTATATTTTAATATATTCCTATCCTTTTTTTTATAAGTTATTCTTATAGTTATAAAATATATTCTAATATTTCTTTAGGTTATTTATATTACTATTCTTATAGTTTTTATTTTATACTATTTTTTTAATAATCTTTTATCTAAAGTTAACCTTATTACTACTATTTATAATATTAAGGTAGGATTTTTATATTATTATCTTTTAGTATTCTCCTACTAATTATTAATATAAGAAGATTTTAAGAAGGTTTAAATTACTATTTATAAAGCTTTTTAGGCTAAAGCTTCCCATATTAATAAGTTTAATACTAAGTATAAAGTTAAAAATAAAAAGGTAGAATAACTAGTTTATAAATACTAGTTTGTAGTTATTAAAACTATAACTATTACTACTTTATATTATAATTATTTTTTAGAGAGAAATATAAAAACTACTACTACTTTCTAGTAAGTTTAAGAGGTATAAATTTATATTATTAAAATATAGATTACTACTTTTATAGGTTTTTAAATTATTTTTTAAAGTAATTTTTAACTTATTTCTATATTATAAGTATTTTACTATCTTTCTAATATTTTTTTAGTAATCCCTATTTATTAATATTAATTTCTTAGTATATTAATATTCTTAATTTATATTTTCTAATTTTTAAAATTTTTAAATAGGATAATAATAAGGATAATAATAAGGAAGGTAGTAATAATAGAGATAATAATAATAATAATAAATAATTTAGTATTTTCTTATTTCTTTCTTAATATTCTATATATTTCCTCTTTTTAAAAATTAGTTATTACTTTTAGGTTTTATTGTGTTTTTTCTTTAGTTTTTAGGTTAATATAAGTTTCCTAGTCTTATTTTACTAATAATTTAAATATATTACTCTTTTTATAATTTATCAGTAATCTTTAAGAAACTTTCTTTATATTCTAACTTTAGTTTTAATAATATATTTTACTAAGGTTTTTATGAATTTTCTTCTATTTTATACTTTTTCTATTTAACTAAATACTAATAGTTTCTTTATAGTCTTTTATAATTTATAATATAATTAA
>QAPG01000046.1:113485-231231 GCA_004366825.1 Colletotrichum spinosum | reverse complement strand
CCCTTCCTCCCCATACCAGCACTAACAGTCAGAATAACAATTTCTTTGGCAAAGACAACAAAGCAGTCGGAGCCGGCAGCAGTAATGAACACGCCGACGCGAACAACAATGCCGGCAACCCGAATAACTTCAACAACAGACATGGGAGCAGCAGTGGCAACTTCGCCAGAGCCATCAGTCCCAGCCAGCACACCCCCCTCCCAATGGCAAGAAAAGTACTCATCCCATGCCTAAGCAAAACAACGTCCGGGCTGAAGAGGCGAAGAGACCTCCCCCTGCGTCTCCGGCGAACGCCCAACAGTCTCCGCCACCTCCTACTACCAGTTGAGATGTTGGATTTGAGGAACACTACAGACTGGTTTGTGATGCGAAGACAGAAAGCTGCTGGTTGTTTTCGTGATACTCGTCAGTCGGGTGAATCATGGAAGTGTGACTTGGCTGGCCAGAATCATCTTGACATGATAGCAGTATTGCTGGAACGTGAAAACAGCTAGAAGTCTTGGGTGGAAAAGAGAAGACTCCTTCATGAGAAGATCATCATCCTCTCATAGAAGCGGCTTCAAGATCGGTAATCAACTTGACGAAATGACAGCATGTCCGCCTGATTTTCGAAATGCATGACTGTAACTGAGAGGTGGTTGGAGAGGCTCTTGGCCAGGGATGTGGTGCTGTCAAAGCAGGGAGTTGGTTCATTTGGCGAATACATACGCGTGATGAGGCTCGACGAACCGTAACATCATGAAACCTGTATTGGTCTCCTCGAAGGTGTCTTCAAATGGCGCCCTCTCAGGACTTGTGTATACAGCTATTGAGTACCAGTGTAAGCAACTGAGATTGCACCTTGGTCGCCTCGGAATATCTACAAGGGAACGTTACTAGGCCAAAATTTGGAGAAGACAAGAGCTGCTGCTTCTGATGGTACGAGAAAAAGCTCGTGGATGAGATACAAAGTTGACTCTACTCCTCCAGCCACGGAAAAATGGATGAAACGACGAGCTGCTACCGAGGCTTATAGCAGGATCAAGAGTACATCCAACTAATTAGTCGCCCGATGGCCGAATCCCACATCTCCCAGCCCCCAGCCCCCAGCCCCCAGCCCCGGCGTTGCGGGGTATGGGGTAGGCGGCATTTCTCTCTACTTGCCCCGGCCTCTCTTGCGCTCGGTGGACATCATCGCGAGATTGCGGAGGGCATCATCGCGCTGCTTAGCGGCGGTGAGCTCCCTCGACGGATCACCCCAGGTTCCCCAAGCTTTGGGGACGCGTGATATCTACATCCGAACAACGATCGGCTGGGACCTGCATCCATAGATGGCGTCCATATCCGACGTTTTCTGCGTCGTAATAATGGACTGGAAATGCGGCTCGAGGGAACCGTCCGTCACATCAAGAGGTGGCCGCACCATCCACTGCCACAGAACCAGGCTCAAACGGAAACGGTTCCTGATGAATACCAGTCTTGGCTGACGGAACACTCCATCAACCCATATTGACTCGGGTCCCAGGGCAAGGTGCCCTTTTCCGTCAAGAACCGCCAAGATGGTCACCCCCTCACCTCCTCGCAGGCTTGTCCATCGTCGTAACGCAATGTGATTGGGGAATGAGGATTATTCCGCGGCCCAGTCGTGCCGACAGTCTCTCGAGGCGTTGCGTGTTTTGGAGAGGGAGAGGGAGAGGTTCCGTCTCTCACCCTACCACCGCCCTCCGCCGCACCAATTTTTTGACGACGAGAGAGAGAGAGAGAGATAAGCTAAGCTAACTGACGCACATCATCCAGCACCTTGGCAAACCAAGGACCAAGAAGACCTTCGGGGGCGACTCCTCCGTGCCCTCGATTCTGGCTATTGTGCCTGAAAGGCGGAGAGGCTGGATGGAGGATAGCGTGGATGTATGTACGTCGGTCGCTGCGGGGGAGGCACAGTAAGTATGTACGTAGAACGATCTGGTCTGAGGCTGGGGAAGATGGGGTAACTGCAGCAAATTCGCGGGAAATGCTTCGCGGAGATTTGTTCCCCGGGACGAGGAGGAAGTCTGGGGCGATGAGGGGAACCGACGGGTAAAATGGGCTTGAATCGAGGGGATGGAAGCTTCTGCGTGCGGTGAGAGATGCAATTGCAGGACTGTGAGAGCAACACCGGAGTCGATGAGTGTGCGAAACGTGGTGATTGTGATTCATATTGGCCCGTCGCAGACTGCGATTCATCTCCAGTACAAGCACATGATGAGTGAGTGGTATTATGATTGTAGTTGGTTCGGCGGCTTCAGAAATGATCAAGCGATATTGGATAGCGAGACCCGAGTAACTTGGCTTTGTGGCGCGACATATCGTGGCTTGGGATGACCTCTCGAAAGGAAGAAAGTGCCGTCCTAATCCAGATCCTTATGCAGCAGGGTTTCGGGAAGAACAGCTGAACCTCGCTTGGGAGCAGTGTGAGTGCAAAAAAAGGGGGTTTGAAGCCAAATCCACACGATGACAGACCACGAGGACGTACAGTAAACGCAGCAGTGAGCTTCGCAGAGGCGGCAACGTGCCTCGACCGCCAAGTGCTGGCATTCAACATTCACCTTGCCGAGAGCTTCATTATCAACTCGGCACCGGTCGTCACTGGGAGACACGTGCCAGCGGCTCGCTCGATGGCGGGGGAAACGCTGCGAATGCCTGTTCTCAAGGATCAGACGAGCCCTGGAAAGGAAAAGCCAGCACCAGCGCTGCCATTCCGAGAGCTGTGGGTTCTGCTCTCTAAACGGGGATGATGCGCCGACGGCACGCTAGCCTTAAAGATGGAGTTTTATAAGGGCCAGGACAGGGCTTTTAAGAACGTGGGCTGGTGGAAACTCGGGGAGCAAAGGACTTGTAGAGCTTCAGATAAAGCCTCCGTGGAAACCACGTGCTGTCAGACACACAATGCGATTGACCTCTGTCATGAGATGGGAAATGACATGAGCTCGCTGGATGAGGGTATGCTCTCACGCTCTGTAGTCCGACAAAAGATCCGCGCGGAGCCAACCACCCACTACGATTAGAATTCGGACAAACAGCTGCCTTTTCGGGTGAGGCGGCTTCTGGCATTGGACATGGCGCATCCTTGGGTCCCCTGTTCGTCTAATATCTCTGGCTCGGTGTCGCTATCAGATTGATCCATCGCTCCAGCAGGTTCCCAAGGACCTTCCAGAAAGGCCACCGCCGGTGGATAAGAATCAACGGCGTATTCCTGACCGTCGATAGAGAGAGATCGTCTTGGATGGCGAATCTGGTTGTCTTGGTTGGAAAGGGGACCGATTGGCATGGTTGCTGGTCTCATAGGACGTTGGTGCTTCGTCTGTGTACTCAAGAAATCGCGCCGTGGACCCATCGTCATGACAGATTCTACTGTGTACACCTCCGGGAGGGGGGTTGCAATGAGTGACCTGCTGGCTGGGAAGCTGGGCCACAAGATGTTCATGTCATGGATGTCGGCTTGCGACGCTGTTGCTTTCAATAGATGACTGGCCGCCGGAGAGTGGACTTGAGTCGCACTGCAGCGAACTTCATACTTGTAAGCATAAATGAAGCTTAGGTTCGTTCATTAGACTATGGGGATCTGTCGCTCGCTTCAGGGAGCTTAACGAACCTGTTCGCCATGCTCCAGTTCGTTTAAAATTGCTTTGAGGATTTACAACCGCGATAGTTGTTTGCTGGAAGCCGACCTGACACTCGACTCCCAAACAAAAGGTTTGAAAACAACCAACAACCAACAAGTGCAATCAATCGCTCTTCTGATGATTGCGACCGCCTCGTGATTTTCCAAGCAAAGCGATGAGCAGAAAAGAGCACACAACTCAAGCAAGCCATCATCGGATCACCGCCGACAGCATCATGGGCCATGCAGGTCGGCGGCGCGGCCTTTAGACGACGCATCCCCATTGGCAGGACTGCCAGACTAACGATTTTCTTCTTCGCCTTTGCCTCTACACGTCTATGTACTCCGTACTGCAAGTACATTCTCGCCATCATCGTCACCAAGATCACCGCCAGCAAGCAACTCTTCCAGCTGGTGGTGCCTGGCTCTATCAAGGCCCTACCCATGCCCTTGCTCGTCAAGCTGCATAGCGTCCCTTGCCAGCTCTCGCTTCTCCTCATTTCCTTATGCAAGCCGACTTTCCGTGCTTCTCGCGATGTGACGCTGGAGTTTTCGGTGGAAATACTGCGAGAAGCACAGCACGCCCAGCTTACTTTGGTCGTCGCGACGTGAAACTATCCCAAACCAACGAACGATGCATTTCGATGTCGATTGTTGTTTGGGCAAAAGCTCTCCGACTCCTCATCCTACGGACAATTAATCAATCGACCTCAAGGTTTAGCCAACGTCATTGGCGACCCAGGTGAACGGCATTGTCTCTACCCTTCAACGTCCTTGGTCCTTGGACCCCAGTGTCACTTCAAGAGTATCCGTACGTACCCTTAACCCACATTCTACGCATACTCGGTTGGCCTTCCCGAGCCGTTGCGCCTCGACGACAATCACCTCTGCACCCGAGAGCTCCGTCTTGCCATTCGAGGAGCCTTTCCTACAAGCACCACGCAGTCCCAGATATAGCATAGACTGTGTTTTCTCACCGTCAAGCCTCCGTTGTGTGCCACAAAACAAGGCCCCGAGCCAGGTGGCGCGTTGTGCACAATTCGATAGTGTCTTGCGGCTTACAGTGAACAACTACGTAGCAAATGCTTCCCGACGTTTGCTTTCCAGCCCTCCGACTCCCTTGCATTCAGCTCTCTCCCGACATTGGATCCATGTGTCTCTCTGCCTTCACCGTCCGCCAGCTGAGCGACAAACAGCACTCAACAGCGTCGTTCCCTGGCTGTTATCCCAGAAGCCCCCAGTAGCTAACAATGACCTAAACCGAATCAGATGATCCCCGCCCGTGTCAAGCACTGGCGAGGGTTGGTCAAGTTTGCCATCGGCGGACCCAAGATGGATACCAAGCCTGATGTTTGGAATGCCAGGGCAACATTGTCACTGTATACGCGAACATCCAGCCAAACAGTACATCTTCACTTGGCTGCTCGTCTAGCAGGACAACTCACTCTCACTCTCACTTCGTCTTTCGGATACGCTTGCGCAGCTACTCGTCAACCTGCCTCATGCGGACGCTCCGCCTGCTGATAGGTGGAATATGCCACACCACGCACGATGAGCATGAATATGGGCCGAACGGACTCGAACCACTGCGGTCGTTGCTCGATATCCTCGTCCTTCCCCTCTCTTCACTCACCTTCCCCCCTGCCCTGCCTAGACTCAGGAACAGGGCCTTACCGTACCGGGGATGCCTAGCTTCCAATGTCTGTTTATCCTCGCCCACGATGTTTCCCTTACACCCCTGCTCGCTTGTCTGCGGGCCCGGTCCATGACCCGCCGTCCCATCGTCGCTTCTGGGCGCTGCCCAGATGGGCGGATGGGCTCCGCTTGCTGTCTGTCTTCCTCTTCCCTCTGGTTGCTGCGGTTCGTATTGAACCGCGGCCTGCTCTCGTCGCCCGTACCGAAGTTGCTTGCTTCTGGGCTCGTCCACATTCACCTTAGTTTGCAGCTTGTATCTATCCGCGCGGACGGTTAACGAGAAGCATGGCATGGCATGGCATGGCCGCCACCCATTGATCCTACCTATCCGCAGCCCACACACACACACACACACACACACACACACACACACACACACACGGTGACACCCCCAGGTCCTCCCATCCTCTTTTCGATGGTATATATCACGGTGCCTTCCGCCTCCATGTAGCCTGTTCCTGTCCCTTTGCTCTCATCACCGACTTCCTACCAGATCCGTCCAATCAACCCAACCCGTCTCTTAGGACCTCAGTCGATCGTCTCAAAAGACCAGCAAAACCGTCAAAATGAAGGCCGCCGTCATCCTGTCCCTCGTCACCCTTGCCTTCGGCTCGGTCATTGAGAAGCGCGAGTGCTCCGGCAACAACTGCAACCGCCAGGTCACCGGCACCCGCGACGGCCTCCTCCCCCTCACCTCCCGCAAGGCCGACTGCTCGTCTTTCCTCCAGGCCACCGTCACCCCCTCCCCTACGTATGTCCACCTCCCGGTCACCTCCCCCCATCTCGAATCTCGGGATGTGATCATGGGAAATAGCCTGGACTAACACAGTCTCACAGCACCGTCACCGTCACCGTCACTGCTGCCCCTGCCCGCCTCCGCCGCGACGGCCACATCGTCAACCGCCAGGTCACCGAGCTCCCCACCGCCATCCCCGCCTACGCCTCTTCTTGCGACGACGCCGCTGAGTACTCCTCTGCCTGCTCCTGCTGGGGCATCACCGCTGTCACCAGCACTGCTCCCCGTCCTACCGTTACCGTCACCAGTACCGCCGACTACTGCGAGGGTGAGTTCCGATGAAGAGATGAAGCCATAGACAGTTTATGCTGACATAGTTTCCCAGACTTGTAAGCGTCATGTCAGACGTGGTAATGTCGTGGTAGAAAGGATGAGAAAGAACGTTCGTTTGCTTTTCGAGGCCCACACCTAGTTGGGGAGGGATATAGAGGATGAGAAGCCTGGATGGGCTTGGATGGAGAGGAACATCGTCCTCGGCCCCTGGATCATTGTGTGTTTCTCGACATGATATCCCCTCGTCAAAAATTCAACTGGTTCCATTCTCGTCCAATCTGCCTCTTCAACCTGAGCATGTGCGTACAAGATCCGAGGGGCGTCGGGTTGAGGCACGTATTTACGAAGGAAAATGTTCACGACTTGCTGGAGGAAATACCTGACCAGCCTCTATGTTGCGTTCGGGCATTCACTGTTATGATATTCGCATTCATGTGTAATAATTTAGTCTAATTCACGTTACATCGACCCTCGGCAGTATTACCCTTCGTGGCCATGAATTCCCATGCCTGCTCTCCAATGACTTCGAATAGAGATTACAGGAAAATTCATCACCTTCAAAAGATTATAGATGTCAGATTGTTCTTTGAAATGAAGATGGCTCAAACTTACCTCCGATGACTGAGACGAGACACAACGGGGTTGGCTGTTCACCAGCAGTGATTGTGTCTCATCGCCCTTGGCTTGCTTATTGGGTGTCATCTCCAATTCTGCACTGGTGGTAAAGCCCGAGGGATGTGTTCAGAGCTTGTAGATCTCACCTTCTCCCAATACTTCGTCCCTAGGTTCTAGAAACGCCCTTGATTTCGTTAATTCAACTCATGAAGTCGGGCCAAGTCTTGTGAGCCTCAATCACCAACGTCCCATCATGGAAGACGTCGCACGAACCCCGAATTGCGTGATCTTGACAGCCCCATCCCGGATACCTCGCCGAAGGGACTGTCCCATGAAGCCGGGTCCCATCTCGTTGTCGATCTCTCTCGGATGATGTTCCAGTGCCACCCACGGTTGCATTAAATAGAATACCCATGTGTTCTTGCAGCAATTCCCCGGAAACATGTTTCGAAACATGCTGCGTGCCCCATATAAGCATTGTCGCCGCTCGCGTGGCTTCGAGCGATCGCGGTGGCTCGCTCGGCGCGTCAGCCCATGTCACCGATCCCTAGACAACGCCCAACACCGGGAGTTGAGCTGATCGGTCTCACATTCCACTGCCTTCTTTTTTTTTTTGGTAGCTGTCACAGAAACGCCATGAAGAGGCAGGGTCGCGAGATTGCTACCAGTTAGTGAATATTGTCTTTGCGGATGACCAGACTTTCTGGACATCCGATCCATCGCGTCTGATGACGTTCTGTTCAAGATAAGTCGAAAAACCATACCTAGCGTTCTTCGGACATCTTAAGCATAGACATCGACATCATCATCGCTTACTCTCGACTCGCCCTTGACGCAATATTGTTCGGTCGCCATCTCCCTTGGTCCCTCCGCTGGGGCCTCCTAGCTTCGCAGCCCGTCGTCTTCATAACCCACTCCCTCGCCCTTTCGCCCTACCTCTTCAGCCGCCCTTATTCCACCCGATACATCTCTATCAGCAGCATCCGCTGCATTCGTGCTCACTTTTTCAGGACCCCCGCGATCGACACCGCCGCCACCGGGCGCAATGGACTCCACCCGGGGGGCTTCGTCGGCGGCATCCCCGAGGCCGACGTGCCCTTCTGCACCCTTGTGGCCAAGTACACGGGTACCATTGCGGCGAGCCAAGGTAACAGTGAACACACTCGCTCCGGCCCTTCCCTTCCCTGTGACCATTGGTGACATTGACGCCGCGTTGGCGTGGTTGTGGGAGCCCGAATGATTTGGGTACAGACCGGAAGCTGTTGACAATTTCGGGCACGTCTGTTGGACGAAACCTGGTCTTGGCAGCCAGCCAAACAATTTCACTAGCGTCTGCGATTTCGAGGAGCGATGAAGCTCTAAATATAGGCTGATCTACGATCGAAACCAAGTGAGAAACCTTGGGGTTCCATACAAAAGACCGACGTAGCTCGTGATGGAGTTGTGCTACACGCAGCGGCACCGGCGAAGACTGAAAGCCGGGATGGCCTCCTACTGAGCCCGGGTTTCGTGAAAGAGGAGACGCTATGGGAAGGGATGCTGTTCGTAGTGGTGGGGACTCATACCAGTGTCCATGAGCAGTTGGTTTTCGTTCAAAGACTCAGTAAAAGGAGCTGGAGACCAGGGAGATGGAGCGGAGAGTGATGATGCGCTTCATGTTGAGGATGCTTTCCATGGCTGCTCGGAAGGTAAGTAATAACCTTGTACACCTGTGTAACCAGGGGGAGAGGATCTATTGACACGAGCAAGTCCTCATCATATCATGGTCTATCATCGGGGAAGAAAATGAGATAATGGGAGAGCTGAAGTGTTCCAGAAAACCACAACTGGCGTTCGAAAGATAAGAAAGACACCGATCGAAGTTCTCGGCGAGAGACTGAGGTCAACGCTGGCCGAGTTCAGCAAGCGTTGTGAGTCGACAGTCGTCCGCCAGCTGGAATGGTCAATAACTGAGCGTGTATCGTCGTGTTTCCACTGTAAAGTGCCCCTCGAGTCTGCTGTCTTTGCTCGAACAGCTGATACCTATTTAAAGGGTTCAGAACCCTCTCTCAAATATGATCAATGTTTGCAAGCTGGAATTATCAAGCTAGAAAGTTCGTAAGGAGCCTGTCGACAGCTTGTTTCGTTGTCTATGCTTTACGCATCTTTGCGGAAGCAGTTGGTAATGCTATCAACAATTCCACCTTCAATGTCGACATAACACAGATTAAAGCTGAAGAAGCTGACTGTGTCATTATCCTTGAACGCAGGGAGCATGCTAATTCTGTTGTATGGTTCATATTGACCAAGCGGACGGGGCCGGATGTGAAATCGAGCTGCCGACGTCTCGCTCATGTCACTACATAACCACTGGAACAGAAGACACTAATTTGATTGAACGGATCTGAGAAATTGATGCAGTCTTTCAGGCATCGTGGCAGCTTGAAGGGCTGATTACGGCCGAGTGCGGTGAGTGTAGGTAGTGACGCGTTGACCGAGTTTTCCTCGGCAAGTCTTGGTAGCCGTCGGTGAGAGCAGCCAAGTGGGTCAACTTTCCAGGTAGCTGATAAGAAGATAAGATAACGTCGCGATAAGACTTTTTTTCGGCGGGAGCAGTGCAGTTTTTCGAACGAGCGCTCCCCGCCGACGTTGAGCCACCATCACCACGTACGGAGGATCAATTGAAACATCGTCACAATGGGCAAGCGCAAGGTCACCGCGCTCGAAAAGGTCGATGCGGACTTGTGAGTATGACCTTGAACCGCGAGTCAACGTCGCTAACTGGCGCAGCGCGGGTTTGCAGTACAAGATCCGTCGCGACCCCAAGTCCTACGAGGAGAACTTCCTCCAGCAATGGGGCCAGTACGAGAGTCAGCGCGAGGTCTTCCTCGTCTCGCCCACGACGGCGACGCGAGAGTACACCGAATCATTTCACAACCTCGTCGATTTGATCGCCCATACCGCCGACCTGTACCCGAAGCACGCCGGAGCGTTCCCCGACGATCTGAAGGCCATCCTGCTGCAGCACCACGAAGTTCTGCACCCCGAGCTGCGCGAAAAGATTGTCGGTAGTCTGGCGCTTCTTCGAAAGAAGGACGTCATCGACTCGGTCTACTTTCTGACGACTCTGTTCCCGATTCTGGTTTCGTCGCCGAGCAAGACCTTGCGAACGCTCCTCTTTACGAAGATCCTCAGCGAGATGCGCAACGCCAACTCCAAGGGCACGAACCACCCTCTCAACCGCACCATACAGACCGTCCTGTACAACCTAATCACAGGCGACCGCACGTCTCCCAAGGCTCTTTGGGCTGTCAAGTTGACAAGAGAACTGTGGAAGCGTCAGATCTGGAGCGATGCCAAGACGGTCGATGTCATGAAAGAGGCTTGCTTGTCGGACAACGAAAAAGTCGTGCTTGGTGCTACGAGGTTCTTCCTGGGTGGCGACAAGGAGCGTGAGGAAATCGAAGACGACGACAGTGACGTGGAGCAGATCGACTTGCAAAAGATGAAGCACCAGATCGGCATCAACAAGAAGTCCAAGAAGCAGGCGAACGCATATAAGAAGGCCGTCTCAAAGATTCACAAGCAAGAACGTTCCAAGGGCAAACCTCATCCGCTCAACTTCTCGGCATTCCATTTGCTGCACGACCCTCAAGGTTTCGCCGAGAATGTTTTCCAGAAGCATCTGCAAAACACCAAGACCAAGTTTGCGCACGAGAACAAGCTGCTCGTGCTGCAGCTGGTCACGAGACTGGTTGGTCTGCACAAGCTGACCATCATCAGTCTCTACTCCTGGTTCATCAAGTTCCTAATGCCAAGACAAGAGTCCGTCACCTCGTACCTGGCCTCCCTCGCCCAGGGAACGCACAACTTGGTTCCTCCCGATGCCATCGAGCCCCTTTTGCAAAAGATTGCCAACGAGTTCGTGTCAGAGGCATCTGCTTCTGAGGTCGCAGCTGCGGGTCTGAACGCTATCCGTGAAATTTGCGTGAGACAACCTCTGGCGATGAGCGATACCCTTCTGCAGGATCTTGTCCAGTACAGGAAAAGTAAGGACAAGGGTGTCATGATGGCAGCCAAGGGTCTTTTGTCTCTGTACAGAGAAGTTGGTGCCGAGTTACTTATGAAGAAGGACAGAGGCAAGGACGCATCAATGGGCCTGAGGAGCGGCGAGGTGAAGCAGAGGAAGTTCGGAGAGGAGCAGGTCGGCGGCATCGAGGGTATCGAGCTGCTAGCCAAGTGGAAGGAGGAGCAGCGCAAGCTCAGACGGGAGGCCAAGGGTCTGCCGGCGGAGGGCAGCGACAAGGACGACGACGAAGACGATGGTTTCAACTCTGACGACTGGGACGTTGAGTCTGTCGGCAGTTCCGACTCGGGCGGCTGGATCAATGTCGATCACTCGAGCGACGAAGAAGAGGACGAGCCAGCACCGAAGAAGCGCAAGACGGGAGAGGACGGCTCCGAGGTCGAGGACGAGGCGGAGGAGGAGGACGAAGAGGCTGAGCTGGAGAGGATACAGAAGCTCGCGACGACAACCATTCTCACCCCCGCCGATCTCCAGAAGCTGCAGGAGCTGCGCATGGAGGCCAGCATCAACAAGACGATGGGCAACCGCACGTCCAAGAGGTCCAAGGAGATCGAGAAGGCCCTGGCGAGACACGTAGACGACGGTCTCACGGCTGAGCAGATCGAGGCGCCAGCTAAGCTCCGCAAAACGACAAAGGAGGAGAGGGTGGCCATGGCCAAGGAGGGCAAGCCGGGCCGCGACGAGCACAAGTCGACGCAGGCCATCCGCAGGTCCAAGAAGGACGCCGAGGGCAAGAGTACGACGAACAAGGAGAAGGCGCGCCAGAAGAACTTCTTGATGACTCTGAGCAAGGCCAAGCATAAGAACAAGCGTAGTTTGGTGCAGACACGCAAGGTGTTGCAGGGCCACATTGACAGGAGTAAACGCGGTGGAAGACGGGCCAACGGCATGTAAAGGGTCTATGGTACGCGTGAGGTTTAGATTTGATGGTCAAGGGAAACGGCACATTAATATAAAAGTCTGGCGTTCTTCGAACCAACTCCGTTCTTCTATCGACTAAGATCTTCCTGCGAGATTATCTATCTGGATCTCCAAGGTATTAGCGGCAACCCCTCGCTCGATGACTTACCTTCACCTCAAGGCCAGCCGGAAGTCCTGTCTAACAAGTCTCTTGTCAATCAAGGCAGTTTCTATCGTCCCTTTACACTACCAGCACTTATCCTCTGGTCCATCCTATGACGATGATTGTCAACAATCACGTCCAGCATCATCGACTCACCTACAGACAGATTCTTCGCAACCCTCGCAAAGCTCGCTCGCCCTCGGATTGCACGGATAATCACACATCAAGCACCTGCGAGATTCCTGCGGTCGACGGGCGCAGTCCTCGTTGGCGCAGTGCACCTTACCCTCGACGGCGGGATTCCGCCTACACATGACGCACCTGCGAGTCATGACCAGCTCCCTGAGAATGTCCTTGCAAAGACCGCAGCGGCGCGAGTTCGTGGTGATCTGCCCGTGGCAGATGTTGCAGCAGCAATCCAGGCACCACTGGTCCCAGACGCGCCCCTTTGACGAGCACCCGCGGCACGCCCAGTCTCGGAAGGCCTGGTTCCAGGCCCTGATTGCGGGCCGGAGGTCAGTCGTGCGGCCGTCCTTGTCGACGGTGAAGTACGCGGGGTTGGCCGCCGAGGTCGGGTCGGCGTAAGGGTCCTCGTTGAAGTTGGGCGCGAACGTGAGGAGGCTGGTGGGCTGCTCGCCCGCGTGGGAGTACTTGAACGTGCTGTCGGGCCTAACCTCGACGTTGAGAAGCTTCCATTTGGCGTCGTTCTCGTAACCGCCCCGGGCTTTCAGCTTTTCAACGTTGCGCTGGTGCTCGCTCTCGGGGACCAGCGCGCTGACGATGGAGGCCCAGTGTCTCGGGAAGAAGGCGAAGGGGTGGTCGTGGTTGACGAAGTCGGCTGTCCTGAGGCCCACGTCTCGCTTCTCCTTGGCCACGTTGGCGACCACGAGACACTCCGCGCAGAGGCCGAGGTCGTTCTTGATGGGCCTGATTTTGGTGCAGCGCGTGCAGAGCATCGAGTGAACTCTTTTTCTCGGCTCTTTCTTGGGTTCTGCGTTGACGAAGTGGGCTTTGATGTTTAATTGCGCCTGGCACCGCGGCTCGTCGCAGTATTGCCTGACCCAGATGTCGTTCTTCAGATGCGGCACGGGCACTCGATTGTGCTTGCAGCTGGGGCACAGGAAGACGAGCTCGTTGGCGATGTGGGAGAGGTGTAGGGGGATGGGATCTGGGCGGAGAGCGTGCTCTCGCGGGAGCTTGAAGACGTACTCGACCTGGATGGGGAAGTGTGCCTTGTGTAGCTCGTTCGCGTTGGGAATCGTCCATTTGCCGTACTTCTTCTCAAATTGAAACGGCTGAGGCTCGACGGCGACGCCAAGGGCGTGCTTGTTGTAGAACTCGTATGGCTCGGTGATGGCATACAGCACGGCTGGTTCGACTGGGCTGGCCGGCTTCGAGGTCTCGCCCTCAGAAGGGACGGTCAAGTGGGTTTCTCTGCTCGTTCGCCGACTGCTGTCTTGGTCGTTCATGTTATTGTTCAGGTTTCTTGGGCCAGTCGGGGGCGCGCGCTGCTGTTGCTGAGCCGGGCTCGAGTGAGCGTCACTTTGAGACTGACTGCCATGCTGACCGTTGACGTTGTTGTTCAAATTTCTCGGTCCAGTCGGGGGTGCGCGTTGTTGTTGATGCGCCGGGCTCAAGTGAGTTTCACTATGAGATCGACTGTCATTTTGAGCTTGGACACTGTTGTCGTTGGCTGGTATCCAAGGCTGGGGTGGTTCGTAGTGGTATTGTGGCCCCGAGGGCCCCCCTTGGATTGGGTGAGTCTGTTGAGGGTAGTCTGACATGAGCTGATCTGGCTGGCCAGGCTGCTGAGGATTGAAGTGCTGCTGAGGATGAAACTGTTGCTGAGGGTCGACTTGCTGCTGAGGATTGAATTGCTGCCCTTGGTTGAAGTACTGCTGAGGGTTGACCTGTTGCTGAGGATGAAACTGTTGCTGAGGGTTGACCTGCTGCTGAGGATCAAACTGCTGCCCTTGGTTGAAGTACTGCTGAGGGTTGACCTGTTGCTGAGGATGAAACTGTTGCTGAGGGTTGACCTGCTGCTGAGGATGAAACTGCTGCCCTTGGTTAAAGTACTGCTGAGGGTTGACCTGTTGCTGGGGGTCGAACTGTAACTGTTGCTGAGGAACAAACTGCTGAGGAACGAACTGTTGCTGAGAGCTGAACTGCTCCTGCTGCTGCTGCTGCTGCTGCTGGGGGTTGATATATTGCCCTGGATGCGTTTGGAACAGCGATGGGCGTGTTGTCCGTTGTGACTCGTCGGGGATCATATGCCTGTCTGCCATCTCGTACTACTTTTACGTATTGAAGTAAGTGAGAGCGATGTTAGCTTACCTGAAGCTTGTGTGATGATTTCGTATGAGCTATGTGAGAGACTGGAATTCTTCGCTGTAATGACGTGTTGAATGCTGATGAATAGTCGAACGGAATGGTGTTGCTGACGATAGCGTTATATACCATTTGGCAAGCGTCAGTTGAAGACCAACAATATTGTTCATGCCTCCCAAAGAATGACTGCTGCTCCAAGACAGCCGTTGTGTTCAAGGATAATGTATTGTCTTGCAACAAATGGTGAAACGTCAATGTCAACCTGTTGCTCCTACATTGTCATACTTGAGGTATTGATAAAGAAAAATAAGAAAACAGTATTCGTACCCGCTGTGCTGACTTTCTCAAAGTTGCGGTGTCAAACAAAGATGGCCAATGTGGCAAATCAGACTCAACGACTTTGCGTTCAACCACTTCAGGTAGAATAGATGTAATCTGATCTTAACACGAAGGGAAGCTGCTGTTCAGGGGCCTGCAAAAGAAACCAATCATGAGCTACTTTGCAAGAACGAAGGGAACTGGCGATTGCCTGACGGTAAACTCCATCGTTTCGTGACTGGGGTTTCTGTTTCGTCATTGCTCTGCTACATGGATCGCGAATATACAATGGCGTCGAGCGCGTACTTGGAGGAGACATCGTGTTCGTGCACTGAACGCAACGTAACTTGAGACACCCCGCGTGTCCTGGAGGCCATAGACGCGACGTGAGGTAGTCTGTTTTCAATTCGATGACTATGTAGATTGCATAAACCAAAGCTCACCCGAGGGCATCTCGTACGCAACCTGAACAGAGTCTCAAGTTACGGTGGCTTTTCGTACATGAAGTCAAGTCAATCGTGAAATGGCTCAACGTAAGATAGCAACGGGGAGGACCGTGTATCGTAGAGAAAGCCTACGAACGAACAGAGCCCAATGTGGCGGTTAAGCATAGGTAGACACATATTGGCGACCAGGCTACTACTCAGTATGGCCATGATTTCGCGAAAATTTCGGATCAAGGAAAGGAGGCAGCCAAAGATTATGTAGACAAAATGAGCTGTTCAAGAATTACTCCAGGTGATTGCTTTGTCAAGGTGCATGAGCAAACGTGGGCTGGGTGGTCCCGCTGAGTCTGTGCATCATGGGCGGCTCTGTGGCGCAGATCGTCAAGCAGGGGTTAGAAGCCCTAGTAGCCCAGATCGTCTAGTTGGTTAGGATGATACGTTGTGGTCTCGTCACTCACCGTGATCCGTGTTGACGGCGGTTCGAATCCGCCTCTGGGCACAATCAGATCTCGCTGGAGATTCTTTTTGCTTCTTGGACCTGGTTATGACAAGTTGTGTTATCATTTTGTTACGCCAGCCCCGACACGGCGTCGCCTGTTGAAAAGAACTGTTGTGGGCGGAATGAAACCGGCGACTCCATCCATTTGTGGGGCGCTGTGTGCCGTGTCTCAGCGCCGAGTGCCGGAGGTGGCCGGAGCCGGAGCGGATCTGGGGTCCGTGGGCTGACACAGATGACCGCGGCTTCCGTCTGGCATGCTCAGAGTGAGCGGTTACGACATTTTTCGCGATGATGATTGAATTTGCCGACAAGCGACGATCAGAGAGGGAGGGGAAGGGAAATGCCATCGATCCCCATCTGTGATGCTGTTGTGTTACCTTGCCGGAATCGTTCACGACAAGTCACAGATTGGCCTTCACTATTACGAATTGATGTCACTGCAAGTTCCTGAGCTACTGTCTGATTGCATTATCTGATGCACAATCCTTGCCATTCCTGCGTACCATCGGTGCCATGCCATGCTTCACCTTGATTGTACCATGCCGCCCGCCTAGTAATACCACCTTCCCTCATCGGCAGCTCAAAGCCAAGCTCAAGCAGCCCACGAAGCAGCCGCCCCAGACGGGAAATACAATCTGCAAGTATCACAGGGTTAGAAGCCGAATTTTGGCATGTGAATCTGCTCCGGTAACGACATACCTCTGATGCCATCGTCACTGGCCGTTGCGCAGAAGACAATTCGTCACTTTTGACGGGTGTTGCGAGACCAAGCTCACGTTTTGCTCATAATTCGCTCATGCTGAAGATCACAACAGCTCAGTAGTACGCGTAACCCTTGTAGGTAGCAAAGCGGGATCCCTTTCCGGGTCCGTGGACGTTGCCAGCGGCGCTGCTGACACTGAGCTTGCCAGGGCTGCCATTGCCACGCTCGTTGCCGGCTTCAGGAGTCTGGAGGTTCTCAGAGGGAGCGGCGGCATACTTCTTGAAGCGGGGTGCCGTGCCAGGGTAGAACTCGTCGTCGTCGTTGAAGGTGTGCGACGGAGGAGTGCTGTAGCGCTCCACTGGCTTGGGAGGAGGTGTCGTGGGACGTGGGATCCCGAGAATTGGCGTGTTGTAGGCAGGCGTGGTTTGAGCCGTCGTGCTCCAAGCCGTCGTGGTGTAAGCAGGCGTGGTGTAAGCAGGCGTGGTGTAAGCCGTCGTGCTCCAATCCGTCGTGTTCCAATCCGTCGTGGTGTAAGCAGCAGGCGTGGCATGAAGAGGCGTAGAGGGAAGCGCCGGGTACGCAGGATAGGGAGGGATCGAAATACCCGGAAGCGCGGAGCCCAACTTGCCATGTCCACGGTGGGACCGGGTCTTGCTGGCGTCAGCCTTGGGGGGACAGAGTATGGTGTAGACGCAGTTGTTGTATTGGACGGGAAACTGGTCCTTCGGGATGGGTTTGTGGAGGCGAGCCTTGGGTGGAACCATGACGTTCGGAATGGCATAGAAACTGGCCTCGCTGAGACGCTTACAGTGACCGCGGTAAGGTTTCGACTGGGGCAGAGCTGCGTTCGGGGGGAGCAACTGAGGCTGCACGACAGGTATCTGCGCGTGGTCGGATGCAAGGCCACCTCCCGCAAGAGGGTTAGACGCCGACTGTGCAGTAAGAAAGTTGAGCTGGGCCCAATGACCGGGATCTTGTGGGACGGGAAGCGAGAAGTAGACGAGGGGAAGTTGGTACGCAGCTTCAGCGGCAACGCGAGCCTTCTCTGCCGCCTTGTTCCGTTGGTAGGCAATCATTGCTGTCCGATTGTTAGCGGCGTCGATCTGATGTGAGGCTCTAGGTGATGAGATGACCCTTGTCGAGATCGCCACGGGCCGCGGACGGACTTTGCATGGGGGATGGGAAAGAAGGTGTGATGGTATGGGAGCACGCGTCTCTCGCCGTGGAGACACCTTTGACACGTACCATAGTTGGGACGAGGCAGCTCGCCATGCTCGTCAGTCATCATCGCCTTCGGGACAGCGGGAGGTTTCTTCGGAAGAGTATGATGCCTCTTCGGAAGCGTAGACGGCTTCTCCGGAAGAGTAGCAGGCTTCTTTGGGCCGGTGGGAGGATCAAAGTCGAAGGGAGAGGGCGTGAACGATCTGGCGGTAGGGTTCAGAGTGACCTTCCCGACCGGGTTCTTGCGAGCGCGGGGGTCACCAGCCCGGACGGAATCATCCTTGCTATCGTAACGTCTAGAAGACATCGTGATGCTGATGGAGATGACGTGCGATCGCGCTGTTGCTGGATGGTCGACGAAGGCCGCCCACGAACTCGAGGTTGCAGAGTGGCGATAGTTGGGCACTCGAAAGACGAGTTCTGCTTCTTAGACGGAAAGAGGAAGGAGGAAGCAAGCGAGCCAGACCAGAACGTTCTGACAAAATCTTTAGCTGTGGTCTTGCTCGAGGCCCCTATCGAGAAGATGTTCACTCGACTGGCGGGGGTGTTGAGATTCGACTGGCGTGCATGGCTTTGAGCCCCGAGAGGGGAAGTGAACAAAGATGCTGCCAGACCTCACTCGACATTGACAAGGCAACTCTGCTCTTTGTTGGACTAGAGAAGTGGGAAGACAGTTCAATTGCTGATGCTAGATGAAGGTGCCAGGGACGCTGAGATATCACAGTTTTAGCTGTCATCAGCTGGACTACTAAAAGTCCTGCTCTTTATGTTGAGGAAGTAGGTGTCAGCCAGTTGAGTTGCTAGAACTATTGAACAGTTCTACAAGACTCGACGTAGGTTCTCATACCATAAGGGTAAGTATCAGCGACAATGTATGGCCAGTATTTCAGATTTGTATAATTACTTCAAGAGAGTTTATTTTTTTCGCCAAGTAATTTCTCTGAGAATGTTGAGTCAGAGGCAAATACGTTGGCTGCTAAAACACGACGTGTGGAACTCATGGGCCAGGGCAACTGCTTTATTCTCATTTTTCTATTTTCCACCTCGTCGATCTTCAATTGAGGGCAGAAGTAATACGGATGTATCAAAACACTCCTAGGATGTGCGTAGAGGTAGTAGAACTGCTGAAGCTGATATTCTACACTACCGAATATGATGCAAACGTAGCACTCAATAGCCGCATGATATTCCAGAAACAGGTGTTGCAGCTGTCAGTCATTTCAACTCTGGGCAGCTGTTCGACTTGGTGAAAGGTATAGATTTGTCTATCTTGACAGATCTAAGATTTGTCAACTTTCTCTGAACGATGAAACGTCGGATTCTCAGGTAATCAGGGGCCAAACGAAAGAGATATCCCAGTTTGCGGAGATGAACACCGAGATGCTTCCATGCAGCCATCTCGTTCTTGTCAGTTCTGCAGTGAAGGGCCTGTAAACCGAGCGAGCCAGGCCGCGTTTTCTGGACGTTGATTTTCTCGCTGGACTGGGGAACGCACAAGAGGAGGTTGAATAGTCCAGCAGCACGTCCGAAAGGCCTTGCAGCACGTGCTGCAGCATCCGGTAGCCAGGATCAGAACTTGCTCCGAGCCTCGAGGACATCATGCCCAACATCACTGCCACAAAGTTTCTGGCAGCCGTGTCGTCCTCGTCGTGACTGAAGCTGCAGACGCAAGCCAAGGTCCTCTTGAATGCGACATCAGATGCATCGCAACACGTCGAGACCGTCCATCACAGCAACCTTGAGAGCCCCAGCCATTCTTTCGAGACCCACCTCGATCGGGACCAGCCTCCGATGCAAACCACCGCGAGCGGCTCGGAGGTGATGGCTTCTTCGGGCAACTGGCGATTTCGATGGTCTGCATGGCGCTTGACCGGTCCAACGGCACACCCTTTTCCACCGCTGAAGAACAAACAGTCACCAGGCCAGATGTAGGTTGAAGAACACTCGGAGCTGTTTCTCTTGGCCTGGGGAACTCACATCAGCATCTGTCATCCGCGGAAAGTTGCCCGAAATGCGCCAAATGGGGGCCAGGACCAGCAGCCCGTCGAGTTTAGGCGCGACGTGAACCGCGTCTTACAGCCATGGGATGGTGTGCTGCCGTCGGTTCTGCGCCGCGCTGGGCGTCTCTGGAAGCGGCCGGCCGCCCTTGGATCCTCGCTTCGGTCCAGTGACGTGAGGTTGCAGCAAGCAGCTTACAGGTTTCCCGACAGGGGTTCGAGGAGCTACCTCCCGACCAATCCTGATGAATCGTGGCAGTGGAACGGAATCGACATGTCCGCGTCTAAACTGTTTCTCTCCTCCCCCCCACGGTCGCAACGGCATCCGGCTTGAAGATAGAGCATGGCGGATGGCGGATCGCGGGGGCCAGGAAATCACACCACTTGTGTCCACTTGTCGAGATTGATTAGATTGCGTTGCAGCCACCGAGCTCGATCTGGACCTTTGAGGTGAGCTTTGAACAGGGGTGAAATGGACGTTTATTTGGCCGGTCGGCGTTGGCGAGGTCTTGGTAAAGAGCGTGGTGTCGGTCACAGGATAGATGTCGACAGGACCTGCAGATGCAGAGTTGCGTTTGTTCCAAGGCAGTGTCCCTGAAGCTCCTGTCGACCTTTGAAAGATGGTCCCGAACTCGCCGTCGTCGACAGTGTTCAAGGTCCGCATGTGATGTTTTCCAAGTGGTGAAGTTTGTCTCTCGGGCTTTCGGTAGCAAGTCCTCCATTGATGATTGGGCATACAACCTGGTTGATGGGCGCGCCGTATGCCGGTAGCTCACCAGGCAATGGAACGCTAGCTTTGCATCGTCGAGGTTGCCATGCGGGCTCGTATTCCGGCGGCCAGACGGCCTTGCCTCGGCCGAGCAGGTGGTTTGCTGTGACCTCCCCGTTCTGAACTCGTTGGTCCGCAGACCGGTAGTGATAGACTCCACTCGCAAAGGATGTGGCCGCGACGTGACACGCGTGCCGGTGAATCTCGATGTCATTTGTGGACAAAGTGTGACGGGCAGGCCTTCCATCGAGGCCCAGGTGGTGATGGGCTTGCTGTAAGTGCTTGCATGAAGCACACGACTAGGTCCCACGACTCTCCGAGGAGGAGACGAGCTCGCTGCGCGCCCGGTCTTGCAGATTTGATCATCGGAACATCGTGTACATCCAGGTCTTCCCGATGACTTTCCTGTTTTGAGGGTGTCAACGGTCAGGTCATGTTCAACTCGCGGCCGGACAAGGACATGGCTCTCCCGAGGACCATCGCACACCTCTGCAGGAGCTCCTATCCAGGAAGGAGGTTTTCGTTTGTCAAATCGAGGCAGTTGGTGTAGATGTGTGGGGCAAGCTTGGCTGGCGATGTCAACCTGGAGGAGTCTCACAGTCGAGGGGTCTTGGTGGTTGATGCAACTCAAGACGGACTGTTCATGTACGTTTCGACGATGAGAGATTTTCTCCTGCAACCGGTTTCGCAACGCATTCCGCTTGGACGCATCCGGAAGGACAACGGCGGTAACGGCGTCGACGGGTTGAGGAAACGTTGCCCAGGAGGGGGTGGGTTGAGGAAGTTGATGTCTTGACGATGGCGCGAGGAGGTCGTGGTCTGGGATATTTAAGGTCCTGAAGCCAACTCTCTCCCAGGTCCGATGACTCTACTCGCTAGGCCCTCAGGAGCTTTTCCTCCTTGATTTAACTCGAAATTTGGGATAGCTTCGTTCTTATTTTGGAACCCATTTGGAATTCAACCCCTGCTGGTCTCTCCTCTCGTTGCTATTTTTGTTGCCTCGCAGCCATATCCAAATGGCTCAACACTCGGTACCGGCTCCCATTGGGCCAGTTCCCCTCCCCTTCACCCAAGGGCAGCAAATCAAGGCGTCATTCTCGACCGTGACCGCCGCCTTTTATCATCATGCAGCAACGATTCCTGATGTCACCGCAGCCCGCGACCTCGCGTCGCCGCAGGCCCGGGAGATCACGTACGGCGAACTGGCTCAGCGGGCCAACCAGCTCTCGCGGAAACTCACCTCGCTTGGCATGAGGCCCGGGGACCGAGTGCCTCTTGTCGTAAAGAGAGGCATCGACATGCTGGTGGGCATCCTCGCCATCCTGTCTTGCGGAGCTCAATACGTGCCCCTGGACGGTGGCGTCGTCCCGGACTCGACGTTGCGATTTGTGCTCGAGCAAGCCGGCGGTCGCCACGTTCTCTGCCTCAACTCGACGAAGCATCGTTTTGAGACACTGGGCTCTCCCTGCGAGATTGTCCTAATCGACGACGAACGGGACCAGGGTTCCGAAGACTCGAGGATCCTGGCCTATCAGGATCTGGCCGAGACAGATCACGGCTGCTATGTGATCTACACCTCTGGTACGCAACATGGTCACCACCAATTAGACATGGTGGAAACAGACTAACCAATGGGATAATAGGGACGACGGGCACTCCCAAGGGTGTGGACGTTACACACAAGAATGTGACTAACCTCGTTTGCCTCTCGCCCGGGAACCTAGGTATCTCGGCCGGCACTCGGACGGGTCAGGTCTTGAACATAAGCTTTGACATGGGTAAGTGTCATTGCGAGTTGCGGGGAGTTACCCTTTTTTGTTCGTGCTGACTTGATGTATAGCTGCATGGGAAATGCTTGGTTCTTTATGCAACGGTGGCACCCTCGTACTCAGAGGTTCGAAATGGGAGCCATGTATCAGAGAGGTAAGACAGCATCAACATGAATCAAGGTTGAGTTACGTACTGATGTCTATAGATCGAGGTTCTCATCTGCACACCGAGCATCTTGGCCAAGTATGATCCTCGAGAGTATTCCAACATCAGGGTCGCTGCGACAGCTGGAGAGCCAAGTTCCCAGCGGTGAGTCTCTCTCCACTGACAACATCCTCATCAAACCACTAACAATGATTCATCAGACTGGCCGACCTGTGGGCTACTCACGCGACTTACTACAATTGTTGTGGACCTACGGAAACCACAATCGTCAACACAATGCATCTTCATCAACCAGGCCAGACATTGACCATTGGCAAGCCAACCCCCAACAACACAGTCTACATCCTCAACGAAGACGGAAAGGCTTTGGGCGTCGGAGAAGCTGGAGTCATGTGGGCTGGCGGCCACGGTATCTCGCGAGGCTACGTGTCCTTGCCTGACAAGACCGCTGAGCGGTACAAGTTGAACCCTTTCGCGAACGATGGGTAAGTCCCAGATTGTAGCTCACATCGGCTTCAGCTACTGACGTATGTTAGGTCTATGATGTACAACACAGGTGATCTCGGTCGCTGGCGGCCTGATGGATCAATCGACATCCTTGGAAGAGTTGATGACCAGATCAAGATCAAGGTAAGGTCTCTTGAAACTAGCTCACATGTTTCTAACACAAGGCAGGGCTTCCGCGTTGAACTTGACGGAGTGACGGCATCTCTCAACTCATGTCATGTCATTGACAGAGCAAGCGCTTTGCTTATTGGAAACGAGATTCACGGCTTTGTGGCACCCCGAGACTGTGACATTGACACTATTCAAGTCCACATCCGAGCCCGTCAGCCCTACTACGCCATTCCCAGCAAATTCCATTTCCTCGACTCTCTGCCCCTCACAGCCAACGGCAAAGTCGACAAGCGAGCTTTGAGAGATCTGGTCATTGTCGATGCCATCGTGGAAAAGAAGGAACCCAACGTCACAGTACTGGAAACGGGTTCCAAGGAGTCCTTGTCCGGCTCAAACCAGTCCACCACCCCCACGGACGAAAAGTCGGAGTCGTCCGCCTCGAGCTTCACAGAAGCCGACGAGAAGCTCGACCTCAGCCTCGATATCCCCGGCAAGAAACTCGGAAAGCCCGCTCGCGGGTTCGTCCACCGCATCGCCATCGTCTATCGTCGGCTGTTCACCATTGTGGGCCTGTTCAACATTGCCGCAGTCATTGCTCTATTCTTGGCGGGCATCAAAAGAGACTGGCTGGGAACCATCACGGCCATCAACCTCGTCGTCGCCGTTCTCGTCCGCCAGGACTTCGTCATCAACCTACTATATACCATCACCTGCTCAGTGCCCAAATCCTGGCCGCTGACTATCCGGAAACGATGCGCCAAGATCTACCACCTCGGAGGTGTTCATACAGGAGCTGCCATTTCGGCCGGGGCCTGGCTTCTCGCCTCCAACATTAGCGACGAGGTGTGCCAGCTGACGGAATGTCCCAACTGGGGTTACCAGTCGACCGCTTCCAAGGTCATCTCATGGATGCTGACGGGACTCTTCACCATCACCATCGCCCTGGCCTGGCCGTCTTTCCGAAAACAACACCATGACCTATTCGAAAAGACGCACCGCTTCGTCGGATGGACCATGCTGGGCCTCTTCTGGGTACAAATCGTCCTCGGCGCCAACGATGGCAAAGCCTCGTCGGTATCCTTGGGCGAAGCCTGCGTCCGGACCCCCGGCTTCTGGCTCTTGGCGATAGCCACGTTGAGCATCGCAACGTCCTGGTTCTTCCTCAAAAAGGTTCCCGTCGACGCCGAAGTCCTCTCCAACCACGCCGTCAGGCTGCACTTTGACTACACCGTCCCCGTCAACGGCAGCTTCGCCCGCCTCTCCCACCGCCCGCTTCTCGAATGGCACTCCTTCGCCACCATCCCCGCCCCGGAGCCCGTGGGCGGGCGGTCCAGGGGCTACTCGCTCGTCGTCTCCAACGCGGGCGACTGGACCAGGAGCTGCATCGACAAGCCGCCGCGCCACATCTGGGTGCGCGGCGTCCCGACGTGCGGCGTCATGCGCATCGCGACGTGCTTCAACCGCATCGTCGTCATCGCCACCGGGTCCGGCATCGGGCCCTTGCTCGGCCACATCCAGGACCCCAGCTGCGCGACGCAGCTCATCTGGTCGACGCCGAAGCCCGAGCAGACGTTTGGCCGCGAGCTGCTGGGCGCGATCAAGGCCAAGATACCCGACGCCGTGATCCACGACACCAAGGTTCTGGGCCGGCCGGACTTGGTCAAGATGGGGTACAACCTGGCGCGGAGCTTCCGGGCGGAGGCGGTCATCATCATTGCCAACGAGAAGATCACCAAGAAGGTGGTGTACGGGCTCGAGACGCGGGGCATTCCTGCTTACGGTGCCATTTGGGACTCGTAGAAGAGAGATGGGAGTGGGCAGTTGTTATATGGGATGGGCACTCGAGTGATTTACTGTCATTACATCTCCTCTGCGTACAGCCCCGGATGCTTCTAGTTTCTACTGTTATTTCGTCATCAGGTTATCCGTCTATTGAACATCACCGCAATCATCACGGCTTGCCCGAACCCATGCAGTCCACATGGCCCTAAGTCCGTCCATCAAGCCAATTTTCTGTTGCCATATACAAAACCAAAGGCAGTGATACAAGAAAAAGAATGGTCAGCCTTCCGCGAGTAGTTGACCTGACCGAAAACATTTTCTCCCAAGGCTCAAGCATCTCCATCACTTCTTCTCGTCGCCCTTGGAAAAGTCCAGCCTCTCCCACTTCATGAGACAGCCACTCACAAAGGCGACGATGCCTCCGGCAACAATGAGGTACTGGATATTGGCAATGACGTGCGTGACGTCCTCGACGGCCGCCCGCAGAAGCCGCGGGTCGGTGTCCCGCCAGACCTTGGAGTCCAAGCCAGCCAGCGCCTCGCGGATATCAAAGTCGCTGAACCCCAGCCCGTCGAGCGTCGTCCTCAACCGGTTGAAGCCGACGTTGTTGAACACGCACCCGGCCAGCGCGAGGGTCAGCGACACGCCAATGAGCTGCGACATGATGAAGATCATCGACACGTCGACGCGCCTGCGCTCGGGCACGCTCCGCGCGAGCACCGTGACGCCCGTCTGCCACATGCACCCGACGCCCGCGCCGATGAGGCTGCTGACGCCCATCAGCCGGCTCTGCGACGTCGTCGGCGTGAGCTGGGCCTGCAGCGAGCCCCCAACGATGGCGAAGGCGCCGCCGGCGACGTAGAAGGGCGCGTAGATGCCCAGGCGGGGGATGAGGCCGGCGACGACGATGGTGAAGATTATAAAGGTGAAGATGAAGGGCAGCAGCCGCACGGCGGCCTCGACGGGCTCGAAGCCCTTTGTGAAGGCGAAGTAGAGCGGGATGTAGTACAGCGCGATGCCGTAGCACGCGCCCACGGCGTAGGTTGCGGCGCAGATGAGGGATACGGTGCGGTTTCGGTACAGGTCGGCGGGGATGTTTCTGCGCTCCTTGGTGGTGAGGAGGGCGAACTTCTGCTGGAGGACGTAGGCGGCGTAGATTACGCCGACAAAGACCCAGGCGACGATGGCGGAGTGGGAGGACCAGGACCAGGTCGAGCCGCTGAAGACGAGGGCGGAGCAGAGGAGGACGAAGCCGGCGGTGTGCAGCACGACGCCGGTCCAGTCGATGGTGCGGAGGCCTTCCATGAAGGGGGGGACGTTGGTTGCGTAGAGGTCCGGCAGGGCGATGAAGGTTGTGAGGAGGATCATGCCCAGCAGCGGGAGGTTGATGTACATGGCCTGGCAGCGTCAGCATCGAGACTCGAGAAACAAAAACGAGACGAGAGATGAAGAGGACTCACCCATCTCCATGTGGCATGCTGGTTCTCGGCGAATGCGCCGCCAATGACCGGACCAAGGGTCAGTCCGACGGCCCAGGCCACTGCTGTTGCACCCTGGATCTGAGGAAGCTCAGTCGGCGTCGTGATGAGGAGGCTGACGACGAGGTTGCTGGTTGACCTGTCAGATGCTGCATGTCAAGACGACGCGTCCCTCCGAAACTCACAGCTGATAGATTCCGGCACCTCCGATGCCCTGGATGGCTCTGCCGATTATGACCGAGCTGATGCTCTTGGCTGCGCCAGACACGACGGAACCAACAAAGAAGACGACACAGGAGGCGACGACCTGCCACTTCAGGTTTCCCAAGACCACAACTCGTCGTGCTAGCGGGACGGCGGCGACGTTCAAGGCGGTGTACCCAATGGCAACCCACGGCAACAGATGGACCTGGCCAAAGGCCTCGTAGATGGGCGGTTGGATGTTTGCCGTGTTGCTCACGTCGTAGCCTGCAGCAAGAGCGGTCAGTACAGCCGGTCTGACGTGTGACGGTGTCGACGCTTACCAGAAAGCAGTCCCACTTGGGCAAACATGATCAGGACCAGAGGATATCTCCATTTCGGCCAGCCCTCTCGGGGGTGTCTCTCAGAGCTGGCCGGCACAACGCTTTCCTCGTCCTTTGTGGTGGCTACAGTGCTGCCAGCCCGAGAACTGGCCCCGACTTCATCGCTGGACTCTTGAGTCGTTTTGACCTCGGTGGCCGGTTGAGCGTCCATGGTCTGGGCCGATATCAGGCTGAGTGCCAAAGTACTGGCGGACTTGTCGTCTTGTTGTGGCTGGGGATCTCGGGTTCAACGTCGGCCAGGGGTTCACTCTTCCTTGAGAAGTGTCTGAGTGAACGGTTGAGAAGAAGAGGACCAGCAAGGCAAGTCGCCGAGAGAGAAGCAAGGCGTCGTTGCTCATCTTATTATCGGACTTCGAAAACGCCATCAGCGGCTCACAGCCCCTGCGAGAGTCCGATCGTCGAATCTATGTCACGCAGTTTGCTCACACATCCATCGGCCGGCCGCCTTGCCGCCTACGCCCCCCTGCTGCACAGATATCATTGAGGCCGATGAGACGAGATAAGATGGCATAGAGTGGGCTGGCGAATAACGACAACCAACAAATCAACCATGGGTGTACCAAAAGAACAGCACAGAGACGTGAACAATAAGGCTATTGTCACATTGATCCAACAGAATAGGCTGCCCAAAAGAACGGCGAACCCCTGCCACGCCCGAGCAAACTGCGCCGCAGCCGTGATAGCGCACGCCCGTTGGCGACGGCAAACACGCCAATCAAGGCGGTCAAGGTTGAGAAGGCCTTGTCGTCAATGTCAGGGATCGTCCGAGGAAGCTCGAGTGGGTGTTACTCCTTCATATCGAGGGGCGCCACGAGGGCGGCGATGAGGCGTACATCATGGCGTGACCCGTCCGAACTACACATAAGCTTCTCTCCTGGCATCATGTAGGGTAAGCTTACCATGAACAATATGGAGGACAGCGCAGATGGTAGGATTCTGGCGCGGTAAGCTGACATTTGGCCCATCGGGGACGGAGGCATCACACTGGTTGGAACACGGTTTGGGCAATTTTCCCGTCTTACCTAGCACGTCGCCCAATTAGAAAAATAAAGGCCCGAGCCTTCATTATGAAAGGGGAGTACTTCCGCGCGAGTGGAGTGCGGCATGTTGACGTGTGAGGCAGTTCGTAAACGCCCTCGCAATGCGGCTGTCGATTGGCAGCCAACGTGCAGCTCCAATCAGGCCGGGGTATTGTATGACGAAAATAGCCAGGCAAACACGCGGGAGCCACAGTAATGACTTATATTTCTTCTTGAAAATTTGGGATCTGTCCATCTCCCTCAGCGAAGAAGTCGTCGGCCTATAAAAGCGAGGCGAAGACGCCAAACAAGCCTCTCGGCCGAAACGAGAGCATGTCATACAGAGCCAATTAGGCTCGTGTAACCTTGATGATGCACTACGTGTGCTAGATCAGATTCCAGTAACGAGGCAGCGTCATAGTGAGTTGACCCAGACTGAGGCTGCAAAGGTTGGCCAAAGTCGGGATGGATGAGATTGATGTCAACGATGGGACAGAACTAGCAAAGGCCCTCCAGCGGCGAGATCGTCACAGCGAGAAGAAACAAGACTGCATTTTTTCTGGCCTCGGCCAGCCCGTGTCGACGAGGAAAGTTGCAGGTGCACCGATCGCAGAGGGTGAGAGTATGTTTGAGTACATATTATCTCGGCTGGGAGCGATTGGTCGCTCTCAAAGACGACGATGCGTGACAGCGGCCGTTGAACCTGATGGGAATGGAGGCATAGGACACTTATAGACTTTACCACGTTGAATTTATTGTTCAGCGTCAGCGACTGCTAGTCTGAGAACACGAGAGATGGATACTCACCAGGGTTGCGAACGTCGAGTAGTCAGGACGAGGTGAAGTCGGCTCGACCCGTTGTTCTGGAGCGTCGATGTTGCGCCACCCGTCTCAAAGGACTATGGCTTGTATCCGGTGGCTGAATTGGAAGACAATAATTTAACATCTAGGGACCTGGTATATATAAAGCTCCTTCGAGTTGTCCCGCATGCAAACCGAGTCAAGCATTCGAAAAGGGAGGGAGATAAGCTTGGCGACAGACGATGCGCTGGGAGGGATCTAACCAGCCAAGTTGAAGAGAAGAAGCAGCAGAAGAAGCCAGCAACTTCCGTTGCTGAGTAGCCTAACAAGCAGATGCCAGCCATCATTTGCCATAGGGAATCCTGAAACGAAAAAGAAGAAATTTGATGACTACGCTCAGGGGAGAGATATCGGCCCGTTGGGCCCACCATGGGACAACTTCGGCGAGAGAGTCATGCGGCCTGATTTCCAGGCTTGACAACTTCTCCAGAGGCCTCAGAGCGTATATATCTCGTCAGGAACATCTCACTCTGCGCGTTCCATCGTGCCCAGTGACATGCTTACCACCGGCATCTCACATTGGTGCCGTTTCTCCTGAGTGTTTCCCCTTCACGATTGGGATAAGCGCCACGATGTTTCCGCGAGCCAGGGCGGGATCATCGCTGTTGACCAAGAATAGGAACATCAGTGGAGCTGGCTCCTGGGCCGGAAGATAACCGTCTCCCGTTATCTCCGCAACATGGCTCTGCTTGAGACGCGTCAGTCCGGGACGGCTACCCACAACTATCCCACACGATCCGAGACTAAAGGACCCCCAATGGGATCCAGCCTTGCCAGCAAGAGAATCAAAAGACGCCTCGGCCAAAGCTTCTATTGGGCTTGGGGATAGGGGCGGATCGTCGTCGTAACGGAGATCACCCCACTACCCCTGCGCAAGCCGATGCATCTGGCGCCAACAGCAATTCAGTTGCAGCGTGGATAATTTCTGGAGACGAGGCTTCTCTCTCCTAGCTGGCAGCAAACAGGTGACGTGATGGGGGTAACAAAACGCTGTTTCTGGGGTCAAGGCTGACTGGATCGTCAAGGCGACTGGAGTCGTGTTATGAGAGACCTCGTGTTGGTTGAATACATCCCAGACGCCGAATTCCAGCCTCAAAGTTGTGACTACTGCTCTGTAAAAATAACAGATACAGCGAGTTCCTTTGCTCGAGCAAGCCGGTCTGGATCCCGGATCATGCGGTGGGTTCCCAACAACGTCAGCTGTGGAGAGAAGGAAAATTGAAAATGGAGCAGTCGTTTTGCACAGCCCGTGAAGGCCATCGAGTGTCCTTTTTTCTTAAGTGTCTTGGAATTCGTCCTTTCGTCTTGGCGCTGCTGACGACTTGCACTCCTTTTGCGTCCATGTCGTCGTCGATGCCAAGGTGCCAATAACTCGAATTTCGATCACTCGAATCGTTCCCGTCGCCAATTCGATCCAACTTAGCTTCCGTCTTGGCATCTCGTGGCCCGCTTGACTCGCGGGAAACTCTAGAATGAGACCAACAAGGCTTCCGTCTTTGACGGCAGCGCTGGGCTTGGCGGCCGTGGCCCAGGCCATTGACGTGACATGGACCGACAACGGTATGCTTCATGACTCGGAGAATGTCATCAGACGTACTGATTTGGCCTGTCAGAATCAATCAAGAGTGCCGCCGGCACAGTTGCGTATGGGTTGGTCAAATACTACACGGGAAACAACACTGGCGATACCCCGGGAAACCTGCCAGATCCCTACTACTGTAAGACGACATGAACACTTCCAGACACCGTATTCAGCTTCTCCTTGCTAACAGTCCGCAGGGTGGGAAGCCGGTGCCATGTTCGGCACGCTGGTCGACTACTGGTGGCTCACGGGCGACGACTCGTACAACGCAATCACGACGCAGGCGCTGCTCCACCAGGCCGGAGACGACGACGACTACATGCCGACGAACCAGACGCTCACCGAGGGCAACGACGACCAGGGCTTCTGGGCCATGGCGGCCATGTCGGCCGCGGAGCACAAATACCCGAACCCGCCGTCGGGCGGGCCGCAGTGGCTCGGCCTCGTGCAGGCCGTCTTCAACGAGTACGTCAGCCGCTGGGACGAGGCCGACTGCGGCGGCGGCGTGCGCTGGCAGATCTTCACGTGGAACGCGGGCTACGACTACAAGAACTCCATCTCCAACGGCTGCTTCTTCAACGTGGCCGCCCGTCTCGCCCGCTACACGGGCAACACGACCTACTCGGACTGGGCCGCCAAGGTCTGGGACTGGCAGATGGACGTCGGCCTGCTCACGGGCGACCACCGGGTCCTCGACGGCGTGCACTTTGAGGGCAAGTGCCCGAGCTCGACCGACAGCACGACGTGGTCGTACAACGCGGGCGTCTTCCTCTACGGCGCGGCCATCATGTACAACATCACCGAGAGCGACGCGTGGAAGACGCGCGTGGACGGCATGCTCGAGGACGTGACGAACTCGTTCGTGCACGACAACGTCATCTACGAGGCCTACTGCGAACCCACGGCGCAGTGCAGCCAGGACGCGCAGAGCTTCAAGGGCTATCTCGCGCGGTGGCTCGCGGCCACGTCGCAGGTTGCGCCGCACACGGCCTCGACGATCCAGGCGCTGCTGCAGTCGACCGGGCAGAAGGCGGCCTTGGGATGCTCCGGCTCGCCTGCCTCGGGGTTCAAGGGCCACGCCGGCACGGCGTGCGGGTTCTCGTGGCTCAACAGCACGTTCGACGGCATCGTGGGCGTCGGGCCGCAGATGACGTCTCTGCAGGCCATCATGTACAACCTCGTGCAGTCGGCCGAGGGACCCGTGACGGCCGACACGGGCGGCAACTCGACGGGGAACCCCAACGGCGGGAAGAGCGACTCGTCGTCGCAGAAGACGCTCAAGGAGATCACGACGGCCGACAAGGCCGGGGCGGCTATCCTGACCATCTTGGTGACGGGAGGGGTTGTGATTGGCAGCGGGTTTCTCGTCATGTCGTGATACGTTGCCGTAGACTTTGCGTATCTTCTTTCGTAATACCCAATGATGATTTGCTTTCGTGTTACACCCTGGAGCTACCGCCGTCACAGATCGAATATGTCCAAACACCAGAATGTCCACAGTCCTCGCTTGCGCGTCTTCATCGCGAGCTTGGTCAATGACAGACTAGATCAGCTTTCGAAACCATCTGGCAGTTCGGGGGACACGTGGAACTCCACTTCTTGCTACGCGTCAGCCAGCTTGGTTGCGTGTGCCGCGGTCTTTGTCAATACCGTGTCCAGCTGGCTGGCGTCGATGAACGAGGGCTACATTTTGGTCAAGTCTGTCATTGTGGGCAAAGCGTATACTGGCACGTCGGCTTCCGACGGTGGTCTCGTGCCTCGCCGAAAACACACTGGCCTCCTTTGTGGAGTTCATAGTGGTTGATGCTCGTGTCGATGGGGTGGCGAGTTTGAGACAGAGGGGCAGCATTTCCTCAATGAGGAGAGGTGTCTAGACTATTTGGAGAAATTGCTGCTTTAACCTGCGTGCACGATATGGCGGAGCTTCTGGAAAATAGCCTGCTTGAAGAGCGTTACACATTTGCGGTATCTCGCTCTTGCTAAGCTGGAATCTCCCGGGGACGCAGGTCCGCGAATCGGGATCGCGAATATCAAGTTACTCGTGCAGAATCATGCTTACCAGCGTTGGCACGAGATCCTTGACAATAGTCGAGGCTACAATGCACGCAACTAGGAATAAGAGTTACAGATTCTGTTTTCTAGTTGCCCGGTGTAGCTTATTCTTGAGAAAACGATATCGAATCTTTGGCTATCATGTCCACTCGTGCCCCGGCATGATCAGCAAACTTCGATCCCGGTGTCGAAAAAGTGCTACCAAAGCCCTAGTGCTTAAAACGAACGTCTTTCCTGTTGCTTCCTTGATCGTTCGTGGTTTCCAAGTAGTGAGTACGTTGCTACAAGCAGTCAGTGGTGCAACAGGCAACTCACGGTAGCATCTCGAAGAACTTACTTCCTCGGTCATGGAGTTCCACTCCTTGTCTCTCTTCTTGTTGCACCACATGTAGAACAGCTTGGCAATCAGGTAAATGCAGATGTTCATACAGCAGATGGCGATGAGCACTCGGTTACCGCGCCGGTCTAACACAAAGATTAGTTTTGATCGGAGATGATGAGAGAAAGGCCTCGACGCTCACATTCGGGCCGATCATCTTCTCTGTAGATGTTGGAGTAAATGACGCGGGCAAGTTGAACCATCATACTGAAGGCAGCGTCAGTCCTGGTTTCAGGCACAAGGCAACGCGGCTGGACTCACTTGTAAAGCGCCGCAGAAACAGCTCTCGTACGAACCGAGTGAGAGTTTCGAGAGGCCCAAGACACATGCATGGCATGGGCTGCGAAGTCTGTTTAGCCATTGTAAACTTCCAAAAGAGTTTCTAACTTACGCGAGGGATACGAGAGCAGAACCGTGACCACGGCATACTGCACCCAAGGACTGCTATCGGCCGGAAGAACCGCCATCGCGACGAGGTTCGGAAGGTACCACAGCTGCGTGAAAGCACCAAACAGCGCCCTAGAGTCCCAAATCTCTGACAGGTAGGTCATGATCAACATGAAGACGGCACCGAGGAACTGCGGCGGGATGCTGAGGAGGTTGGTGTCGGTGGTGCTGAAGCCGAGTTCTTTCAACGTCAGCGTGAGGTACTGGTCGGGCGGACCGGCCGGGATCTCCCAAATCAGCCCAAAGATGTAAATCGGCCACAGCTCCCAGTCGGCGAGCGACTTGAGCAGCAGTTTCGGCGTGATGGCTTGCCGGTTGTGCATGTCGCCCTTGGAAGGGTCGTCGCGCAGGATCCGGTTGACGAGGATCTTTTCCTCCCGCTCGTCGAACCAGCCGTCGGGCCGCCATTTGGCGCGCGTCTGCGTAGGAGAGGCTGCCATCATGAACCAGGCCCAGATGCTGATGGACAGGGTGATGATTCCCTCTAAAAGGGACGTCAGGTTTCCTCCCAGATTCTTTCGACAGCCTACGTACCGATGAGGAACAACCACCGCCACCCATTGTGTCCCTGAATGCCGTCCATGCGCAAAACACCGAGGGCCAGAAGGGGCGCGACAATGTCGGTGATGCGGCGGACTGTCCAGAACATGGCGAGCCGGAAGGGGAGCTCGGTCGACTTGAAGAAGTAGGTGAGGTATAGGACCATGTCGGGGATGAATCCGCCCTGGAGAAGTCCAAGAAGCGCGCGGCAGGTGAGGAACGAGGCCCTGCCACTCAGCCAGAACTGACATCCCGAAACCAGGCTCCACGAGCACATGATGAACGGGATCCAGCGGTCCGGACCGAGTTTCTTGCTGATCATCTGAGACGGCAGCTCGGCGCAAAGGAACGAAATCTGAAAGACGGTGTTTCCCATGTTGTAGTCGTTCGTGTCCATGCCGAGGCTCTGGAGGAATGAGGCAGAGTTTGCTTGACTCAGGTTGCCTCGCGGGAGGTCAAGCGCGAAGAATGCTGGACAAGGTCGGCCGTGTTAGCAGCGTCTTCAGATGTGTCGGGGACAACAGCGAAAAGCAAAGCACTCACCCAGACACGCGAACAACGTGATCTTCCAGTCCAATCGGTTGATAAGCCTGAGTTCTTCACCCCACGACCAGCGGAAACTTGGGTCAAACCGATGCAGGTTCTCGTAGCGAGGGTGCGGTTGGAAGAACTTGGCCGAGGCGGCATTGTCAAAAACCGAAGGCTGCGTAGCAATCGCGTTCTCGTCGTAGCCACTCTTCTTCTTGAAGAAGGACATGATGGGGATGATGGGCGCATCTTGCTTGCGAAGCTCTTCCTGCTCTCGGAGGATCCGGTTTCGCTCTCGCTCCACCTCCTCTTCGTCCATGGCTTCGAGTTTGACGACATCGTTCGTCTCGTTCTTGCTATCGGGCTCCGAGGGCGGAGACGAAGACCGCTCAATGTCCTTCTTTTCGGACATGTTGGAGGTTTGCGAATTTGACCCGGCCTGAGATGTTTTCGACGAGCTGCCACCATTAGATCTCAGAGTCGAGGTTCGTGCAAGCTTTAAAGCTGCCGATTTCTCAACCCTGACCCTTACATGTGAAGAAAAAAACCTACTTCTCGCCCAGTCGGTCACGAAATCTTCCATCATATGCAGGCCGAGCCCGTGGGCTTGTTCAAACAGCTCATCCCGCGTGAGATTTCTGCCCTCCTGCCGTCCTTTCAGAAAGCGATCGCTGCAGAGGCTGGGATAAAGACAAGGCCAAGCCCCCATCGTTTCGACGGCTTGAGGGCTTTCTGAAGACCGCCAATACTACTGTTGCGTGCCGTCTCGTGGGACGGTCAGTCTGGGCCAATGTCACCATCGCTCATGTCGAAATTAGGTCCTTGGCCGTGGCAGTGCATCACACTCGCAGCATGCCAAATCGTCCGGTCGTGTTGACCAAACGTGGTTGATTTGGTCGAGAGAAGCAGCGCGATATACCGGAGGCTAGGATGATGATGCGATATACCAAGAGAAAGACGGGATCGGAAAGATGGTGAAATTCGCAGCGACAAGACTGGACATGGTGGCTAGCGGTTGCTTGGTATTCTTGGTATGCCCTCTTGGCAACCTTGTTGAGGCGATAAGCTGGGTACTTATAGGTATTCCTGAATTCTCTATCCCGCCATTGACCTGGAAGATGACGGAATGCATAGAAAATCTGCTCAGCAATAGGGAAGACTGTGAGATTGCGCATTATCTTGTACCGAGAGTCGTCTCGTCCACGTCAATGGTTGGGCCGCTTGTCCGGTTCCGATGTGGGTCCATTTCGGCCTCAGCCCCGGGGCCCGATCCGGCGAGACCCGCGATTTGGCTCAAGCATAATGGCCATGTACGCCGGAAATTTCAAGAACCATTCTAGGCCAAACATCAATTCGTCGATGCTCCACAAACCCAACGAACCTCTTTCAATTATGAACCTGCACTCTGGCCGTAATGTAACTTGAAGACTTGTGCGCAGGCTGGCGTTGTTGAATGTGTCCACATGTAGTCCTGAATCGCAAGCAGAATCAACAGGTTCTAAGTTCGATGCCTGGTGCTAAGCATAGTGCGTCGAACAGTCAATCTTTGGTTGAACATTTTGGCATTCGGACCTGGGGAAGCCTCGAAACGCCTTCATTACCATCCCCGAACACTTTTCAATCCTACTGAACGATTAAATCTTATCCATTATTTGATATACCGGATTATAATCTCAAACTCGGATAATGGAGTCCGTTTACCAAGCAGCCTACCCTGTCACTCTCTGACATCCGCATTACCCCCACATCTTCAACGCGACTGCGCCCGGACCTGATGGCCGTCGATGACCTCGGCACCAAGGTACCGGTCGCGCAGCTGGACTCGCAGACGCCCGGACATCACGTCTTAAGCGCGAGACAGTTGCTCGGACTACGCTGGACATAGGCTAGATCGCGTCTTTGACAGCTGTCAGATCCATCTCGAATGCATAGTTGCGAATGCGCAGACGGCGTGGCTACGTGATGGGGAAGGTCGCCAAGGTTCACTATTGACCGAAAAGTTTGAGGGAGAAATCCCATCAAGGTGGTTGATCATCACTTACGCGGGTTCCACGGAGTCCACGAAGATTTCCCCAAGGTATCAGCTTACGATACCTTGAGGCCTGGAGTTGCTTCGCCTCTGTACTGCACTCTTGAAACGGCGCTCGCTGCTGAGCGACTGCATACATCAGATGGTAGCATCATATATTCCGAGAGACTCCAAGTCTTGTTTGGGAATCCGATTCTACCACGTTTAGCAAAGATGATGAAGCTTTTGCTGACGGTGGCCTTCTGGGCAGGACTATCGCATCAGCTTCCACATCTTAATCACCGCCAGAATGACAGGGCTGCCGGCCCTCTCCGTTTCAGCAGCAGCGGAGAGTTCAAGATCTCAATTTTCGAAGACATGCACTTTGGAGAAGGTAAGCTCCTGTGTAGAAGAAAGGGGACGGCTTCGACACGTACTGACATGAGTTTAGACGCCTGGTCCTTCGGTCCAACCCAAGACAAAAAGACGCTGAAAGTAATGAACGATGTTTTGGATGGCGCTAAACCGGATCTCGTCGTCCTGAACGGAGACCTCATCACTGGAGAAAACGCCTTTCGGGAGAACGCGTCACTCATCCTAGACACGTTGGTCAAACCGATGCTCGATCGCGATCTTCCGTGGGCGAGTACCTACGGCAACCATGACCACCAGTTCAACCTCTCTGGAAGCGACACCCTCGCGCGAGAACAGCAGTGGCCCAACGGACGCACGCAGTCCATGGTCTCCGGGGACGTGGGTGTCACCAACTACTACCTGCCAGTCTACGCGTCAGACTGTGCCAACGACAGCTGCACCCCCGAGCTCGTCCTCTGGTTCTTTGACAGCAGGGGCGGTTTCAAATACCAGGAAAAGGACTCGGCGGGCAACCAAGTCGGGAACCCGAACTGGGTAGACGAAGGTGTCGTCAACTGGTTCAAGTCGAAGAGCTCGGAGCTCGCGGACAAGTACAAGCGCAACCTCCCCTCGATCGCCTTCGTGCACATCCCGCCCGATGCGTCACGCGCCGTGCAGGCAAAGGGCATCGACCCGTCCAAGGAGCCCGGCATCAACCAAGACTCGCCGCTCTCGCGCCAGGCCGAGGGTTGGTGTTCTGACGGCAGCAACAAGGCCAGCTGCAGCTACGGAGGACAGGACAAGGCCTTCATGCAGGCCATCACGGGGACGTCTGGCATGCTCGCCGTGTTCAGCGGCCACGACCACGGGAACAGTTGGTGCTACAGGTGGGAGGGCGCCATCGACGGACTGAGCGTGGACGGGTCCGGCGTCAACCTCTGCTTCGGTCAGCGGTCAGGTCACGGGGGTTACGGTAACTGGATTCGGGGCTCGAGGCAGCTTTCACTCACGCGAGACAAGTTGGCCAAGGGCGAGCTGGACACGTCGATTCGGCTCGAGTCTGGAGACGTTGTTGGTGTGATTACGTTGAACTCGACGTATGGCGTGGACCAGTATCCGCAAACTCCTGATCAGCGAACTTAGAGCAGAGGGCAGCGTTGGAGACGTGTGAGCCAGCAAGCAAGTGGGTGTTGTGGAGGTCGTTGTGGAGGATGTTGTGGAGGTCGTTGTGGTGCGTAATCAGAGTCATCTAGACTTGCGCCTTGTTGAGACTCGTGGAACACTATCAGCAAAGATACATATCCAAGGACCCTTGGCTCGATATCTTGCGACATAGTGTCGGAGCACCTGTTTGTTTAGAGTTGCATGAAAATGATTCAACGAACCGCGGTCTGGGGTTGCCACAATGTCTCTGATTTGCACACACAAGCCAAGATGAACGTGACTCGTTGCTGTGGACATGGACACCGGGATAGGTCGAGTATGGAAAGTACCGCGCGGGCTGCGACGGCAACTTACGAAAGTTGACTGCGGATCCCTAGTAAGATGGAAATAAACACGAACCACCCGTAGTTGAAGGTTTACTGCTAGGTTGGGGCCACCTCGAGTCGAGTGTGTTGGGCCGCCCTGCGTACCCGATGATGCCAATAGTTCAGACCAAATACCCATGGTGAAGGCCGCCAACAACGACAGGCAGAAAGCGTTTCCCGCTGCCGCAGACTTCCGCGAGTAGTCGTCAAACACGAAGGGGAACCATGGCTCTCATCGATGTTCTACTCGGGGCACTAGCGCGTGGGAAAAGGTAGTGAGAGATCGCCTCGTTCTCGGTGACGATGGGATAATGTTTCACCAAGCATGGGACGAAGATCTGAACTCGAAAGCAGTCTAGGTTTTCTCGACGAACCTATGCGTATGCGTTCTCGATAAACCTTGGCGGTATTCTTTCTTTAGTGATTTGGTTCAATCCGGTATAGTTCAAATGACACATGACGATGACGGGAGCAGTCACCACTGTCACGGGGGCCGAGGACCGGTAGTTCGCCCAGCGCTTGACGGCAGGGATGATCCACGGCGTATGAGTGGAGATCGAACCGCCAGAGCCTGTCAAATGAACTTATGCCTAAACATTAACCATGAGTCAACTGTGTCGCCGGCATTTGTGGCGGTAGTTTCAATCGCAGACTCTGCGGCCATGTCCCAGGTGATCGTCAAGTCTAGGACCACAGATGAACTGCTTGGCAATGGGGGAACTCCTCCGCAGAGATATAGCGACTCATCTATATGGACGCGTGGCGAGTGGCACACGGAGGTGGTGGAACACACATCAGTTGTCCTCGAGGGGCTCGTTAACCAAGGGGCTCAGGATACACCGTTGATGAAAAGAAGATGCTATTCTATAATCATTAGACGTTATGAAAAAATGAGTTTGAATCTATTGCAAATGAAGCTCTGCAGCCGACGTGGCCTCTGTGGAGGATACGTGTACCAGCCCTACTTGTAGAGTCCAACCAATGTCAAAGCTTGCCCTCCTCTACTCTGCCCAAGCGGAGTAGGGCGGAGCCTAGAGGTATTCGGTGTGTCCTCGGATCTGCGATGAGGATTTCATCCAATTCCAGAAGCCCTGCGGAACTCTAAGTCAAGCCATTTCCTCGTGGGTACCCTAATACGGATATCCTACTGCTACAGTCTGTTACTATTCCTGCCGGCTATTTCCCGACCAGAAGGGCAGGCCGGCCTGCGATCTCAGGGTCCCGTAGAGCGCAGCACCGTCCAGGTTCTCTCCACCATAGGCTCTGGCGCTGAGCATGTTATTAGTCGCGGTATCCAGTGCCGGCATCCTAACGCCGAGATCAGCTGCGACTCGTAGGGCATGCTTGGCGTCTTTGATGGTGTTGGAAACGGCGAAACCAGCCACACCCTCTTTGGGGGCCCACGATCCGCTCGTCAGACGACGCGAGTAGCTGCCCAAGACTGGACCAAAGTTTTCGAAAATGAGCTCTTCCATGACGTCGGTGCCAATTCCGTTCTGCTCAGCAAGCACTTGGGTTTCCGCGATGGCTTCCAGAAACACTACTAGTAGCACGTTCCTACGCATGGTTTCGACGAGGTTAGCAAATTGCGTACATTTACGAAGAAGAGTTTCTCTCGTCGAAGGGCTTTATCCCATCCAAAAAGCCACACGTACCCTGTTACTTTCAGCATGGGAGCCTTGGCGACGTCCTCGCCCATGTTGATCACCTTTCTGCCCATGACACCTTGGATCAGGGGTTCCAAACGCTCGACCGTGGTGCGAGGCCCAGCCATGGCGAAGATCAATCTGCCAGCTTGCGCCACGGGGCTAGCGCCAAAGACCGGGGCGGCGACAAAGGTTGCGCCGGCTGTGGTCAGGGTTTCTGAGACTGATGTCGCCGTGTCCGGGTGGACTGTGGAGCAGTCGATAAAGGTCTTGCCGGTGAGATCGATACCGCTGGCAAGGAGCTCCTCGACTAGAGATTGGAGGACTGCGTCCGCGGATACCTGGGGGTCGTTGTGGTGTTAGACACACAACCTTGCGGTTTGCCATTGGTTGGCGTCGAGGTAAGTTGACGCACCATTGTAAAAATGTCGCTGCATACTTGAGCAACCTCGACTATGCTGTCCCTTGCGGCGGCCCCTGCGTCTACAAGATCGGCCCCCTTGGCCATCGTTCTGTTAGAAAAGGTCAAGCTGGACCCATGTTGCTGGAGCTTCTTGTGCAGGTTGAGGGCCATGGGCAGCCCCATCGAGCCAAGGCCATACTAGACTGACGTCAGGGAGAGGAGCGTTAGAAGTAGGGTCGCTTCTACTTACCCAGCCAATAGGGTTGATCTTTTGCATGGTGCTATATTGGGACGGTATCTTGGTAATTGATGAAGAAGAGGCCGGTTCTGTCTGTCCGCACTGAGGTCAGTAACTTAGAGACACCGTACGTAGAGATCGTTATGTATGACTTTTTGTGTATTCATGGCCTATACGATTATCGACGTCGGCTACCCATCCGATATCAGTCCAGCATTCGCGACGACCTCGGCGATGATAGGGCTTCATCAATGGACATGGCCAGTGGAGCCGATAAGGAACCATCGCTTGAGACTGGCAGCTCTATCGTGATCATGACTTGTGGCATGTAGTATGGAGTAATTAGTGTCGTGACAGCTTTTCCACGGACCGGCAACCGAAGGACATGGCCAGGGTCTCTCGGAGGCCTTTTCGGGACCAACTACGACAGAGTGGTGCTCCTATCTCGGCCTTTCGGACCCAATGACCGATGGAAAAGGACCTAGCCGGGCCCGATACGGATAAGTACAGTGACTATCGTGCTTATTAAGCTAGTTGTCAGGCACGTACCGGCTGCCCAGCCGACATCCGGAGATACGCCGACCACGATCGATCAAATTGACCTCTGGGCTTTATTCATCGTCTGTTCCAGCTATACGCGTTTATCTCCCACCCTCTACGCCGCTTGCTTCTAAAGAGTTCAGCAACACGGAGCATTCGCTTCGCGTATCGCCTGCTCGAACGCTTCACGCCCGATATTCACAGCACCGTCCGAGATCCACCATCACGACATTGCTGTCCATCACGCATGCCAAGAAAGCTACATTACCACAACTCCATTTAGCGTCTCGGGCCCTGCGACGGTCATGTGACAGCCACACGTCGCGTCTTGCCATTCCTCCGTCAACGATAGCCGCAGCGGGGCGGAGCTGAGTTGTCGGATCCGGAAGCTTATGGAAATGTCACAAACCAACTCTGTTCTGCCAACATTACATCCCTAGTCGCAGCAGTGCGAGGCACACCAACGCTATGGCCGTCGCTACCAAGGTCCTCTTGGCGCCAGTCATCGCGCGCGCGTACTGTGGCATGGTGTGGACCAGGGCATCTGGGGACCATCAGACACAGTAGTAACGCAGTACGTGCGCCGTTTGACTTGTTCTCCCGACCAACCTTAACCCTAAGACGCCAGATGACCAGGAGTCCAAGTCCGACGTTCATCTCCGACGTTTATCCCTGGGCAACAAAGCTCTCTAGCATCTGAACTACACAGTACGTGTGCGCCCCCCCCCCCGAAACCCTGGCGACGTAACGATCTCATCGCTGGTGGAGCTCCACCGCTCGTCCCGTCAGGACTCAGACCTTCGTCGCACTCGATTGTAAGACGGGGCGTCGGATCTGGCCGTTCTGGTTGCCTCCCCAAGAAACGACCCTTCATCTCCCGTGAGATTTACACTTCCCAAGGCTTACACAGCAGGGTGTAACAGCACCGGTTTCAAGGATCTATCCTTGTTCTTGGGACGCACCTGTCCCGGGTCGGCCCACGCATGTACCACACTGTGTATCATGCCCATGCGCCAATTATACTCGATGTATTCCATGAACTTTCATTTAACCTTACAGCGGACCCGTAACGAAGGTTTATCGTATACAATGGGCAATGAGCTGTGTTTGTTGCGAAGCTCTTGTGGTCTGATGCTCACCCCCCAACTCGAATATTTGGTGATCAGGTCCTGCCGCCGGCAATGCCATCCGAAGGCTGTCCGAGGTAGCGTCATCCTTCACGCTCGCTTATGCTATATACGGCCCAACGTTGGTCAGTGTGAAGGTTCTGTTGATAACATACCATGGCACTACTGTGTAGAACGATGGAGCGAGCATGTGATGTGATCCTCAGTCTCGTACATTGCTCACAACCGTTGCAGGTCGTTCTCGTATCTCTCAAGAGCAATCGGCCGTGGGCTTTTCAATAAGAGTTGAGAGCACCTAGGCGAGATGCGAAAATAGTACGCACAGCTACGGGGCGGGGGCGCCATGTCTAGGTGTAAACTGTAATAGCATGGCCTAGGCACCATCTGCATCGAAAGGTTATTTCATCTATGCCCTTGTTTGGCACAAGAACACGCCCGCTAGTGGTGCGTAATGCCAGTGGTAATGCTACCAGGTTCAGAGCGCTCGCGGACATCCGCGAAAAAGTGGCTTGTGTTTCCATGTCCAAGGCATTCTGTGGCACTCACCAACGGCATTGGATTCTGCAGACGCTTCTCGTACCACTGCCATGACTGCCAAGACCACCAAAAACATCGCTCATGTTGAAGTGACAGCTCTGGCCAGACACAGCCAACGGGATGTTGATACTTCACTGCTTGTGTAGCACAACAAACCAATGTTCTATGTCAAAGTTCGAAGAAGAGGGTGTATGTCAACGGGCAGCATCATCTCATATCTTCATCCTTTGGCGCTTGATTCGGCTGCTTCAGCCGGTGCGCGTTGAAAGAATTTTCATCGAGTCGCGTCTCCAAGCCCTAACCCAACCCACGATTCTCTCTCCCTAGCGGATCCTAATAACGTATAGATCCGGACATTGAGTCCGCCCGCCAGCTAGCCTATGAGACTCGCCATCTGCGGCGGTCCTTTCTCCGTTTTATGTGCTTCGCTCCTCCTCCAGCGCTCAAAGCTTTTCACAAAGGGCGTCGACACATGGTTTCACACATTATTCAAACTCTGCCAGATTGGGGGGCTGAAGTCAGTGACTGCGTCGTGAAGCTTATTCGATGCGTCTGAAATAGGTTATGGGGTCCTCTTACGGCAACTTGCGCATGGCTGTTTGATAATTACAGCCCATCTGGAATTATTCATGATCACGTATTTGCGACCTCCCCTCCACGCTTAGCGTCTGACCCGCTATCTGACCACAAGAGCACTGCAAAACTCCGAGCGTCATTCCTGATGATGTTCCAGCTGTCGAGCCAAATCCGTCAGATATTGTTCTGCTGTACATAGATCTCAATTTGACGAGATTAGGATGCTTATCAGAGTTCGTACGGGCTGTTTTCGTGACGAAAGCCACCGGCTGCCAGTCTAGGCCACCTAGACCCCTGACGCTGTCGAGACATGACGACCGTTTCTAAACGTGAGCTTCATTGTAGAGGGAAAGACATTGCTGTTGGTCTTCACTAGTCCCAACCTACTTCTCTCTTACAGACCCGGAAGCCAACCGGATACACTACGAATATGTAGCTTCCGCCTATTGCAATAGGCCTTTGTCTCCGAGAAGTCTCGATGAGGTTTACAGACTGTACTGGTCCGGCAATCACTGCCGTACCACCTTACTATCACTTGAACACACCTTGCCATTCGGTTCGTATGTGTCAGTATACGCATGTAGGGCAAACACCATCCGCGTCAGGTCTCGGTCTGCCGGCATGAATAGCCGCATAGCCAGCCCCTGACTCGAGGAACATCGTTGACTTAAGATGCCTCTACGCTCGAATACACTTTGACCCAAGGCAAATCGCGTGGCTCAGCCTATAATGTTGCACGCCTATGGCGGGGGTAGGCCATGAAAAGGTGCGGGGAGCAATGGGACGGATAACCATGTCAAACCTGACCAGACCAGATACGTCCGATCAGCTAAGCGGTCATGGCAGAGCGTTAGCCTTCGTTCTCTTGTCTACCTTGCCTTAGACTCCACCAACCGCTGGCTACCCTAAAGAATTACTATCTTTACTCCTATCAACCCTGCCCGTCCTCACACCTTGTACGCTCCCTCGTGTATCTCGACCGTCATGCGACCGCCAGCCTGTCATCTATGCTCATCGTTGAGAGGGAGTTTAGGAACAGCATCTTCACAAAAGCATCCACTCCGGTCAGGCTAATTACCCGGAGCCAACGTCCTATACTACACTTTAGCCGAACTGCAAAACGACCCGAGACCTCGCTCTGTACAGCTTCAAGAGACAAGGGGCCGCAACAATGACGCGGAAGTCCAGTCCGAGCGATATACCCTCCATTGCTTGTATCAGATGCCGACATAGAAAGAAAAAATGTGACCACGCCTTTCCAAAGTGCGGTGAGTGCAAGAGAGCAGGCTCCGAATGTGTTCGTTTCCAGGAACGGAAGCCTCGAGACGCCGCCTCGGTGCCGTGGGAGTACGTCAAGGGCCTCGAGCTGCGGCTCTCGCAGGTCGAAAAGAGTCTCGCCAACTGCATGGCCTTGATCAGGAGGCAAGGGAATCCGTCAACTCGGCTCGCGGCTGAGCGCCAAGTGTCGGGAACCGCGACTCCCATGGATCCAGTCTCCCTTGGACTTTTGCCCGCCTCGTCGGGGACGGCATTCAGTCACGTCCTCCAGCCCCCCATCAGTCCAACTCTCACAGTCAAGGCGCCCGAGTTCAATAGAGGGTAAGAATGTCTCCATGCGCGCGTGTGTGTTTGTGTGTCTTGGGGGCTCTTGCTGACGTGCTGGAAGGCAAGTATTTGTCGGAAACTCGCCGTCATCTGTGGCATCCCGAGATGGGCCCAACTCCCTCTTCAGAACACCCGTCGACTTGCAAGAGAACCCATTCCTGCCCAAGCCGCCGTCCGACGACGACATTGGGCTCTTGAGAAGAGCTGATCTGGCATGCTACTTTCAGTTTGTCCATCCGGACTGGTGTTTTCTGGAGGAGGAGGTTGTGTACGAGTGGTACCAAGCCTGCGTCGAACAGCGAGTGCCACCCACCAACTACCAATTCTTCTTCGTTCAAATGGTTTGCGCGATTGGCGCCCTCTACTCGAGTCGATCCGATAGAGGTTGTCCGCACGTCGCGAGGTCCAGGTCCCTATACGAACAGGCACTGACTCAGTGCTTACCCGATGCCGTCCGACAAACTCCAAACCTTCGAACAAAATCACATCTTTTACTGCTCGTCGGTGCCATACACAGTCCGAACGCCTTTGAGCTGCGAGACACGATAAGCAAAGCCATGATGGACATTTCAGAAAGATTATCGAGCTACCAGGCACCCGCTTCGTTTGCGCCTCTGGGTGCGGTTCCTGACGCCTCATCGGGAGTGGACGCCGCAGACAGAGCTTTGTTGATTCACTGTTACTTTGCGTATGAGATGGTCGTTTCCACATGGGGTCGTCAATGTCGCGATATAACAGCCGCCAACGATGAAAAGGTATGTTGACGGGAGTGAAACGCAACTCGGGAGCTCTGACTGACTCGTACAAGATATGGAACCAGGGAATATGGCTCACCTTTGACGGTGGCTTGATGGACGCCAACTTTGAGCACATCTTCGCCATACGACGGCTCCAATCCAAGATTCGCAGACTGTGGAAGCAGATGCATACCCTCAACGGCCAGCCAGAGTACCGAAGCCGCAACACCGAGGAAATCAGGGCCGAGTTGGAGCAGTGGAAGGGAATGGTGCCGCTCATTTCCAACCACATTGACAAGTCGACCAACTGCCACCCGCTCTCGATGATTATGTTTTACGACTCTTGCATCTGCTCCTTGTACCAAGACGAGTCCCACTTACCGAGTATCGAGGAGTTTTCCGTTTTACTGGCCGCGGCCAGCGAAAGCGCGAGATGCTTCCGTCGAATACAAGAACACCGGCCAATGACGTACTTTACCTGGGCCAACGTAAGTCTACCTGTTGCATAATGTCGATGGGGGTTTTTTTGTCATGAGTGTTGGAAGCAGTCCCCGTGCTAACGTATGCCGCGACAGTTATCGGAACAATTCATGATTGGCATGACTCTACTCTCCTGCTTTTGGGGAACGCCCTACATCTATCGCACGACTGCCTTCCAATCCCCCGACACCCTCCAAGCCCTCGAAGACTGCGAAGTGACACTCGCTCGGTTCGCCCAGAGATGGGAAGCTGCGGCGGTCTACTTTGACGCGTACAAGTTGCTCCTCTCGCAGACACCGATCTCGTTCCCTCAGAACTCGGAATTCGAATTTGCCGAGCAACTCAAGCCGCAAGGCAACAGTATTCTTCACGCGTTGGAGGAGAGGGGGTTGTCAACGACGATTTTGTCCTTGGTGAACCGTATAGTAAATCGCCCTGCGAGTACGCATGCCTACTCGTAAGGTTTCCTGCCGGGGAAGAATCTGATCCTCCTCACTCCGCTGTTGATTTCCTTTTGCTTGAGGGCCAATGTTCAATACATATCGGTCAGTCTGAGGCTTGGTGCACTATGCACACGTTGCTGGGTAACCTTCAATATTGCTTACGGTTATGGGAGGCGTTGTGGTTGACAATTTGGGTTGCTATAAGGGGCCCTTGGATCAGGCGGACCCTTGACGTTTGTGTACAATAGACATGTTTGATACCATGGTGAAGATAAAAACATTGCTGAGAGACCAGGCACGGGGTTGAACGTACAACCTGAAGTACTACAGCCCAGCTTAGGCTCAACCATCGTCCTACCAAGGAACTTATCTTTGGCGGCGAGTACTCAGACGTCCGAGCCAGATGAGTCCAAGCCTGACGGAAGATGTCTACTTGGAGCTCAAGCACTGGCCAGCCTACAGCGTGCTCTGCAGATTACAGCATCAATGCTGGGAAAATCGAGATCGTGAAAGACTGATTACTGGAGGAGGTTTCGCCTACTATCTGAAGAGGGCCAGGCAGTCTGGCATGGGCAGCCGTTCTGGGTGACTCTGACTCGTAAACTTCAACATTGACCTCCCCTTGTTCAATACCCCGCGCGCAGTTCCTAAGCAGTACGTAAATCTTGGCAAGGCATTGTCGACTCAACGCCGCCAAAAAAAGCCGAAGCGGGCCAGCATCACAGCACCGCGATAAGGCTGGGAGCCATCTCCAATCACTTCGTGCCAGACACCGCAGTGCTCTCGGGTGCCTACGGATTGAGAGCTTCCGAGATTGAAAAGTCCATGAAGGTATCTCGGGATGTACGTCACAAGCCCCTTTTGCGTTCCAAGAGATGCATACTGACGGGGAGGCGGGCAGCCTACGAATTTCGGACCCTTTGCCGCACACGCCGGCGTCGATGGCACGCCAATCGTTGCTGCCGCCACCTCGGGCCAAGAACAGATTGCGTTGCATTTACTGGCGTGTATGCTGGCTCGAACGTTCTCGTCCGCCGAAGCGACCGCCATATGGATGCAGATTGCCGATTCGCGCTTGGCGGAACTGCAGTCCAAGGCGGATCTGTCCCAGGTCTACGGCGTGGCTGCGCACGTCTCCAGGAGCATGGGTCTCCAGATAAGAAGAGAAGATCTGGCAGCCTGGTATGCCAGGGCTCGCGCCTGGTCAGAAGTTGCGAACCAGGCGAAGAGGAGAGAGGATACACAGCTCAAGCTCGTCATCGACAACATCCCGTCCGTCACCAGGTTCGGCACGACGTACGCCGACGTTGTGAAGAACTGGACCAAGACAATGCTGGCTGTGCAGAGCGCCATAAACGGTACGCCCCAGGATGTGTCCAACGGCGCAGTGCTCTTGGGACTGTTGTCCTGGCATATATACCCAGACCTTCAGATGTTCAACCCAAGTAAACTAGTCACAAGCCTGGCGGAGTAATCACCCTCGGCCTCGAAAACCATGAAGAGACTGATGGGGGCGTAAAGGGATCTTTGTCTTTGTCACATCTACGAAACTACGGTGATCCAGTCTTTGTCGAACGATCTATCCACGATGGCGACCGCCTAACAATTCAGGAAGCCCGATTCGTTGCTTTCGGATCGTTCATACATTCATGGTGCATACCAGAACTCTTCAGCGTCATGGAAGCCACGGAATGCTTCGTGGCGATGGGACCTCTGCTACAACTCGACCTGGACTCGTCAGTCAAGATGCGTGTCAGAACAGACATACCCTAGGCAACACTGGACTGGATCACACCTCTGACTCAGGCAGCCCAAGACATCACTTCTCTACCCTTGGAGGAACGGGAATACGCCATTTAGTCGAGCAGAGTGCGGGTGACGTCGCGGTCGCACATTCCTGGATCCGGAGTTTCGCAACACTCCGCCATTCTTCGGGCTGCTGAATCTCCTCCTGAGATTCAAGCTATCTAACCAGATACCAACTCAACTCCCCGATAACCAGCAAAATATTGACAAGCTTTTGTTCAAGCCTACGACGGTTCGCGCTGGGTGATCGACCTTGACCTCTTGTCTTCGTTGAATCAGTCGTATCTCAGAAAGCTTTACGGCTGCGAATGCGGCACACGCGACGGCTTCAGCGTCGGAAGAGTTCTTCAGAAAGCCTTGGGGCCATTAGTTCGATCCCTGAAGTCGTGGGACGAGATGTTGCTGCCACAGGAGAATCTGTTAGGAAATGAAGTAGGCGTTGTATGCACATCAGGAACCTGGTATGCCCGCTTGGCTGTTGCTGGTTTCGCTGGGTTGAAGAGGTGGCCTGCAGTCCTATGGCCAGGAGTCCGAATGTGCGAGAATTGCGCCATACGTCAGCTCAAGGGAGAAAGCGAGGGGCACCTTGAGAGGGAGAGGGCTAGGCTCTTTGTAACGTAGTTATATTTGTCAATGCTTCGCTCGATTTTCAGTTCGGACCTTACTGACAAGAGCTTTAATCCAGCATCTTCTCACTAGCCTGTTGTTCAAAATCCGGGACGATGTCGCCAGGCCCTCCGCCGTTTACCTCTCAGCGCGAGACAGCCAGACCTGGTGGCCTCATCTTCCTCGTGGCCCACACTTCCTCTACATCTTCCAGTATTCTCTGGATCTCGCCGTATCCCATGCGGTCGCGCATGTGTACCAGAACCTGGCGGATCAAGGCAACGTCTTCCTCGGAACTGACCGAGTAGCCGAGAATGAGCATGGGCCAAGCTCCCAGGTAACACCTCGTCCACGTCTCGTAGGCTTTCGGGCGCCGCAGTATCGAGAACGCTCGCTCAACTTGCCATCTCGGAGAAGCGGCGGATGGCAACCGTTGACCCCCGGTCATCTCCATGAGTCCCGTCGTGGGGAAGCCAGTAGCTGCAGCAGAAGCCTCCATCATGTAATCGTACAGTAAAGATGCCCCAAGCACAAACAAAGTCGTTGCTTCGGTTAAAAAGCCTGCCGTCTGCGGCGATGAGCTCTCGCAGTCGTCCCCCGCCGTCACTTGGTGATTCCAATAGTTCATTTCCAGCCCAATCCTGGCAACAGCGTCTTTGCGTGCTTCGAATGGCGTGTTGGGCAGATCAATAATGTCCGTAATGTGGCGGTAAAGACGTAGCGGGAGGCCAAGAACCAGGCTTGACTCCGAGGACAGCGTGTTGATCAGCCTTTTGGCGTTTAGGACGTCTTCTGAGCGGGCCAGGAACTTTGGGTCCACGTGGAAAGTCGGCTCGAACGGTTTCCGTATTGCCAGCAGAAATGCTTGGTAGAGCACGCTTTCGGTGGCCACTCTATGTAGCGGTGTTCGCATGGATAATGGCGCGTCTCTGTCTTCATACCTCAAGTTCAGAAGACTTATCGCACCGTCAATGTGGTTCTTGGCGTCTACTGATGTGTCCGAGCCCCAGAACTGGACGTCTCGCCTAAGTAAGCTTGCGAGCTCGAACGTTAGAGGCCACTTACGTTGTAGAGGTATAAGTACACGACCGTCGTCAACAACGAGTCACCGGGACTCTGCTGAGATGAACCCAGCTCTCGAAGGCCATGGTTGACGAGCTCCATTGCCTTGAGGTAGTACACCAGCGCCGCCTTTTGATACTGGTGATTCCGGCAAAGCATGTACTTGTTGGATGCGCAGTTGGCGAGCACGGCATACTTTACGCTCTCGGAACGCAGCATGAGGCCGGCCATCTCCGAGCCATAGTCCCCGAGATCCAGCTTGCTCACCGTCGGCAGCAGCAAGACCGTGAGGTAGACATTGAGGAAGTGGTGCGTCAGCTCGTGCTCGAGCTCGGGCATCTCTTTGCTGCTGAAGCGAACGATGGACGTCGAGGTCTCATCTCCGGACGACGAGGATGACGATGTCGGCGAGGAGGCTCGTGAGCTCGGCCTTGGGGCGACGCTGGCGCTGGCGCGTCTCGCGCGGAAGCGCCGGTCGACGAGGTCGCTCGACGTGGGCCAGATGCATTCTCGAGCGCAGCCGACGCAGTTCCGACAGGCTGGTCTCTCTTCGCCGCATTTGACCTTGCGCTGCCGACCTGCAGATGATCAGCTGGAGGGGTCTCCCGATAAGCATCTTTCTCGGGACGCGCTCCGAGATATGCGAAGGGGGTGGGTTTTACACGTTGTGCATCCGGTTTTGGTCCGTAATTTCGGCCTCGGCATCTTGCAGTTGACTATCCGTACTTGTGAGTATGCTTTGTAGATGTCTATTCACAATGAAGACGTGGTTGACAAGCAATGGCTCCATCCGCTCGAAGAGACAGCTATACCGAGAGGTCCTATCCACGCTTCGGATGTGAAAAGCCTATCAGCCCGCGATAGGTAACTTAGCCGTCGAGCGGGGTTTGTCGTGGTGTGGGCCGAGATCATGTGTCGTGTTGGACCCTTGAACCTGGTGAGTCTGGGGAAGCTGGGGAAGTTTCGTGATGCCTCGTTTTCGGCAGATCTTCCGAGGTTATTGCGACAAGATCGTACCGCATTGTTCGATTTTCTTATCCGGCAGGCACAAGGATTACGAGAACTCTACAAGAACTCAGTTTCATAAAGAGTAGACTTCTCTTGCGGTGTGCAACATCAAATTGCGTCTCTTCTCATTGAGATTGCTCTCTTGAAGCCACGAACCCTACTCACTCAATAAGAAGTTTCCACCAGCCCTGGCATCCAATCTTAGCCGGCAAGCCAAGGTGGTCATATAGACAAGTTTGATTAAACCCATGCTATCCTCGGGCTTGAATGATACCGGCCACTACTTGCGTCGCAGCCAAGGTGTCTTCGTCATGGAAGCGCTTGCCAGCAAGTTGCAGCGCAATGGGTGCTTCCGCGTACTCTTCCGGGGTATCTGGAGACTCCAGTCAGTCCAACGCCATGAGAGTCATGTTTTGTTGCTGGGGTGGTTGATGGAGCAACTAACACTTCTTGTACTCTCGCTCGTCTTCCTCGGACCGAGGCTTGTAATCTCTTTCAATCGCGTCCACCTTTGGATCAACCTTCAGCCCTGTCGGAAACGTAACGCTCGGCTGATCCAGGATGTTCCAGATGGTTGTGTAGTGCCAGTACTGTGCCTCGCCCAGTCTCGCAGCAGCGCCTACGTAGGCAGGGCACAAGATAAAATCCACTCCACGTTCCTTCATGACTCGGTGGTAACTGCTTGACAGTCAGCGAGAGCCCTATGGTCAAGGAAGAAGCGCGTGAGGCCTACCCGTCGCGGAGAGCGTCTCGTCTAACGTTGAGTTCCCAGTTCTCTCGAATGGACAACGGGTCAGACTTGGAGTAGTTGAATGCCCATTCCGTCAAACGAGCTACAGGTTCACCACCCTCTGCCAGGATTTCTCGCTGCGTCGCGGCTGCATCTGGGAAGTACATGGCGTTGATGATTTCAGCAGCCTCTGCATGCTGGTAGGGTTCAAAGTCGACGACTCTGACCCCGGCAGCCTTCAGCTTCTGGACAGAGGCCTCCATAGCCCGCGTGACTGGCGGATGAGGGTGGACAATGCTGTGAATGTGAACAGTCAGTAATTGTGGGCAACACTGAATGGGTCCGACTTACCCGTCGTCCCATAGGATCCCCAAGGTGAAGCTGCCCGGCCCGAAGGACCCTGGTCTTTTCCAAGGAAGCGGAATCAGTGACGTCTCCTCCTCCCAAGGCTCTTGGTCAATAATGGTCCTTTGGAAGAGGTCGAGATCTGCAATTGTATTTGCCAGCGGGGAGAGAACACAACGGATGCTCTCTTGCCCAAGACCTGGGATGCAGACTCCCTTGTACGGGTTACGCATAGCAGTTGTACGGAGGCCGTAGGAACCGCAAAAGGCTGCCGGGATCCGAACCGAACCGCCGATGTCTGTTCCGATGCCCAAAACAGCGCAACGCAGTCCAAGAGATGCGCCTTCGCCGCCGCTAGAGCCTCCGCTGGTGAGTTTTCGATTGTGGGGGTTGACTGTCGTTCCATAAATGGGATTACTGCAGTCCAGATGCTGTTAAATGTCAGTTCAACCAGACTGCCTCGTACGAACTACAAGTTCTTACCATGACACTCTGGGGCTCGTTGGTTCGAACGTGAAAAACTGCACCGGCGGCCTTGGCGAGGCGTACCACCAACGCGTCCTCCTCGGCGACATTGTCCACCCACGCCACGTAGCCCGAGTGGCACGTTCGGCCCTTGAAACCAATGTGCTCCTTTGCGGAGATGGGAATGCCATGCAGTGGTCCGACAAGCTTGCCGGTGGCCTTGAAGTGTGCGTCCAGCCTCTCCGCAGCAGCCAGGGCGTCTTCCACCATGAATTCGGTCGCAAAGTTCACCAGCTGGTGTGCAATGTGAGCCCGCTTCAAGAAGGCCGTGACGGTTTCCACGGCGGTGAGCGATCCCTCGGCCATTCTGCTGGTCAACTCCGCTGCGCTGGAAGATGTGATCTCCAGCTCTCGCTGGGTCAGCCGCCCGCTCGTCTCGATGAAGCTGGAAACATTGAGCTGGCTCGATGGTGGTAGCTGGTCTACGGGGAGCAGCCATTCTGGCTTTAACGACTTCTGGAGGGTCTTTCTGCACCCCTCGGCTCTGGTTTCCCATGTCGACGAAGTGGAGGGCATGGCGATCGATTCAAGATAGAAAGGCTGGCTGACAGGAAACAAAAGTCAGGTTTGAGGGTGCAAAAGATCAGACGAGAGACTGTGACGGGGATTCTAGAACCGATTGCTATATACGCAGAAGCTTTCATCATGTCGGAAAGCATGGCCAACAATAGTCATAATGTCTGCTCGTGCAACATTGCGCAAATCATCTGAATGTCCGTCTGCTTATCTTCCATGTTGCATCTCACCCAATCATGTGTGACAGGTAAACATACTGACGAGTTTCGCGCGGGGTATTCGTGCAGGGATTTGTTGAAGTCTGTGACATCAACGTGCGTCAGCTGTGGTGTTGCAGCTGGCCAGGCTCATGATAACAAAGTGCGCGTCCAAAGAGAATAAGAACGATTGTCGCAGCTAACGAACAGCCTATTCTCCAGCATATCAACTTCACTTGATCAGAATGAAGGCCAAGAACCCCATTCGATGCTCGCAATTACCAACCATTGGTTGGCTGGGATGAATCATCCAAGAATCCCTGGCTCGCAATTATCAATCATTGGGCGATCGTCAAGCACTTCCAACTACAAAGTAACTTTACCGCACAGCCATTGTGTACTAAGGCCAAGCTTCGGTCTCCTCACCCTTGGGCCTTCATTGCTCAAATATCTGGCCTTGACCTGCTGCTTGTTAAGAGGTACACTGGCCGAAGTCTCGATACCCCGGAATGCCCTATTTCATCAGACATGCTCGCAATTATCGTCCATTGGTGCAATTTGAATCTACTCGCGCGGGATAAGATATGGTCCCGCTCGCCCACGTGCCGCCGTAGATCTACAATGCTTATGATACGCCTTCCGACCGAATGTGGTGTCCGGAATACGCCTAGACTGAAGCCATGATCGGTCTTATCTACAATCAGCAAAGGTCGTCTGCTTTGACGTGGTTGGCTTCTGTACAAAATCTTGTCAATTCCTTTGTGTGCATCATCTGCAAATCTTAATGCAAACCCACCACCTCCACACTCTTGAAGCTTTCACGACCCAGTCTGAGCTCAACGTGACACCAGAAACGCCATGTCAGACCAAGCGCAGACATCCGAACCCCCTCCAGGCTTCATTCCAGGAACGGTTCATCTCGTCGACCTCGAGGGAACGATATCGTCACGTCACGCTGTCGGCGGCGCTCGCGACGTCGTACTGATCCCTACGCCGTCGAGTGATCCCGATGACCCCTTGAACTGGTCTCCCAGGCGGAAGTTCAAACTTCTCTGTTGTCTTTGCGTGTAGGTTGGCTTCATTTTCTGTGGGCTTTTCCTTTGACTCTTATCCACTGACACGCGGTCTCTCTGCCAGGTACTGTCTTTCCATCGGCATCGCATCGGCCGCCATATACTCTGTCCTTGTGCCCATATCGACCGCCACCGGACTGACCCTCGGAGACCTGAATGCCGGCACCGGATACATGTTTCTGACCCTAGGATGGGGCTGCTTGGTCTGGCAACCTCTGGCCCAGAAGTTTGGCAAGCGACCGGTATATTTGCTTAGCCTTGTTGGTACTCTGGTAACGAACGATGGGTTCTTCAAGCAGCAATGGACTTATTACTGACAGACGTGTCTCCAGGGCATCATGGTGTGGGCGCCATATGCAACAACAAGTAGTCAGTGGACTGCAAATAAGGTTATCCAGGGGCTTTTTGGCGCACCGATTGAATCTCTCTGTGAGATTTCCATTGCGGATGTGGTAGGTCGCAGCTATTAGGGCAGCTATATGGTTGACAAGCTCGAATTTACTGACCCGGTCTGGCGGTAGTGGTTCACACACGAAAGGGGCACTTACATGGGGTTCTACGCCCTCTTCCTGTTCGGCAGTAACTTCGTGGCCCCTGTCATCGCCGGCTTCATCAACGACGGCCAAGGATGGGAATGGGTCTTGGTGCGTTACTATTCTCGTTGCTCAAAGCTCCTACTAATCCCTGCCTTAGCATTGGTGTGCCATATTTTGCGGCATTGGCTTCACCTTTTGCTTCTTCTTCATGGAGGAGACCAACTACCGACGTCTGTCTGTGTTGGATGCCGAGGTGTACACCGCCGACACAACTCCCTCATCTCAGGAGAAAGGCGGCATCAAAGACCACAAGCCCAAGTCGAACAGTGAGGGCGGCGCGCTTGAACAAACAGAACCCACGCCCGGGGGGACTTCTCGCAAGACCTTTGTCGACAAGCTGAAACTATTCAACAAGGGAGACTTTGATCATCAAGCATCGCTCAGAGGCATGGTAGTACGGCCGTTTCTGTACTTGTCTTTCCCCGTAATCGTATTTTCGGGCTTCATGTACGGGGCAATCCTGTGTTACTTCAACGTTCTCAACGGGACTGCCTCTCTCATCCTCTCCAGCCCGCCTTACAACTTCAAAGCCAGCATCGTCGGGCTTTCGTACGTGTCTTGCCTGATTGGCGTTGCTGTTGGGTAAGCGTTACTGGCCTTCTCTCTTTTACCGCTGGTTAGATGCTCACATGTTACACCAGCACATTGTACTCCGGGCATCTGGGTGACAACTTCATCTTGTGGAAAGCGCGACGCAACAACGGCATCATGGAGCCCGAGTTCCGTTTATGGCTCTTCTCCGCCCTGCTGGTCGTCATACCTGGGTCCTTACTCCTCTGGGGTGTCGGGGCCGCCCACCACGTCCACTGGTTCGGCCTCGTATTTGCCATGGGCACCTTGAGCGGAGGTGTCACTGCAGGTAGCCAGTTGGCCATCACCTACTGCATCGACTGTTACAAGGAGCTTGGTGCAGATGCCATCGTGACGGTTATCCTTATCAGAAACACCATGAGCTTCGCGGTCAGCTATGGGTGAGAAAATCCGCAATCAGAGATACAAAGAGAACACACTAATTAGAATCATTAGAATCACACCTTGGGTCACGAACATGGGCTGGCAAGACGCATTCCTGGTTGCAGCCTTCGCGGCCCTGGCGCAAATCGCCCTGTTCTGGGTGATGGTCAAAAGGGGCCGTCACATCCGCCAAGCCAGCGTGGATAGCTATTGGAGGTATCGCCAGCACGAATGAGACCAAGTTGTTGGGGACATGAGGAGGGGGGGGTATCATCGCGTATGGCGCTTAGTCTTCAAGAAGATTCATAGCATGTCATCCATACTACCTGTTGTCAGCAGCAAGCATCCGATAGGTGACATCCAAGGTATTAATAATGAGCTTAAGGAAGGGTTTTGTTACTTTCGAAAGTATTTTCCAAGTTGAGAACAGGGTCCTGCGGCAGGGCCACCCAAATTTTACCAAGAGTTCTCGTCACATTCTCCAAGACAGTGTTGTGAAATGCCCCAATCATAGGCACGGCGTGTTTACAATGTGAAGACAGTCGCGCATTTAGGCTATCAAAGAAGAGTGGTATCGATTTAGCAAGTTTGCAACAGAGAGAAACAGGAGACGCCGAATGTAAAGCTAGCAAAAACAAGTCTATATGCTGATGAAGAAAATGCCACGACAAACGACGGCCAAATGCCCCAGAACTCATCTCCCGCAGTTGACGCCATATGTAGTACCAGAAATGATTCATCTCGGTACCCTGTTCTCTGCGTGCAGTCCACGTGTCCTGCACGTTGATACTCCTGCACTTAATCCCTGTTGTCGTTGATGGCCGTCTCCCACGCTCTGGCTCCCTTCCTCGACCTGGTCCGTCCGAGACGGAACCTCTCAGTTCGCGATGTGGAGTCCTAGAGGGGCTCTGTCGTCAGTCTCCTGGTCACTTTTCGCTGGCAGCAAGCAACTGCTTTTTTTCCCCCGTCGGTGAAACTTTTGCGGAAAAGCCTCCGAAAACAAAACATAATAAGCAAAAAAGGGAACGATAAACGCCTAGACTCAGACGAGACCCAGCTTCGCCCTGGCAATGTCGTCCCTGTTCCAGTCGCGGGACAAGGGAATGTCGTCGCTCACAGAATTGTTGACGTTGCCCTCGGCGTCGGCGCTGTCGCGCAGCTCGAGCTGGACAATCTTTGGGGCCTCGGCGTTCATCGAAAGCCAGCCGCCGCCGACCATGGCCGTGGTCGTGCCGAGCTCGGTGCCGAAGAGGAGCACGAGTTTCGTCGCGAAGGAGCCCATGACGGGGTCGAGGCTGGGGATGCGGTTGAAGGCGTACGTCGTCGTGTAGGCGAGGTGGATGAGGTGGAAGGGCATGCCGACGACGGCGGCGCGGAGCATCAGCATTGCCGGGCGGCAGTTGGACGACGAGGCGGAGCGGATGCGGCGGTAGGTCGGCCACATCCAGAAGCACACGCCAAAGAGGACGAAGAGCTGCAGACAGTTGCCGATCTGGTCGAGGTTCGAGCTTGCCACGCCGCCTTTCGGGCTTGGGGATCCGCCGTATGTTGCGATGGCGATGCCGGCCGTGTTGCAGAGATGGGTGACGCCCAGGACGATCTTCTCGGTCCACCGCTTCGGAGGGGCCGGGAGGATGATGTTGCTGTGGAGGGATGGACGTCAGTTCGTATGCTCGTACAAGTCCAAGATTCAGCTTACGCTTCGTATACGATGCCAATCAGGGTGAGGGTCAGGCAAGCAATGCTAGCGGCATTGGTCATGATGTTGACTTGGTTCGGCAAAAACGGTTCGTGGCGCTTGATAATTATCCAGATGTCGGCGATGAAGCGTGCAAAAAAGTGCGAGAGAAAGATTGGCCAGCAGACCATGCCCTTCTTCCCATGTTTCCATGTCACCCAGACCGCTGCCGGGAAGAGGAGAGCGTAAATAGCTAGCTCGGCGATTGCCAAGTTGACCACATCATTCGACGGGGGCGGCAAGTTGATAGCTCCGTGCTCAGACATTGTGATTCTTGGAGCTCGGTCGTGGTCGAGTCGTCAAGTCTGTAGATACCAGGCTGTCCGTTTATGATGTCTTGTTTCCACAGCGCTATCGTCGATTGAAAGGCACACTAAGGTATGAGAGTGCTTCGTGGAGGGAATGTCCAGCCTGGATGTTGCTACTCGTGTTGTTGGTGATATACATCTGCCACTACAACGTGGTGGTGAGGTTCTAATAAAGAAAAGGCGCCTCGCAAATCGAGTCATTTGTCATAACGACGTTTGAGTCTAAAACAAGTTCAGACCGTATTACAATACACCATGCTGACGCGATGGTACAGCAATTCGTGTTTAGAGTATCGACTCAGCCTTGAGCTTCAACCAGCTCAATCTCCCATTCTTGTGCCGTCAGAATTAGCCTACCCGCGAGACCGAGACCGAGACCGACCGCCCCTGAGCGAGCTTCAAATATGTGCGAGGCACGGTTAGCCCCGGATGCAGCAGCCGGAACACCGATACGGACGACGAGAATCCAATCAACAACAGCTGACCGGTTCCATACAGACTGTTGTACGAGGGTGGCCCTGACACGAACCCCAGGTTCTGCCATCCGGTCGAAAACCTCGAACCGCACCAGGCCGTTTCGGTCACTTCGTCTCTCGCACGTCTCCGTCTGTCAGTTTGCGAAGTTGTCGCGCAGAGTGCCGGCGCTAAACCTGCACGTCTGACCCTGGCTCTCTCTCTTCGAATCTGCCTTGCCTTGCCATGCGGCGATCTGCCCCACGATGGATTAGCGGAGAATTTCATCTGAAGCCAAGCCACACCCCCTGGCCAGACGTGAACCGGTTTGCCCACTCGCCATCAGGCGTTGTGGCCGCGGGTGGAGGCAGTCAGTACAAGTCCAGATCGCCACTGGGATGATGAACATGCGCGTTGAGGCGTGGTCCAATCAAGGAATCTCGCGAAGCCATATGCTGCTGGTAGAGTTCGAATCCAAACAGATTGGAAGCTCGGTTTCGAGAAGTGAGAAGTGGGTTGAGAGAAGAAAAGAGATGCAGCCCCTCATGGCTAGGTCATGCCTTTGCCGATGATGAGGCGTTATGGACGCAAATGAATTGCAGGGCTCATATTCGCTCACGACAACCTGAGGTGAGAAATCGACCCAGCCCCGTTTGCTATGAAGCAACAACCCACATATCGATGTTGGTTCCAGCCCTTCCGGCGGCAACAGCTTGCCGACTGGCAAATCCGGAATTCTTTGTACCTTACAATAGGATCAAGCATTTCTGTTCATCCAAATCAAGTCAAGATGAATTTGCCTGGACATGGACCTCCAAAGACGCTCTTAATGGTCAGGTGTTCCCTGTCATCGGTGTATTCCGCACATCTGACACCTCTCCTCTTTTGCCTCGCTCTCGCCGTCGCATATTGATCATTCAAATCCTGCGAAGCACCAACCAATGCATCCAATATCTTCGGACAGTTCTCCCGCTACGGTAGAGATGAGTGTTCGACAAGGCAGACTGGTATTTGTTCTCGTTGCGCTTGTACGTTGCGTGTCCCGTGGCGATATTTCCCCAAGCCAGAGCAACTACTCTTCAGACCTGCTATGCTTTCAGATGTTCCTGGTGCCCGTCTGGTTCTCAGTGTTTTGGCAAAACAGCTAAACGTCCTTGTCCCTGCTTAGCGTTGCTGTCATGCTGTCGCTACATTGACGTGGCCGAGAGTTGCAACCTTCGATTAAACCGACAGCGCTGAGGTAGTTTAAGTGTTGTCTGACAAGAATCACATACTATTTCTTCAATCCTGAGAACATCTGCTCTAACAGTCTTGCTTGTTCTTGCTCTAGTTTCTGAACTGCAGTCGATGGTGAATGATCACTCTGTTTTGTTGACGGGGTCAAGTAGTGCCATGTCCGCTAATTCGTGCGTACTCCACTGTGTTCAGTTAATCAATTTTTGGCACTCAAGACCACTGAAAAGGCTTTGAACGGTATAAATGATGTGAGATACTCCATTGAAAGTGATACAGGTACGGATACTTGGTAGGGTGTTTGTAGATGGGGAGTGCCAGTGCGCGCCCGGTAGATGACGTGCTGCCCTAATGCGAACAATTGAATTACTTCACTTCGATTTCTCACTTCCGGTTATTGCATTTTATGGATCACGCCCACAGATGATAACCCACAAGTGGTGTCGAGCTGGGGGGGGAAAGTCCCCAGATGAGAAGTTTCATGTCGTTGAGTCATGAAACGTGAGGACAAAATCACTTTCATCTCAATTACAAGATTTCAACAGGACTACGGATAAAAAGCTTGCCATCAACGACCGGCAAGATGCGAGGCCCAGGCTTCTGAAGCGGGGAGCCTCGGTTGGAGATGCCCCTGTCATTTATTAGTTGTCAGGTTTTGTCTTCCAGCCCCATCAAAATCCGCGTTTGATCCTCCGTCACGATCTTCTTCACCACGTTGTTGCATCGAAAGAGCGCCCCCCAACGACATACATCATGACGCCCGAGTTTTCGCTAGTGGAGAAGGTTCGTTTGGCTGTTCGCCTAACCTGCATATGTGAGTTTGGCACTCACCAAGCAATGGTCGTTACTGACACCCAATCACCCAGTTCCCTGGCAGCTACTGGTGAACCTCCTGACCGTGCTTACTGTTGCCTGGTTCCGAGGGTTGCCTCTCAAGTGCTACTTCGTGTGCGCCTTTGCGAAGACCTACCTGGCGAGTCTCTCGGCTCGTCAAATGCAGTTCATTAGTCCATCGACGAGAACAACGTATGACAAATGGGTCCACACCAAGACGCTCAAGGCTACTAAAGCCGGTGATCGATCTGTCCTCGACAGACTCAGCCATGACAGTGAAAACCTAGAAGACGGCAAGTCATTTCTCCTCTGGGTTGGAGATAGACGAAAGGCCAAGAAGGTCGTTCTCTTCCTCCACGGGGGAGGCTACGTTCTCCCGCTTCTCGATGGACATCTGGACTGGTGTTGGAGGGCGTACGTCACAGCAGGCATCGAAAGCAACGTCGAAACTGCGGTCGCCGTCTTGGAATACACGCTCTGCCCCAATGTCAAGTACCCGAGCCAGCTGATGCAGGCTGCGAGCGGCCTCTCCCACCTCATCAAGTCTGGCTTTTCTCCGGCGGACGTCACCATTGGAGGCGACTCGGCTGGCGGCAATCTCACGCTGCAACTACTAGGTCACCTTATTCGACCGCATCCGATGGCCAGAACGGTGCAACTTACAGAGCCGCTCATGGGCGCATTTCTCGTGTCCCCGTGGCTCACTGACCGCGTCGACGACCGCTCCTTCGCCAAAAATGGCAGCGTCGACTTGCTCTCTCCCTGGTCTATCCAGAAAGCCGTGAGAGATGTCCTGGAAGAGAGCGGGGACTCGGAAAGTCCCTCCAAGCTTCTGTCTCGCGCATTCCCGCTTCACAAGGACGACTCCTGGCTGAACGGCCTGACCGGCGTCGTTCAGACTGTCTATGTGACCGCCGGCGAGCACGAGGTTTTCTTGGACCAGGATGTCGAGTTTGTCGAAAAGGTGCGCCGCGAGAACCCCAAGTTGCCTCTCCAGTTCGATCTACAAGCCAAAGCTGCGCACGACTTTCTTGTCATGGAGGGAAACTGGGAAGAAGTCGGAGAGTGTACGCAGGCCATGAAAACTTGGTGGAAGAGCTTGCTGGATGTGAAGAAGCAATTATAAGCAGACGCTGGTATCAATTTCATGTAATATAGCACTTGATCAGCTACGATTTGCTTGCCTTCTGGAGTCATAAGTGCCGTAGGTAATGGAAACCGATGATTCTGACTTCAACCCTCCAGTTCGCATGAACCCCGTCCGGCTCAATGAAGAAATTGCTTGAACCAATTGACAGCCACAGACTTTCCACGCACCATGGCTTCCCTCTCTCCATCCTTGCTAGGATCGCCACGAACCAAGCATCCATGCTCTACACTCGGGAAGTGCTGATACTCGAAGTAGACACCTCTTTTCATCATGCTCTCGAAGCAATGCAACTTCATCTCGGGAGACAGAGCGGGGTCAGACTCGGGTGCCAACAACTGAACCGGGACGGAAACTCCATCGATGTCCTGCTTCGTCAAGAGGCTGGGATGGCCGGCGGTAACACAGTCCACCAAAGGCGACTCATGACCCTTTGAGCCCAGACGGAACACGGCCCAACCACCCCAGCAGAAGCCCGCCGCTGCCACTTTTTTGTGCTTCTCGCGCAATGCCTCTGCGAAAGCAAAGATCTCAGGCTCTCGAAGCTCTCGGGAGTTTCGCTTGAGGAATCCGGGTAAGTCGACGTCATGGAAGCGACCTTGAAGCAGTGGTTCAAACGGTAACGTCTCGCCTCCGAAGAAGTCGGGAAGGTAGACGGTAGCGCCCGCTTCGCGTGAATAGTGATCTGCCAGGAGTCTGGCGTTTGGAAACGACCATCCCATCAAGTCGTGAATGATGAGGATGGCCGCGTCGGGGTTGTCGCCCGCGATGTACACGTCTTTGTCGTGAAGCTTGTCGACGCGTCCGCTGGGTTTGCCATCCCACTCGAAGGATTTCAGGCAGCATGTTCCTATAGACATATTCAGTTGGTAATGATTGAGGGGTCGAACTATTGTGAAGCGAGACTTTCGTCTGTGTTCTGGGTGTCAGGTTGCTGTGGTTTGACAGCTGTCCTTGATCACGAAACAGTGTTTGCAAGACGCGGCCGACGAATGTCCCCAAGGATAGATATACCTTCCGTTGCCTATGACGTACAGCCCAAGAAAATACAGGAATCGGTTGTCTGCCAATGGTGAGCCGAGTCTGTCGTCGGTCAGCAATGCTTGCCTTGATCGACGAGCGGGGAAGTGCTGCTGGGGCGGAACGCGACGGAATTGGGAGGGATGAATTATATGGGCTGGAGACCCCCCGAAGTAGCTCTTCTACTCAATTGTACCTCTGTTCGACTTTCCTCATGCAATTGGAGAGTGGCTATACCGGACCAACGATTCTCTTTGGTATTTGGAAAGGGGCAACCTCCATAGGTGATGAACTGATGGCGTTTTTCTTCTTTCTCTTTGTGATATCCACTGTAATAGAAGTACTGGGTAACATGATCGAAGTCTAGGTTTAGGTGTTTTTCAGCACCCGCTGACTGTAGGTAATGAGACAGATCGTCTCCCGACAAGATCTTTGTTTGCAACTACAACAGCGCCACATGTTTCTTGACACCTGATAGCCTTTGTCTATACGCGCTGCTGTCCCCGGACAATATGCTATGTTCATGATCAACATCCCAACAAGGGCTTTAACGAGGTTTCTTGCTCTAATATAAGTTAATGGTCTTCGACGGCAACCTAGCAGTCCTGTTTCTGCATCGCAACTGTATCACATTTCATCAAGCAAGACTTTTTACTCGCCCTCCACACGCCGCACTTCAAATCAGTATCAAATCCCTCAAAATGAACTGCACTGGTAACAATGAGAAGCCATATGCCGGAGCCGGGAAGTCCTCCCCTGCCAAGGAGTGTGCTTTTGAAAGTTCCAACACTGAAAACACGTTGACCAACATGTCGGACTCCAAGACAGGTACCGCCAGCGCTTCTTCTGAAGCGCCCCGTCAGTCGGAACCCGCTTTTGGTACCACCGCTTCTAGCGAGGAACCACCTCGACCGGACCCTGCTGCGGAAGATGCCTCTGCCTCTGCCGCTTCGTCAGAAGAACCCTCTCAAAAGGAATCTGCTGCTGACAACTTCGTTTCTAGGGACCCTGGGACTTCTCAGAGTGGCCCTGTTGCCACTAAGACGCACGGCTGGAAAGCCTTTTCGAACGTCAACTTCGTGTCGGAAGCTGAGCAGAACGGTATTTCGCCGCAGACCAAGCCTGACTCTAGCTCTGTTGCTTGGCCTGGTACAACTAACTTGGGCAGACGCAGACGCAACTGAAATTCCTCATCCGCATACATCCTTTCAAATCGAGTAGTCGACTTGGGGCTCTGAAAGAGCTATGCTATTTGGGTCGTAGAATTACATGAAGCGGGTACGAAAAGCAAAGGATCACTTAGATGCTGACTTTGTGATGATACTGCTGGGCGTTGCTGTTCTTTCAAGTATTGGATAGCTCTTCGGGTAACGCTATCTTTGCATAGAATTGACAGATTCACCAATCGCATCAGCCTACGCCTCGTAGACATTAGTGGTCGCGTTCAGTCCACTTCCTGTCGAACACATTGAGTGACCTCTGGGCTATTGCCGATATTAGACATGATTGAACTCGACTGTTTCAGCATGAGGCAGTACTTACCCGTAGGAACAACATCCAAGGCCTTTATGGAAATATTGGGCGGTTGCTCAAGCATGTAGACGGCAGATTTGGCGATGTCATCCGACATGAGGGGGCTGAGATAAGGACATCAGCTGCACTTGTATCGATGGAACTTGCGTCTTCGGGATGCGGGAATACTCACTCGTAGCCTTCCGTGAAGGAGTCATATTTCTCCTTGTCGAAGCCGACGCGCTGGGTGTGGAAGTGCGTAGCCACCACTCCAGGGCGCAGAGCCAGAACTTTGATATCCGTTTCTACCAGCTCATTACGCAGGGAGTCGGTGAAGGCCTCTTGGAAGGCCTTGCTAGCGTGGTAGACCGCCTCTCCGGCAAAAGGCGGCACTTCCAGACCGGTGACAGATGTCACGTTGAGAATGACTCCCTTGCCCGGTTTTGCCTTCAGCATGGACCGGTTCAGGACCGAATGGGTCACGAACATCATGCCGTTGACATTGGTGTTGGCCATTGTCATGATGTCTTGAATCTTGAGTTCGGGAAAGGTAGCAGGGGCGCCAAGTGCAAGTCCAGCCTAGAATAGGTCGCGTCAGTAGGGAGGCGGATGAGCGCTCGGAGTCCTAGTTGGAAGGCCTCTCACATTGTTGACGAGAATGTCAATCTGGCCAATGGCTTCCACGGCTGACTCGATCGCCTTGTCGACCGATTCAAAGTTGCCCACATCGGCGGCACGGTAGATGATTTTGACGTCAGAGTGGGATAAGGAGAGCATGTTTGCGAGAGAAGACAGTTTCCTCTGCGATCTTTTGTCAGTACAGAAGACCGACAGCAAAGGACATGTATCTTCCTGATAGGCGGTCTTACCTCGTCTCTTGACAGAAGCACCAAGTTCGCGCCCTTGGCTGCTAAGGCAGTAATAATCGCTTCGCCAATACCCATAGAGGCCCCCGTCTGCAGTAATAGTCAGCATCAATGGCTTATTGATTTTCTCTGGATATTTAAAACGGACCACCAAGACATTCTTTCCATGCAGACGTGAAGCCATCGTCGAAGCTGTCGGTTTCTGATTTGAAAGTGTGCTGTACCTGTCACGTATTCCACAACGAGCTGACCAGCTGTGTTGACGAAATCGGTTTGATGTTGATCAAGTTTGGTTATAATGCGACTTCTATCTTGTCATTCTAAGCTCGCTGCCCCGCCTGTTAGGTTAATGTGGTTCAACCCCAGAATCGTGATGACAAATGCCTTTGTACTACGTCATCCCATGATAATTATGTAGGCGAACTACTCTTTGGCTGATCCCCGCCAATGTGGCAGCCAATCACAGAGCGCTTGAAAGTGATGGTTCAACATCCATGGATGGCTTCGATTCCATCCTAAACCCAAAAACTGTGCTTCCTAAGCCAAGATTCCAGTTTTCGCAGACACCTAGAGAGGCCAGATCAACTCTCATCGGGCGACGGTAGTCAGTGTGACTCTAGTCTGAAAAGTTTTGTCAATAATAAATGCCAGGTTCTTCGTATCAAGTGGAATCATCAAGACTAGATGTCCATGGCACTTGTTCGTCTAATGCGATTGAATAACAACATGTGTTTCTTCTTCGCCGCTGCCTGCTATCGAAAAGTCCTCATAGCTGGATCCGAAACTCTCCCAAAGACATCCTATCAATACAATACTTCACGAAATTGAGAGGCAGCCGCATCGGGGATGTCGGATGAGACGCAGGGGACAAACCAAGCCGTCATAGGTAGTGAAGCCATTTCTCGACCCACACCTATTTTTCATAGCATCATCAGCACGTCAGGAAAGAATCGCAGGTAGGTTTCAACATGTATATAATAATGTTTGGTCTACCAGTAGTGCCAAGGACATAAGTATTGCAAAACACAACGTGTTTGGCGTAGTACCATCAACACCATGTCGACGACACACGCAGACACAAGACATGCGCCAGACGACCGCCGTCCTCACGTCTCGATGGAAAAGGTCGACGCCCATTCCCCACCCGAGACGTGCCAGCTCATGACACAATCCGGCATTGCCAAGGCGAAGCTGCCGTGGGCAGACCTGATCATCAAGTCCTTCTTCGGCGGTATCTTCATCTCCCTGGGGTCGCTGTTCGACCTCGTTATTGCCGGTGGTGCGCCCGGACTTCGGTCTTCGAATCCTTCCATCGCCACCATGTTGGCTGCGTTTACGTTCCCTGTCGGATTCGTGCTGATCATTCTCACGAATGTCGAGCTTGTCACGAGCAACATGGCCGTCATGATGTACTCGACTCTACAAAGGCGGACCAGCTGGTACGACTTGGCGCGAAACTGGATCACGTCGTACATCTTCAACCTCGCCGGCTGCCTCTTCTTCGCTGGAATCCTGGCTTGGTGGAGTGACGTTCTCGAATCCGATGCTCAAACAAGCTATGCTGTTACCCAGGCCCAGAACAGAGTGAACATCAACTGGGGATTCAACTTTACTCGAGGCATTGGCTGCAATTGGCTCGTCGGGCTGGCAGTCTACTTGGCGACAAGCGGCAAGGATAATCTGTCAAAGATTGTTGGCATCTGGATACCTATTTGGACATTGTAGGTCTTCAGCATATTCACGGCATACCGAATGCGACTGTCCTGAGAGCTGGGCTAATCATTTACTGGCAGCGTTACACTCGGTTATCAACACTCTGTCGCCAACTTCTTCATGGTCCCTATCGGCATGTTCTACGGCACCAATTTTGGCGTCGGAAAGTTCATCTACCAATCCATCATACCTGTTACGCTTGGAAACATTGTTGGCGGCGCCGGTCTAGTTGGTGCACTTCTCTGGTTCTTGTACGGACGGGATGACACTCTGGCCACGAGAACCGGTCAGCCGCTGAGTGGGGAGAAGAAGGGACACGTACAAGGCACGCATGGATTTGGTCCTCGAGGGGGAGATGGCGCGAGCGACGAAACTGTGACTGTTGATGAAGGAAATGATGGCATGAGGGAAAGACGACGAGGCCCGGACATGGTCTAGAGCAGCATATCGACTGAGTAGATATTCTATTGTCACTTGTTCGACTACCTGAGACGAAGACCTTACCGTCATCAACCCGCAACGGAGTACTGTGTGAAAGACGCTTCAAACCTCATCTCGCAACTTGCAAGACATGATGCTTGAAGGTGTAAGTCCCTGATCCCACATCTTCTTCTCGTGTATTTCCAAGAACAACAACGGCCGTTGCTCCTGGCGGAACAGTAACGGAAACTGTCAAATCTCCTGTGGCTCCCACTTTCCATGAAATCTTTGCGACTCCAAAAGGTGTATCCAGTGATGATGATGCATAAGTCAAACCTTCTCCTATCCGAGGTTCGAAGCGCAGTCTTCGGTAGCCCGGCGAGGCACGACGTATACCAGCAACGCCCTCGATCAACCATTGAGCAACAGAACCAAAGGCGTAGTGATTATGGGACCATTTGGGATTGCCTTTGCTGTCGTATCCATTCCACGTCTCCCAGAGAGTTGTGGCGCCAAGCTCAACTGGATAGAGCCAAGATGGCATCGTGTTCTGCAAAAGAAGTTTGTAGGCTACATCACTGCGGCCATTTGCTGCCAAGGTAGGCAGAAGCAAGCCAGTGCTCATAAAGCCTGTTGTTAGATGCCAGCCGGCCTTCTCAATGAGCTCGACAACCCTTTCGACGGCAGCAGGCTTCTGGTCTTCCTCTAGTAGATCGAACGCCAGGGCTCGGATGTAATCGTCTTGAAAGTCTTCCGCAATACGTCTGCCCCCGTTTCTGACGAACGCGGCTCTCCAAGCCCGCCGCGTCTCATTTGACAGGCCGTGATAATGCTTTTCTTCTTCGGACTTGCCGAGAATCGCGCTGATCTGGGCCAGCAGACGCGAGGAGTGGGCGAGGTACGCAGTAGCAACGGCCGCGCTCGGGAACGCCAGTCTGAGGAGGCTGTATAGAAAGGGTTCGCCTGCTCGAAGCCACTCGCCCCAGTGGAAGCCGGTGTCCAGAATGTACTTCTCCAAGTCTCCGACACCTCCGAACAGCCATCGACGCCAGCTTTGGTTGTCACGCGCTCTTCGCTCCAGGGAATCTACCCAGAGTTTCATGCTGCCGTACTGCTGCTCAAGGACCCCCTTGTCCCCGTAGTGTTGATACAGGTTCCATGGAACAATTACCGAAGCATCACCCCATCCTGTTGACTGAGCCACGATCTTGGTAGTCCACTTCGGCCCGCCTCGAAACTCAGAGGCTCCGCTCGGGATATATGGTGGAACTTCGCCGGTCGGATACTGCTCAGCGGCTAGACAGCGCACGTAGCGACCAAGGAAGGCCTGGCTGTTGAAAAGCAGCGCTGCCGTTGGGGAGAAGACCTGGATGTCACCCGTCCAGCCCATGCGCTCCCGAGTCGGGCAGTCTGTAGGCGTGTCCGTGAAATTACCTCGGGCGGCCCACACAATGTTCTGGTAGAGCTTGTTGAGTCGACCATCCGAGCATTCGAAAGTGCTTGTTTGTTCGAGGTTACTCGCGAGAACAATGCCTTCGACATCAGAGGGCTTCAGATTGTGATCTAGCCCTTTGACCTCCACGTATCGGAAACCAAAGATTGTGAACCAGGGCTGGAACTCATTCTTTCCATCACGCAGAATGACAACATCGCGTTGTGGTTTGTCCATGACGGGAGGTGGCAGAAGGTAGGCCACATTGATCTCGCCCTTTGAGTTGAGAACCTCGCTGTAGGTCAGGGTGACCTCAGTGCCTTGTTTCCCGTTTAGTTGAATCCGTATAACACCTGTAAAGTTCTGTCCAAAGTCGAGTATCTGCTGGCCCGAGGTGGATCGTTGGACAGACTGGCAATGGATTCGCATAACCTCCTCTAGCCGCGGGACTTCTTCTGCAATGAGGGCTTTGGTAGCCACCTCGACGATCTCGACCGTCTTGTCCGCCACCGGTTGTTGTGTGGTCTCCGTGCCAAACTTCCAGCAGTCGTCTGGTATGCGCAAGTCCACTCGCTCGCCGAGCTTGGGGTCCGAGGTCAGGATGTGGCCGCTTGCGGACTTCCAGCTCGGATCTGTGGCAAATATGAGATCTTCTCCAATCGGGCTGTGGACCTCGATCTGAGCCAAGGCCGCCAGACGCTGCCCGTATCTCGCTCGCCCTTCGGTGATGCCAAGTTCCCCTCGGAATCTTCCCTCGGCGACGACAATGCTGACTATATTGTCTCCCGACTTGATAGCTCCGGTGAGGTCGTAGGCCTGGTATTCTGTGAAATGATCGAAGGGCGTCCATCTTGGCACCAGCGCCGTCCCTGTGATGTTTGAACCGTTCACGAACAGCTTGTACCAGCCACAAGCGGTGACGTAAGCCCGCGCGCTCGCCGGTATATCGTCGAGATGGATCTTGCGATACAGGTAGATGGTTCTGTCGTCGGTCGGATGTCCCGTGCCTGGAGCGCTGATCCACGTTGCTTTCCAATCATCTGCGCGGAGGAATCCTGTCTCAAACCACGACCTTTCGGAGCGCTGCCAGTCTTCGTCGCCCAGTTCATCGCCTTGGTCCCATGTTCTTAGTCTCCAGTAGTATCGAACACGGCTTTTGAGGGCCTTTCCTTCGTAGCTGGCTGAGAGATTGCAGCCCATGGAAGTAACCCTGCCTGTTTCCCACACTCGAGTTGAAGCTTCGAAAGTAGGGCTGGTACAGACTTGAAGCTCGTAGGTGGCTTGAGTCACATGATAGTCGTCTGGGTCGACTCGGAGCTTCCAACTGAACTCGGGAGAAGTTGAATCAATTCCAAGAGGCTTCACCAAGCTCTGGGTTCGTAAGTCGTAGGGCCTGATCATCGTTTCTGACTGAATTTTGTTCGTCAGAGTTGCGCTGTGAAAGTTCTGACGGCTAGAAAGTGTGTATCAACGTTGAATGCCAAAGGTACACGCAGAATACCATGTTTATGTACTATAGAGTCGACCCGGTGCATCCGAGCAATACGCCAGGCTGTCACGTCGATGGGCTGGATGGGAAAGTATCCGCGACCTGACATCAGACGCCTTGCTAATAGTGGGCACAGATCGGCCATTCGAATCTCCGTCGGTGTCTGAATGAGTTCGGTGTCCGACCAGTTCTAAATAGTATAGTTTCTTTCCAGTCCTGAACTTCGTCTGCAACATACATTTTGCCAATACACCAAGGGACCTCTGGCGCTCACATCAGCGACGGTCACCACTTCTAGCTGGTTGTGGCTCGACGGCGTCACATTCAGCCATGCTGTCGAATGTCTTTGAAGCCACGTCTATAACAAAGCTTCCAGCCCATCTCTTCAGCACAAAAGTCGAGACTGTTCAACGTTCAAGGCTCAAAAGATTTGGAAGGCCCCTAAGAAGAGCCATTGAATCCAGAATCATAGGGAGGTTTGGTTGAGCTGCCATCTTGCTCGTGTCTACGTTGGGTGTATTCCTCTGTCTTTGTCTCTGTTAACATCCTGATAGCTGCAACATGTCTGTTGGCTCTGTTTGTCTCCAAAAATGAGGCACTTGAAACCAGTACTCTGGAATCAACTCAAAGACTCCAGCATGCAGCGGTCGACTCTAGAAGTTGGTTATCTAATTATAAGGGCAAGCCATTTTGCGGACTTGGCTTGTGTGGTAAGCCCTCTTCTGTTGCCGTACACTGCCAACAAGTCAGCCCCATGAGGCCTCCCAGCCTCACCCTCCGCATCACGGGCTTGCGCCCGCCATGGTCACAGCCTCGGCCACACAAGCCGAACTTCTTTTCCCTCCCCCTCGAGATCCGAATCATGATCTACGAGTACACCTTGGTCGATCCAGTCAAGCGATGGGAAAAGAAGCACGATGCCAGCTGCTGTTGGTTGACAACAGATCCCAAGAAAACTCAACCTCCTCCTTTCGCCACGATGCATGTCTGGATATGCGAAGATCCCTTTTCCTTTGAAACAGAAGTCGAATGCGAATGCGCTAAGCGAAAGGGAGTCCATCTTCTTGCCGCCAACCGTCAGATCCACGCTGAAGCTGCATCAATCTTTTGGTCTCGCAACACGTTTTACTGTCTGGATGTTCTCGACGTCATCGCCGCCAGTTACGCCATCATTCGTCCTGCCTACCAGCGCCTGATTCCAGGCCTCTCAATCGTCAGTCCCGGCGAGGGGAGGCACACCGACCATGAGTGGGAGTTTGGTAAGAGATGGGGCGCTGAAAATTACTGTCCGGATATTTGGCTTTACTTCTGGACTATGATTGTTCCGTTCAAAAGCCTGAGAATGCTGGAGGTCGACATCATCATGCTGACTATCAACGCGGGGTGGGTCGAAAAGATCCTGTCGTTGAGGCCTCAGCTGGCGATCCACACAGTATCGCTTCAGCCATTCTGCAAAACTATGCTTAGAGACTTTTCCACATATCCCTGGAGGTTCTCCTGCGACTCCGAGGCTGTATTCTACGTCAAGATGACGGGGCCTGTGATAACAGCGGCATCTGCAGCACTGACCCGGGGTGGGGATGCCTTGTCCAAATTGGGCATGGACAGCTTCATTCAGAAAGAGGAACTTGCGAGTAGGATCAATGCTGGTCACTTTGATGATCCGAACAGCTCTCCACGCAGACCTGGCGAATGGCGGCTTCCCCATGGCTTCGACGATGACAATTCAGGCGCCACAGTAACACTGGGAGACGGTTCACAAGTGCGCGTCGAGTTTTACGGCCTCCCATTCAGCGAGTCGAAGCGAAGAGAGAACATGAGGAAAAAGCGCGAACTCGACGAAAACCAGGCCATATTATTCGGGACGATAACGTTGGAGACGTGGAGAGAGTGCAAGCGGTTCCAGCGCAAAATACATCTGGAGATAAAGCAAGCCACAGCCAATAAGGCAAAATGGAAGCGCAGACATCTACACGCCGGTCCATACCCATTTGTGGCCAAAATTGACATGGAGCGTGTTGCCGCAGAGGCTCGAAGAGATTCCGAACAGACGAATGCAGAAGCGCGGAAGAGAGAGAGGAAGAGAGTCATTGTTGGGAAGAAGCATCGTGGACAGCAGAAGTAAAATGTTTGGGCTGGCTGTGGACAGCAGAAGGGAATATGTTTAGGCTGGCTGATTGGAAACATGGCTTCTCATCTCGGAGCCGCAGGACGGAAAGTACACAGTTCTGAAAGACGTTGGCAGAGATGTGCAAGCTACGCAAGTTGTCAGCAAGCCAAGACGGTCCAGATAACTCAACCATACATACTTCAATTCATTGGCCACCCTAAATATTAGAAAGGAAAACACGAAATGGTTCTCGATGCTGATTTTGCTTGGCGGTCTTGACTAAAGAACCAGAAGGGAACCTTCACTCAAAGATGTCCTGAGACGGTTTGTTCCTATCTTGAGTCAATAATCGTATTTCCAAAAGCGTCGAGTCAGACCGCGAAAGGCTGACACATTGTGCCATGACTTAGACTCGAGTCCATTATTTGAGCTGGACACGATTTCCCAAAGTCTTACTGAGCGTAAAGCTTGCTGCCACATGTCCGGCTGATATTAGTATGAGGTCTTCACTTGAGTTGACAGACTTCGAGACAGACTTTGCGACAGACCTTGGGTGCAGTGATGGAAGATCAAATGATACCGACTCTCTTCTACCCAATGTCTCAAGAACTAGGCTAATACGTCATGACATGAGTTCCGCCGTTGATTGACCAAATGTCACCCGTGATGTAGGCCGCATCTGAAGAAATCATGAACGCCAACAATGCCGCTACCTCCTCCGGCTTCCCCAACCTCTGCAGAGGCACTTTTTCCAATGCTTCTTGCATCTTGGGGCTTGCCTCAATATTCTTCAGGAGCGTAGGAGTCGCTATCGGGCCCAGCGCCACGGTATTCGACCTGATGTTGTCTCCGCCGTAAGTGGTGGCCGTGTGACGCGTCAGAGCATGGACAGCTGCCTTGGAGGCAGCATATGCCACACGCTGAGGTTCTGGTGTGCCCATGTAGTGACCACCCATCTTGTGACTGTTAGCACTCATACGTTTGATTGAGAACTGCTTTCTTAAGGACGTATGGAAGAGCCAGCTGGGAGGTGGTGGCTTCTGCAAAGAAATGGCAAGCTCGAGCAAACGCCTCCCAGCAGAAACATCGGGCATTTATGAAACGGCCGGGTAGAGAGGGCTCTCGCGTTGGAGATACCAAGTGGATGGTTACTTACGCTGGAGATGTTGATGATGGTGCCTCCACCCCCAGACTTCAGGTGTGGAAGAGCATATTTGGTTGTCAGGGCGTAGCCGGTGGTGTTGACCAAGAACGTCCTGTGCCAAACTTCGGCATCCATTTCTGAGACGGCCCTGTCGTTGCCCAGGTTCGTCGGGCTAAGATCTGCCCCAATGTTGAGCAAGCTGTCCAGCCCACCGAGCCACTCGCTGCCCTTCTCGATCAAGTTTTTGATCGAGGCCTCGTCCGCAAGGTTGAATTCGATGACGGTGGCGCTGCCACCGCAGCTGTTGATCTCGGCGCTGGCTTCTTTGGCCGCGTCGATATTGACGTCTGCATTCGCAGCTTTGGCTCCGCGAGAAGCCAGCTACTTGGCCGTCCTGGCGCCAACGCCGGTCGCTCCGCCTGCGTGGATGACACGAAGTTCGGTAACACTGGCCGTTATGAGTGCATGATATGAAGATTGAGAGTGGTTGAGTAGTTCAGTATTGGTCTGTCTGCTATGTCCTGTCGTTTGATACAGTTCCTATATGACACTTTTGTTGAATTCAAATAATCAATGTGCTTCGATTTTCCGGAGGACTACTCTCATTTTGATATTGCCATGGTTGTTTCTGACACCAATGGCTTTTTTCAACATGAATTCGAATCCGACGGAATGCGAAACCCACGAGAGAGCGATGCCGAGAACGAGTGCGACTTAACGGGATTTTGCACTCGAATGAAAATATATGCGCCTCGACCGGGCTAGACCGGTGGGGTAAGTCTCAACCTTAACATCGGATCGGGTTGACCGCCAAGCCATGGTATGCCTTCATCGTCGGATGTAAACGCCAGTCTTGTCATCAAGCGCATTCCGCCCAGTGGATGTTCACGAATTGGCCATAGACGCAGGTCAAAGGCTGACCTCGAGGTCATCAGAAGAAGGTTTCACCATCCGAACTCTACCAATGAGGCAGACTGCTCTCGAGTGACGGAATGAACCGCTCGAGGACCGAGCAGCAGTTATGTAACCATACCGCGGCCATCTTATTATAACCATGACCATTCAGCCATCCTCGAGACTGTCCAAAGATCCCTCTACACCATCATGACCGCCCCTGACTCGACCTCTGTAGCGGCTCTAATCGCCCGTTTGAGCTCGGGCTCTCCCGTCTCCGTCGCTGCGACATCCCTGGCCGTAATGTTCGCGCTGCTGCTGTTGGTAGACAAACTGATCTCAGCTCCCGTCGACCCTCGCGAGCCTCCCGTGGTGAAGGGAAACATCCCCATCATCGGGCATCTCCTCGATGTGCGCACCCAGTTTCCTGTTGTTTACGAAAAGCTAGCGTGAGTGACTTGCAAATTTGAGACGTCAACGAGCATCCTGCTCGCGGCTGTCAGGATCATGCTAACAGCACATCGCAGCAGGAACTCCACGCTTCCTATTTGCACTCTGCCACTGCTCAACAAGAAGCTCTATGTCATCAACAGACCACCGCTGGTTCAGAGTGCCATGCGCAACAAGGTCTTTGACTTTGGCCCCCGTATCGAAGAGATCGGCAAGGCCTTGGGCGTGGACACGACCGTCACCCATAGGCTCGTGCGAGAGAATGCGGTCGAGCAGGTATCTCGCATCACAATCGCTGCTCTGTCGGGAGACAACCTCTACAAGCTCAACTTGAAAGCTCTGCAGTACATAAGCAGTCGCTTCAACGACGTGAAGCACGGCAGCGATGTTGAGATTCCCGACTTTTGGTACTGGACGCGGGACGTCATCGGCACTGCCACAACTCGGGCACTGTATGGCGACCAGAGCCCCTTTAACAACCTGGAACTTGTCGATAGCATCTGGTGAGTCGACCCTTTGTTGGTTTTCGGGCAAGAGCTCACACGGGCTTCCAGGGAGTACGAAGCCGGTCTTGGAAAACTCCAGTACGGCTGGCTCACCAAGATTATCGCCGGCAAGGCTCTGGCTGCGAGGAGGAGAATTGTCGGCGGTCTGGCCGGCTACTACATGCGCAAGCTCGACGAGGGAGACTCGGCATCGGCTGTCATTAAGGGACGTGCTGCTTTCTGGCGGTCTTTTGGCCTCTCCGACATCCTCATTGGTGCCATGGACTCGCTCCCTGTAGCTTCCACCGTCAACACCGCGCCTTCAATGTTCTGGCTTCTCGTCAATGTATTCTCTGAGCCAGAGTATCTCAACCGCGTCAGGAAAGAAGTGGAGAGTGCGTCGGCCATCACCATTACCGAGGATGAGGGTCGTCGCATCGCCAGCGTAGATGTCATGTCTCTCGGAACCAAGTGCCAGTACCTCGTCGCTTGCTACCGCGAGGCTCTTCGGATGGAAAACACCGTCACCGGCAGCCGCACCGTGATGGACAAAGATACCACCATTACAGACCACGAGACTGGGAGGGAATACCTCCTGAAGAAGGGCATCGAAGTTCAGTGGAGTGCATCGGTGATGCACAAGCAGCCGGTCTGGGGCGAGGATGCAGAGGTCTACAATCCCGGGAGGTGGTTGAAGAAACCTCTAGAGAGCACCAAGAGCACCAAGGAGGCGTTTGTGCCTTTCGGCGGCGGTAAGCACCTATGCCCTGGCCGCAACTTTGCTTTTGCAGAGTTGCTCGGTTGCCTTGCCGTGCTGGCTGTGGGCTTCGAGCTTGTGGGAATCCAGGTTCCTGGTCACGCGATGCTTTACGAGCACTCTGGCCTGAGGTCTCCCGTCTACGGCAGCAAGTCCAAAAAAGCAGTACTAAAGAGGAGGCCGGGCTGGGAGACTGTCGAGTGGAAGTACACATGATGGTTGGAGTTGCGCTCTTTTTGAAAATGACTTTGAAAGTAGTTTGAGTCATAGTTTGAACAAGACCTAGCCTGGTCAGCCACCTTTTTCGTGATTCTTTTTATATTTTCAAGGCTTCTTCTTTTCCAATACAATGTGAACTTTTTTGCAGCGGGATCTCACGTGGTTGCTCTCGATAGGAGAATCTGATGAATTGAGAGCCTCATGGGTCAACCCGACTCTCAGCAAAGGGGAAAGGGGAGGGGGCAAACAAAGGGCCATGTTCGAGTGACGTTGCCATAGGTTAAGCCTACTACGTTTTTGCCATTCGGAGAGCGGAAACTCAACATAGTAGAATGACTTTTGGCGTTCTGATTAGATGCCGATGTTGTGCTGCTCCTCTTCAAGGTTTTTCCCGGCTAGTAACGCGTATTTTTAAGAAACTAGGAGTTCATTCGATCAATGTCGGGCTTTACGGCTTTGATTTCAACGGAAAATACTTCAGCCAGGTTAGGCCAAGTGTGCCATAGGTATTGATGTCTTATTGCAAAGCAAGAATAAACCCCTTTTTCCTCGAACCATGCCCAAAAAGGAACAAGTCGCTTTTATCATTACTGCTCGACGTTGAATTAACGGTAAAAAGCTTAGCCGGAGATGGTAGGCTTAGCAATCATTGAATAGTAATCCGAACACGAGGAGGAGAAGCACAGTAATTAACGTAGAGCATCCACAAACTCCGCAGCGTGGTTTCCTCTGTCTCCCCGCTTTTTGCGGACTTTGTCGGCACGTATTCTTAAGCAACGCGATGACCTCATGTGGAACGCGGGGAGATGCAAGCATACTTGAAGACTGGGCCACCTTCATGACAGTGATATGTTCGGCTGGTTACCTATACCACAGACACAGCCTACCATCTTCTAGAAGTCTTCGGCATTCTCTTCCAACATCGGTTCTCGCTGTATACTTGTATCAAACCAGCAAAAATGAAGGTAGCAGTCCTCGGCGCCACTGGCGAAACCGGAAGTTCCATTGTCAGCGGGCTTCTCGCATCTCGTGATCCTAAATTTGTAAGTTGCCTGAACGGTGCTTGATCTTTAAGCTGGGTTCCCATCGCATGAGTTGGGGCTAACGCCAGGAATGTACAGGAAGTCACTGCTTTGATTCGGCCTGCGTCGCTGCAGAAGCCCGAAACGCTTGCTCTCCAGGAGAAAGGAGTCAAGATAGCTGCGGTTGACCTCAAGGGACCTGAAGAAGACATCATCAAGCAAATCTCTGGCGTTGACACTGTCATCTCGGCCATCGTCGCCAACAGTCTTCTCGACCAGATTCCCCTTGCAAATGCGGCGAAGAAGGCCGGAGTGAAGCGTTTCGTGCCATGCCACTTTGGCACCGTGATGCCCGAGAGAGGCATTCTCGGTCTCCGCGACGTGGTTCGTGTCTTGGCTTGTATTCCCCGTGATGAAGCTGACAAGACCATCGAATAGAAGGAGGATGTCCTCAATCACATTCACACCATCTACCTCCCGTACACTGTCATTGAGGTTGGTTGGTGGTTCCAAATCACCTTACCACGCCTGCCTTCCGGACGCGTCGATGCCGCTGCCAGCCCCATGGAGCCGTTCATCGTCGGCGACGGCAACAAGAAATCTGCCATCACGGACCTGAGAGACATTGGCAAGTACGTCGCTCGCATCATCGCAGACGAGCGAACAATCAACCAAAAGGTCTTTGCGTACACTGAGCTTCGCACCACGAATGAGGTGTATGATCTCATCGAGAGTCTCAGCGGAGAAAAGACTGATAGAAAATATGTGAGTCGCGACGCCACCTTCCCGTTTCTGAAAAACATGCTGATTGTCCCTTAGCTATCAGAAGAGGACCTGGAGGCGGCTTTGGCAGAGGCAAGGGACGAGAAGAATTTCGACAGGTTTTACATTTTGCAGTACAAGAAATCTTGGGAACTTCGGGGAGACAACACACCCGAATACGCCCGGTATCTGGGCCACCAAATCGGCAAAGACCTGTATCCGGATTTGACAGGCCGGTCGTTTGAGGACTATTGCAGAGATGCGCTGGCTGGAAAGGGTCAGCCCATCTACCAAAAGAAGATTCGCGAAGCAACCGAAGCCGCGCAGAAGCAGGCCAAGGCAGAGGCATCCTAATCGATCCAAGAGGTTGGGGGATACGGTTTTTGTACAGTAACCTGTTTCGCAATTCGAAACACATCTTTCTGGAATGACTCCAAGAGATTAAGCCCCAAGTGACGTTGAAATAGTGTTGCCGTTTATTCCATGGGATCTTGCATGTCAGACTGATTACTTGGATAGTCTGGACCCTCCGAAGCCATATTCGCAACAGAGCCATGGTTTCCCCACCTCCAAGAGGGGAACATGGTTCAATGAGGGCTTCATATTCGCAGGAGATTCAGGCCAGTGTGATGAGTCAGTCGTCGGAGCAGGGCTTCTGAACTGAGTGTCAGTTAACTGAATATATCCATAGTTTCAATATTCAATCGGGTACTTTCGTCGTCCTCGCCAGAAACGTCCCTGGATACTCGCCGACGGTCGACCGACGACAGAAACACTAGGATAGGCTCTTGCTGACCTATCGTCGATGACGTGATTCGCGTACAACCGACTGCGGGGAGAATAGTCGTGATAAGGTGACCTTAAGAATCCAATCGGCGCGGAATCGATTTCGACATGTCCCCTCATTCACGCGTCATCTCGACTTACATAACCACCTGAAGGTAGAGATACCAGTCCGAGATACCAGTCCTGCTGGCTGGCCATGAACGAGAGCGACCTCGTTGAACAGAGAAAAGCAAGGCAAACACAGAGCCAGACGATCGTGATAAAAGCCTAAAGTCTGGAATCACCATGTCTGCCACGTCAGTCCGCGAAGGCGGCCCAGCCCTCAAGGGGCCCTTTGACTTCAAAGACAGCCCTCTCAGCCGCGCAACGCGTCAACCCCTCCTCCTCGGCCTCTTCCTCAACCTCCAAGACATCAACATCTCCACCTATCCGACCGGCAACAGCTGGACGTTCGACTACAACGTCGACCTCGTCCGCAGGGCCGAGCAGCTCGGGTTCGAGCTCGCCTTCAGCCGCACGCAGTGGCTGCCCAAGGGCGGCTACGACGGCGAGGCCTCCCTCGACGCCTTCGTCGCGCTCGGCGCCATGGCGGCCGTCACCGAGTCCATCCTGCTCATCTCGACGATGCACGTGCTGTACGGTCCGCTGCACCCGCTCCACGTCGCAAAGTACGGCGCCACGCTCGACCACATCGCCAAGGGCCGCTGGGGCATCAACGTCGTCACGGGCCACCGCGCCGTGGAGCACGAGATGTTTGGGCGGCAGCGCATCGAGCACGACGAGCGCTACCAGATGGCCGGGGAGCTGTTCGACGTCGTCCACAGTCTCTGGGGCGAGACGGAGAATGTCTCGTACCGGGGCAGGGTGTCGCCGTGGCGGCTCGAGAACGCGTGGGTCACGCCCAAGCCGCAGTTCGGGCGGCCGATTCTCATCAACGCGACGGGGTCGCCTGCGGGCATCGAGTTTGCCGCGCAGTACTCTGACTTTATCTTCGTCACGTCTCCCGGAACGGCGAATATCGAGAGCGCCCTCGAGACGTTGCCGGCGCACATTGCGAGCATCAGGGAAGCTGTCACAGCCAAGGGGCGCAGCGTCAAGATCCTCATCAACCCCATCATCGTGTCTCGAGACACGCCTGAAGAAGCATGGGAATACGCGAACAATATTGTCAAGGGTATCGAGGTCCACACTGGAACGAACAAGTTCGGCACCGCGAATGGCAACTACGACAGCGATGCGCACGCGTGGCGAGGACGAAAGGACGCCAAGGACAAGAAAGGACTCAACCTTGGAGGCAACATTGAGATCATCGGATCGCCTGAGCAGGTCGTGGAACAGCTTGATGCTCTTCACAAGGTCGGTATCGACGGTGTTGTGGCCAACTTTTACGACTTTGCCCCTGATCTGGAGTATTTTGGAAACAAGATTTTGCCCTTGATCAAGGAAGCTGGACTGCGAGTAGACTAACAGGGCATTCGTCATCTTGTTGGTTCCATGGACCACCATTATTTTACTTGTATCTTGAATCATGAGACAGCACCAAGTTTGAATGCTTCATCAGCACCCCATTGGGTTTATCTCGGCTCGTTCACCATCGTACACAGCATCGTGCTATTTGAATAGAGGCGTCCTCCAGCAACATAGCCCCAAAGTAACATGAATGCATTCGCTTGAGCAATGACACTTAGTAACACAAGTCCGAATCTTATAGCCAAGTCTTACAAACGTCACCTGCTTTCCGTCATGGACGGACGACCTTTTGGCGGCGGGCTGAGTGGCGTAGGACACTCCATGTCAACATCCTCTCCAACCCCAAAGTAGTAAGCATCGTCATCAGAGTCTCTCTCCGTCAGAGCCACGCTCATCCGTCTCCTAAAGTCCCGTTTCAGATTCCCACCCAACCCCGCCAGGCTTCCTTCGCTCCGTATACTACTCCTCAAACTCCTCGTCCGCCTCGGCGCAATGCTGCTCTCGCTGGTCGCCTCGCTGCCCCTCCTCAACCCGTTGACCTCGAACACGGGCATCGTCACTTCGTTCGGTGTCGCCAGAGTAACCACGGTGGTCATGGTCGTCACGTTCGGCGGCGGCAGCACAGCCTCGATGTTGTAGTCGTCGTTGCACCCGCCGCCGCCGCCGCCCAGCGTCGAGTTCTCGCTCTGCTGCCTGCTCCGCTGCCAAAAGAAGCTCGACGCCGGCTTGCGGATGACCACGTCCGACTCGCAGCTCATGGACGACGACACGCGGTCGTTGTGGAGGTTGCTGCCGCCGCGCGGCGGCGGTTCGGGCTGGCTGCGCGGTAACGAGGCGCACAGCTCGTTGGTGTGCGTGATGCGGCTGCTGGCGGGCGAGTATCTCGACGGGTGCAGGAGTGGTCGCAGCGTGGGGATGCAGCAGCAGATGACGGCGCTGGAGAGCTCCGCCATGGACCAGACGGCCGTCCACGTGCTTTCGTACGTCGCGTCGAACGAGTTGAGGCTGTTGGGGAGAGTTGCGATGCGGATGATGGAGATGGCGCACGTTCTGGGCGGCGGATGTCAGCAAACCAACCTCGTTTCGTATACGTGCGCTTTCTTCTTCTCTGAGCACTCTTTCACTTACAGGAAGCCGAGCCCGAAACTAGCCAGCAGGGCGAGTTTCTGCGTCGTCCTCAGTCGTAGACGGCCCAGGAGTGGCAGAGGAAGCAGGAATATGAGTATGTCGGTTACGAGATGGATCGAAGCATTGGCCAGCCACCAACCCAGGATGTTGATGGGGGAGTTCCAAAAGTTGTTCCTATACACGATGCTGTATGTTATACCCTGGGCTACGAGGAGCGAAATGCCGAAGAGTACGAGAAACGCTATGCCGATGTTGCAGCAGAGTTCGACTTTCGGCAAGGGAAACACGCGTCTGTACTGAAGCAGAAAGGCGATTTTGACGGCGACGAAGGCGATCTGGTAGACCATCACGACAGCCACAGACAGCTGTGACACCAAGTTAAAAACGATACTCCAGCTGTCTTTGCAAAAATATTCCTACCTTCTGCCCTTCTATCAACAGCGGTGTCGGCACCACCCATACGTGTTTTCCTAGGCCAAACTTTGTAGCTAGAAAAGACACTTTAGTTTCAAGACTTCGACTCAGGCTCTGGGGTAGCGAGCACTTACCAATGCAATTCACCGAGTTATGGGTGATTGCTGCCACCTGTCACGATCAGCTTCAGGTCCGGCGATGATGTCACCCCTCCCCCTCGGATTTGACTCACAGACGCAAAAACAAGCACGGTATCATCGATTCTCCATTTCCTCATCAGGATCGCTCGCACATGTACTCGGAGTGCGGTGAAAACCAGGGCAAGAATCGCCGTGACGATGCCGACCACGATGATGATGCCAGCTCGACTCTGATGCGAATGCGGCGGCAGCGCATCGTCCTCCCAAGGCGGCACCGAAGGGTCGGTGTTTTCGGTAGCCTCCATGGACTTGCCTCCAAGCCCATGCCAAATCAACATTTATGCTCGTCCCCCGCGGACATTCGCGGGTGCTGGTGCCCTCTCGGGTGACGGCAAAAGGGGCCAGCTTCGTCGTATCGCCGTGTTTTTCGCTACTTGAATTCCGACTTTTATTCGATTCGAGATCGCAGAGGCGGTAACCGGCGGGTTCACACAGACCAAAGAGACGACAGGAATCCAAAAAAGAAGAATGAGGAGTATCAAGGGACCCATCAAAGCGCCCTCGGGCGAGTGATGAAAGAAAATGGCACATCATATAGCGCCCTTGAGGCGGCGAAGAGCGCAGCTGGGGATTTTGCGCTACTCGGCTTCTGTGCTCGCGTTCGGTTCCTGTCTCACCCGGGGAAGCGCGACGATGTCCCGGATCCGGCGATGGGGGACGTCTGGCCCTCGACAGGTTGATTTCCTCGTCTGGTGATAATCGGCGTTTGGTGAGCCAACTTTGCATACTCTATTCCGAAACGAACCACAGAGCCCGCTTTTGCTCTAGCTTTGGGTTGCCGTTCCTGGGCGCTCACGCGTTTCCCGCAGAACAAAATCTTCCCGGTGTTGTCGCCGCATTGCAGCAGGCTGTCTCAGATGGGAGCTTGGTGGTCAAGGCGGCGACGAATTCCAGCTTTGAGAAGGATGATTTGTGTTCGAATCTCTCCATAATAGGAGGACATTGACATTTCAGTTCTCTTCAAACAACGAATGCTGCCTCATTGCTGCCCGGGCAAACGCTGGCCCGAGGTGCGGGGAGGTGATCTGACGCTGCCTATCGATCGACGTGCCTATCAAGCCGCATGACGCAGGATGTCAGGGCGCGCCAGTAGCCCCCAGCTGGGCCCCTGCTTAGTCATACGTAAAGAGGGGTATTTAGGCCACGATAGCTGGGATCCCAGTTAGAAGAGTCAGATTCGAATGTATTAATAACCCTATACTTATATTTGCCCCCCGTATAGACCTATTACTTAGATACTAGTATCTATCCCTAATATATTTGAATTTCTACTTATCCTTAGGGGTTCTAACTAGTGGGTTATAGGGGGGGTATTAAAATAGTAATATAGAAGATTTTAATATATATAATCCCTATATAGTAATATTAATAAGTATTAATAAGGCTACTATATAAAGCTATAGTAAAGCTACTATAAGAGAAGTATATAAGAAGGATACTAGTAATACCTATATAGTTATAGTAAAGCTATTATAAAAAAAATATTAGTACTATACTAATATAGTAGTATAGAAATCTTAATATATAATATTAATAAAATTATTATAAAAGAGATATTAGTATAGTAGAAATAATAATTTTAATATATTTAGTTTTAATAAAATTACTATATAAAGCTATAGTAAAACTACTATAAAAGAAGTATCCTAAAGAGACCTTAATATAATATTAGTATAATAGATAATAAGAATTCGATATATATATAGTACTTATATAGCTATAGTAATAAAATTATTATAAGAAAAGTATTAGTATAATATTAATATAGTAAATAATAAGATTTTAATATAAATAGTATTAATAAGGTTATTATAAGAAGATATAGTATTAAAGCTATTAAAAGAAATAATAAGAGGGGTATTAATATAGTAATATAATAATTTCAATAAGGATTTCGATATATATAGTATTAATAAAGCTACTATATAAAACTATAGTAAGACTACTATAAGAAGGATATACCTAAAGGGTATTAGTATAATATTAGTATAGTAATATAGAAATTTTAATATATATAGTATTAATAAAACTACTATAAAAAACTATAGTATTAAGACTATTATATAAAGTATACTAGAAGGGTATTAATATAATATTAGTATAGTAGTATAAAGATTTTCATATATATAGTATTAATAAAGTTACTATAAGAGGTTATAGTATTAATACTATTATATAAAGTATACTAGAGGGGCTTTAATAGAATATTAATATAATAGAAGTAAAGATTTTGATATATATAATACTTATAAAGCTATAGTAATAAGGTTATAGTAATAAGATTAGTAGAAAAATATTAAATAAGTAGAAATTTTAAGGTTTTTAAAGTAGTTATTTTAAAGTAGTAGTATAAAAGTATTTATAGGTATGAATTATATAACTACTATTAGTTATAAATATAAGTTATTATAGGGGTATTAGAAGTACTTCTAGTAATATTATTAATACTTAGTAATATTAGGAAATATAAAGAAGTTTTATTTATTTTAATAGTAGTAGAAAGAGCTTTCTATTACTTAAGAAAGTATACTATAAGAATATAAAAGATTAAAAAGCTAACTAGGAACTAGTATTTTAAGCTTAATTATAATTTAGATTTCTATAATCCTTTAAATTATAGAATTTTAAAATATAGGGGATTAAAACTTAATAGTAAAATATTAGTCTTAAAACTATATAGGTTTTATAACTATATAGGTTTTAAAATTATAATAAAAGTATAAGGATTTAGAAGCTATAAAAATATAGTTTCTTAAGGGGGGAGATAATAACTACTAAGAAATTATAAAATTATAATATTATAGATAAAATATGATACTATTTATAATATAATAGTTAAAATAACTATATAATAATTAATATTATTAATAGTACTATAGAAATTATAGATTTTATAATTTTTAATATAGGGATTACTAGAAGAATAGTAGTAATAGAAATAGTAATAGTAGTAGTATATAAGAGGTTTTAATAATAAGAAGTTAGTAGTATATAAGAAGTTTTAGTAATAGTAATAAGAAGTTATATTAATAGAAGTAATAGTAGTAATATATAAAAAGTTAATAATAAGAAACTAGTAGTAAATAAAAAGTTATAATAATTAGAAACTAGTAGTATATAAGAAGTTAGTAGTATATAAAAAGTTATATTAATAAGAAGTTATATTAATAAGAGATTATAATAATAAGAAGGTTTAATAATAAGAAATTATAATAAGAAATAAGAAGGGGATTATTAGAAGAATAGTAATATATAAGAAGTTATAATAATAAGAAGTTTTAGTAATAATAATAAGAAGTTTTAATAATAGTAATAAGAAATTAATAGTATATAAGAAATTAGTAATATATAAGAAGTTATAATAATAAGAAGTTTTAATAGTAATATATAAGAGGTTTTAGTAATAAAAAACTAGTAGTATATAAGAAGTTTTAATAATAAGAGGTTTTTAAGAGATTTTATAAATAGTACTATTCTTCTTACTATAAGAATAGAGGTTTAATAAGGATATTAAGGGTTTAGTTTAAATATATAAAGAATATAAAAAAGTTAATAAGAAGGCTAGGATATATACTATAGAAATAAGGGGTTTTAAGATCTAGGAATAACTTTATTAAGTTATAAGATTATAAAAGTATAGTTTATAAGAAGGGGGAATATATTAGGGTGTATTAGTAGCCCCTAGTTAGGCCCCTACTTAGTTATATATAAAGAAGGGTATTTAGGCTATAATGGCTAGGATCTTAGTTAGAGGAGTTAGATTTGAATATATTAATAACCCTATACTTACGTTTGCCCCCCGTATAGACCCATCACTTAGATACCAGTATCCATCCCTGACACAGGAAATCTGGGCACCACTCTAATATCTCACACTACAATTTTTGTGGTGCTGTGGCGTTTACACTACGAGAATGAGGGAATTACTCCTTAAGTTTCGTCGGCACTGTTATCGAAGTACAATCGTCGAAGTCGCGTGTCGTTGAATACCTTGAACAGGCCGTGTCTTCGACCATCTAGCTGTGACGTGCTCTTGGAACGATGAGATACCGCAAAACATACGAGGCGGTTCTCAGTAGCAAAGTATGTGCCTGATTTGATGGCAGGCTGTGCACCTTAATCCGAATTGCCTTTATCGGTTCAGTGTAGCTAGGTGACTGTTGGGCAAGGGTAGTGCCACCGTGGTTTGGCGCAGATATTGTAAATATAAGTCCCCTGACTTTTCCAGTGTGTAGCCTGCTCGTACAAGGAATTCGAACTTCTCCACTACCGCGCTCGTGGAATCGTCAACTACCCATGATGTGAGCCAAGGGAGCCCTTGTCGCCGGTGGTTTTCCAAACATGTGCAACACTTAAAGTCAACCAGGCGGAGTCATCGATGATTCAAGTCCAACATACAGCTAGAACATTAGAATTTGTGTCTATTCATGTTTTTGTTGAGTCTGGAGTCTACTAATATCTAGATATGCTCGGATAACAAGATACTGGGAAAGCAAGGTCATCATGGAATACCCGAAGAAGTAAAAAAGAAAAGAAAAAGATAATAACGGGAGCCAAGTTGATATGAACTTGAACTGCACCCATTCAATTTGCTGATGTGGGATATCCAAAAGGCTAAACATGGGTGGGTAAGTTGAAAGACGATATCGGAAATCTCGCAGGTGCGTGGTGAGATGAAATTGACACTTGCTCTCTCCTGCTTCCCGCACTGCCAATTTTTTTTAAGGAACTTGTTCTTGATCTGATTTCATGGTGATTCTCACGATAAAGCGCATCTTGGGAGACAGCAAGGCGAAAGCACGTGCACCAGCAGCCGTGACTCCTATTTTCAAATTTATCGACACGGCGCAGCGGGCGGCGCGGAGCCCGAGAAATAGGGCCAATCGGCCGCCCACGGACCGAGGCATTCCCCCGAAAGGGTCCGGAGGTAGCCCGCCGCACACACCCTGCAATTTTCAAAATTTTCCCAAGCACAGCCCATGACGTCGTACGGCAGTTCCGCCGTAACGGCATATTTTTGTTGTTGCAAAGAGGCTGAGCTTAGCCGATATTTCATGCTGCTGTGAAGGAGGGACATTACTAATCAGGGAAATCTACTATACCTAAACCTCACACCCCCTCCCTTACTAATACAGAACCTAGACAATACATTATATCTACCACATCCTTAATAATCATATGTATTATTTTATTCTAATACTAATACTGTGGATTCATACATATTAGTTCCCCGTATTATAAATACATAACTATTAATAAGCCTAGCTTGATTATTTCTAAGGGGAGTATTAATTGTATTATAAAAGGTAGTTATATAGTACTTCTTAATTACTATTTTATTAAAACTATTATAAAAAATATCTAAACATATAAATAAGATTCCTAATTTAATTAGAATAGAGTCCCTAAGTATTCCATTTATTAAAATATTACTAGAAGAGAGAATCCTAAGGGTAAAAAACCTATTAATATTTATAACTTATTTAGACTTTTATTTATATAATTAATTATATTAACCTATTAAAAATAAAAATATTAACTAATTAATAATAATTATTAAGAACTATAAGATTATTTCTCTTATAATATTAGATATATTAAAATAAACTATTAAGATATCTAGAATAATAAGAACCCCCACCTCACTAATTTAGCTACCTAATTTAAACTATAGTATATATAATAGATCTTTTTTAATTTTTAGATAGTTAAACTATTTATATTAAGACTATTAGAAAACTAACCATCTAATTAGAAAGATACTACTATTAGTTATACTAAAATTAATCTATATATTATATAAAAAAGAAACTAGTATATACCTTAATAGTCTAATATCCTTTAAACTAATTTTTATAATAATTAAAATAGATAAAGTAACCCCTAAGAACTTAGTATAAGTAGAATTAGCTTTAAAAGAATAATTCCCTACTCGTATTATTAATTAGAAAACTATATCTCTTAATCTTATTAATCTTAAATAGAATAAGAATAAAACCTTATTAATATATTATAATAAAGTAATCCTAATATTTTACTATATTAGAAGTAGAAATACTATTACTAGAAATACTTATATTAGAATAAAAGAAGCTATCATAATAAACCTAATCTCTAGTTTTATTAAAAGATTAATAGATACTACTTTTAGATATATAACTATTAGTATATTAATTATAATATCTAGAAACCTAAAAGTAGTATACTTAATTCTTATTAATACTTATTATATCCTTAAGGAATAAGATTAAGAAAACAAGAAAGTTATATTAGAAAACTGAAATTATATATTAGAAGAAATAATTAAGAGATAGAATCCTAGCTAATAAGTAGATTAAATTCTAGCCTAACATATAGTTAATCTTCCTATTAACTATCTACTTAATACTAGCTATAATAGCTTTACTAATTAGAATAAATAGATATTCTTAAATAGTATCTTTCCTATAATTAACTAATCCTAGCTTTAATAATAATTCTAGTAGAATTAGAACTAATAATTTATATTTAACTAATAACAAGCTATTATACCTAACTAGAATTAACTTTAGATATTATTTAATAATAGATCTAGTAGTTATAAGAATAATAAGGAACTAGGTATTAATTTTAACTATAGAGATCCTAACCTTACTAATCTCCCTCCTTAAGAAAAATTAAGTAACAACTTTATTAATAATAAATAGATTCTAGCTAATAGTAAACTAATCTATATTTTATATAGATCGTTAGGTTATAAGAAGCCTAATTATATAAATTAACTATTATAGCTTTAGGAATAATTATATTTAAAAGTTATAATCTTTCCGTCTAACTAGAATTATTCTAGTAGTATTAGATTTCCCCGAAGTATTATAAATATATACTTAATATAGATCTACTATATACTTAAGATTAATTAGAACTTAAAAAGCAACTTTTAAGATCTCTTAATTAATCTTTAGGATAAAATAGATTATATTATAAAATCTCGATACTTCGAGTTTATACTTATTGAATCTTATAAGGATATTATACTACTTCTAATAGTAGAAGAAAAGTAGAAACTAAATTATAAATCTTAATTAACTAATATTTCAGACCTTACTAATTAAGTTAAATATCTATTAATAACTAAAAATCTTAATTCTAATAAAAAAGTATTAATACTTAATACTCTAGTAGTACAGATTGAACTTACTAGTTTATATAGACGATCTAACTAGATAAAAACTATATTAGATAAACCCCTTAACTACTAGCCTATTATAAAAAATATTAAGAAACTAATTAGAATAATTAGATTACTTAATATAAACTTAAAAGAGATCTTACAAGATACTATAGAAGATATATCTAATAGAACTATAACTAGTAGTTCTTAATTAATAGATATTAAAGAATTAATCCCTCCTAAGAAAAAAAAGTTATTAACTAGAAAGACTAATTTTAATAATATTATTACTAGAGATAGTATACTACTTATTAATATTAGATAGATAATATCTAACCTTACTTTAGAGATCTTACTAATAGATCTTTTATAATTTAATCTAGAGTTCTTAAAATCCTTAAGATTTTTATCTTAATAGATTATTATAAAGAGAAAACCTAAGTCTAAAAGTAGATAACTTATCCCTATTAAGACGTATTCTATAGTAATATATTAGGACGTAATTATTACTATAATAAACCTAACTATTAATCTAAATACCTACTAGTATAATTATAATATAACTAGATCCTTTCATTTAGATTATATTATTACTATATCTAATAGTTATTTCAAACTACTTAATAAATCTATATAAACTAATTAAAATTCTAAACTTAATATTATTTCTCTACGTCTTATTAAAAAGTATAATTTAAGGATATACCTACTTACTAGTATTAGGTTCAAAGGCCTAATAATAAGAATAGTTAGTAGAATACTATATATAATAATATATTTTATTATTATTAATATTATTATTAGTAGTATTAGAAGAGAGATCTAGGTTTATATTTATCTTAGAAATTTAGATTCCTTATTATTACTACTCAGATTACTCTAGTTTTATAAAGTCCAAATTATTATAAATCTATAAGTTAGTAAACTAATTATTAGAGACTAATTATAAGATATAGAATATATTAAGATTAGAAGCCCTATTATATAGATTAATTTTAACTAATATCTTATACTAATCCTAATAGATAATAATACTAATATAACTAGATAAAACCACCTTATTAATTTCTTATAAAGATATAATAAAGACTTCTCAACTTCTAAAGATTCTAATTTAAAAGATAATATTTCAGAAAACTCCTAATTCTCTCCTAACTTAAATAGGTTTTTAAACTATATCTACTTATAATCTTAGTATATATAGAAATTAAAGAATAAGCTTATAATACTAGTATTAAATTTAGTATTAGATTCTTATATCTATAAGATAATAATACTATATAGTTATTAAAATATATACTTCATATTATAAGACCTAAACCTATAAGATATTAATATATTCTTTTCTTTTTACTAAGTATTTAGATTAATAAAAAGGATATTAGAAATATTAATACTAATATTTAGAACTAATTAGTAATATTAACTATACCTTCAGATTTATCTATTTAAACCTTCCTAACTATATAATAAATTATTTACTTACTAATTAACTAGGATATACTAATTAAAGATATTAATAAGTAGTAAGATAAAGATCTTATAACTATTAACCTTAATATATTATAATTAGATATTAAAGAAATTAAGAGAGTAATATTTATATATAGAGAATTATTCTTAAGTTTCCTATATAACTTTCTAGTTACTAATTTCTATACTTATATCCCCTATTTAGAAAATAGAGTTAAACCTTAGTTATTAAGCTGTTAGAAGTAATATATATAGACTGAAAAATACTAGCTTGATTAGTTAGTATAAAAAAGTAGAAATATTAGATTATATAAACTAATAGTAGTAGTTAATAGTATTACTTCAGATTAGGGTATTTAGCTTATTATTATCTAAAAGAATAATAATCTATTTATAGAATATTATCTAATAATTAATTATAATAATATTACTAAGAAGAATCTAGTATTTTTAATTCTTTAGTTATAAGAGATTTATAAGAACTTATCTAATCCTAGAATAAAATCTTTCTTATCCTAAGACTTTAAATATGTATACTAGTTAATCCTTATCTACTTAGATTATAGATATATCTATATATTTAATACTTCTAAATATCTATAACTATAACTTATTTAGATATAATAGGATACTAAGAGTTCTACTTATTAAATAATAGAGTTTAATTATATTTTCCTTAAACTAATCCTTAAACTAAATCCTAAACTATCCTTATTTATTTTAGTATTAATAAATACTATAGTACTACTAGATATCTACTTTAATAATATTTAAACTAAAAGTAAAAGTTAGAGTAAAAAATAGATATTTATTAAGATATATCTATTATTTTATTTCTTATAGGTTAAAGTTAGATTATTATATAAGAAGATTAGCTTAAGCTTTAAAGAAGTTATTACTATAGGATAGATATATTATATTAGTAGTATTATAGAGATCTAACCTAACTGAATACTTAAGTTAGAATAATAGCTAATCCTAAAGAACTAAATAGATATATATATATTTATTACTACTACTAGGCCTTATTATTAATAGATAAGAAATATTATAGAAATCGCTAGATTATTATATAGGTTAACTAGATTAGTACTATAGAGATAGAAACTATCTAAAGCTTTATCTTTCAAACTAATAAAATATTTAATTATTATAATAATTCTACTATATAATATCTATATTAGAAAGCTTATAACCTTCTATTTAGATACTTTAGGATATACTAGTAGTTATATTATTATATAAAAATAGGGAAATAAGATAGTACTAATTTTTTATGATTTATTCTTATTTACTAAAACCTAAAGGAACTACAGAACCTATAAGCAAGAATTAATAACTATTATCAAATTCTATAGATATTATACATATATACTTAGATTAGAAATACTATTAATTATCTATATAGATTATAAATTATTAATATAATTTATTAACTTAATATATTATAATAGTATTTATACTAGATAAATAACTAAATTAAGACTTCTTAATATTAAAATTAAATATATTTAAAATTAAAAAAATATAGTTACTAATACCTTATTAAGAATAATATTCCTATTTTATAAATATAATAATAATAACCTATATCTTTTTAAATTAGTAGTACTAAATAGATAGTAGATATAGAAAGATAGTAAAAGAGGATATAAAGAATTAATAAAGATAACTATATTAGATATTTTAAATATAAGTATTATTAATTATATTATTAAAAAGTTATTATATAAGTCGAGTTCTCAATTATCCCCCTTTATTTTAATTCTTAATAAGGGACTAGAAAGTATAACTCTAATTAAAATAGAAATAAGAATTCTAGAAGTAATCCTAGTAATCCCTAGGAATATGACTTTATAGTTAGATAGTAAAGAATTAATTCTACAAATTGCCAAACTTATTAAAAACTCGATTAATAATATTAATATTCTAGAAAAATAGATAGATTAGTTATAGAGAGCTAATTATAGTATAGATATATCTAACGAATTATTAGAATTAGTAAACTAGTTCGCTTTCTAATCTAATTTATTAATAGTTAAGAGTAAGTTAGTAAAATAAATAGACGACTTATAGTATTCTAATATCTATTAATACTTATTAGATAGTCTTTATAATAAAGATGAATATAAGAAGAAAGAGATTATTTTAAGAATTAAGTAGTTTAAGGTTAAGGATAGTATTTTTTATTACTAGGTATATAGCTAGTAGATAAGATACTTAGTCTAGTCTGAAGTTATAGAAGTTTGCGTAGATGTATATAATTAATAAGGTTACTTTAGACCTAATATTACTAGATAAAGATTAGAATACTAAGTCTTTTAGCTAACTATTATAATAAATATAGTAAAATATATTAATAGCTATTAGTCTTATACTAGTATTAGACTAAGAAAGCTATTATACCTAGATTAACTAAAATTTATTATTCACCTTTTTTTAGATATTAAGTATTAATTACCTTAGCCTCCTACTAAAATCCCTAAGAAGTAATATATTATTATTAATCTAAATTGATTATTTAAGCTATTTCTTATAAGTTATACTTATAAAAATAGTATTAGTATTTAAAGTATCTAAATATCTATTATAATAGATAAATACTATTAGTATTACATTATTAGTTATCTATCTAGATATAAGAAGCACTTTTATATTAAAGAGTTTTAAAAAAATAATATCTAAGAGATTTATTAAAATAGTACTAGTACTTATAAAGTCTTATAAGTTAGTAGGAATAATTAAAATATATATTAGGTTAATAATTAATCTAATTACTAAGAAGATACTAGTTAGGAAAGCTATAGTAGAAGACTAAGATATTATATATCTTAAAGTATTATAAGAGATTAATAATTAGTAGATACTAACTATTAGTTTCTTACTAGTAGAAATCCTTATAAAATAGGAATTCCTTAAGTAAATAATAATATATAATAAATTACTAGATATCTTACTACTAGAAGTTCTAGCTAAAGAGGTAATCCAATATATTACTAAGGTTAACTATTATTAAAAATCTATAATTAGAACGTAAGTATTAATAAATATAGTTTAATTATTAAAATACAAATAATAGATAATAAAACCTTTTTATAGAAGAGATTTTGTTATATTAGTATAAGATAGCAAACTTCTAAAGTTTGAACTTAAATAGAGAAAGCTTTTTATAATTAAATATAGAATTAGTAGAATAATATATATCCTCAAGTAGTTTAATAATAAGATAATCCTATATATTTAATATTAGGATTAATTAAAAGTATTTATTCTAAGAGCTAGATATTTATAATCTAATAGTAAATTAGAAATACTATTTTTCTAAATACTTAAGTAATACTACTAATTAGTTGAATGTTTTTTAGTAATTATTTAGAACGTTCTTTCTATTTATAGGTTACTCTTTCTATTTATAGTTGAAAATTATATTTTAGTTATTAATTTTATTTCTTTTGTTTTATAGTAATAAATTATTTAATACTTCTTTTTATTCTTTTATCCTTAATATTAATATTCTTATACTTAATATATCCCTAGAGTATAAATTAAGAGTCCCTTAGTAATATCTTAAGATATAAGATTTTAATTAAAAAAGAAGCTAAGATATACCTAAACTAATTAACTAATTATTAAGTATTTAGAGGTTTAGTATATTAATTTTAAGTATTCTTAGAGTATCTTTAAACCCTAGTAAATATATTAACTAATCCTATTAATATTATATAATTTATTATTAAAAACATAATACTTTAAGGAAAAAACAAGATTTTAATCTTTCCTTTTTTTATATCTAATATATTTACTATAAGTAATATAAAAATAAAATTGAAGTTAAAGAAATCTACTTTTAAGTTATCTCAATCTTTAGAATATATTATAAGAAGGAAAGAATTAATATCTTATAAGGTTACTAACTTTCTTATTATTTAGAATACTACGAGCTTATTTATATAGAAACTAGTTATACTAATTAAAACTATAGGATTATTATAAATTAATACCTTTTTAATAGTATAAGTATCTACTACTAAGATAAAGAAATTATAAAAAAGTACTAAGTTTCTAATATTTTCTAAGTTTCTAATATCTATTTTATTTATTTTTTTAAAACCTCTTAAAGTATCTAATACTAAAACACCTATATATATAATTAATTTTACTTAAAAAGCTACTAACTAAGAATAATTGGAAAGTTATAAAATTAAAAATATTAACTATTAAAATACTAATAAGTATATTAAGAATCTAAAAGTTAAAATCTATAATAATAAGAGTATAAATTATTACCTAACTCTTAAAATAATTAGTACTATTAAAAAGATATTATAAAATTCGATAAATAATACTAATAAAATCTTCTCGAATTATAAGGCGTATAGAAAAATAATAGAAATTAGACGTATTAGAAATCTAACTAAGAAGATACCTAAAGCTATTATTTAGGCTATAATAATCTAATAGGTTACTTTATCTGAAGTACTTAGTAATTTTAGTAAAATAGAATATATATTTTTAGAAGAAATATTTATTAATATAATATTTATTAAGAATTTCCTATTAGGTTTAATTAGAACTATCTATTAACTTAATAGAATTAGTATTAAGTAGACTACCTTATTTAATATTTTAATAAACTTATTATATATAATAAATCTATTTAAATTAATTATCTAGAGCTTTAAGGTAAAAGAAAAAAACGTCTTTAATATTAAAATTAAATAATAATATTAGTAGTTATTAATAACTCCTAAGAATTAATAATTATTTATTCTTATTAGGAACCTTATTATATTAGAGATATTAGAAATTCTTAATTTTCTAGAATTTTTATTATCTAAAGAAGATTTAGAAGATAAGAATAATAATTATAATAATCTTATTCTTCTTACTATTAATAAGGAAGATAAAATTATTCTATAGAAAATACTAAGATATTAAGTAGTAAGTAAATATATTCCTTTTAATATTTAGATATTAATAATTATTAAAAATATTTAGACTTTAGAAATAGAAGAATTAGATAAGGAGATTTACATCTTTAAAAAGAAATACTAAAAAATTAGAGAAGAAATAAGAATCCGCAAAAAAATTAAGGTAGTTATATAGATCTATAAATATTTAAAACTTAAAACTTTAAGTAAGAAAATCGTAATATTTAACTATATCTCTACTAATTCTAATAGTAAAAACGAATACCTAATTACTTTATCTAATAAAAGAAAATAATATTAAATATCTAATATAAACAAACTAGGAGAATTATCTATATCTTCTTATATTTATATAAGAATTTTTATAAACTATTAGAAAAAAAAGTATAGATTTATATTAACTAAGTAATATTAGGAATACTCAAATTTAATAAATTAGAATAATATATAGATACTATTATTAATATACTTTTTAATAGAAGTTAAAATATTTTATACTTAATTACTAATAATTTATATTTTTAGATCTTATCTTATAAAAATACTTATATTCCTAAGTAATTAGATTAATAAAACTATTATTATAACTTATTTATTTATTTAATTATTACTTATTTAGCTTACTACTACAATAGGAGCTATTACTAAAAGAAAAAGAAGATTAGATATATATTTTTTTTATAGATAGGGGTATATATATAGATAGGGACGTATGAAGGAGGGATATTACTAATTAGGGAAATCCACTATACCTAAACCTTATACCCCCTCCCTTACTAGTGTAGAACTTAGATAATACATCACATCTACTACATCCTCAACGATTGTACGTATTGTTTTATTCTGCTGCAACCTACATACCGGGTTACCTCCAACACGCCGGCCGACCGACCGTGTTCGAAAAATAGCAGTCGGGAGGCCCGCAAATCGAGGCTTGCGCGGGCAGCTTGCACAGCTTCGGGTCTAGAACCGCTGGGTGGACAAAGCAAGGCGGTGACGATCCGATCTCCGCGTCGGGAATGGTCTGGACCTTCTTTTTCCTTTCTGGCGAGCTTGTTTTCGGGCGAAGGAGCTCGGACGACGTGGGCACAGCACAGTTGTCGAACGCTGCCAACGAAGACGCAGGTGGACGTTCACTGTGTCAGCCCTTTAGATAATTGCGCGGTGAAGCGACAGGTCGTAGTCGAACGGCCTGCGGCTCCAGTGGCGTGCCCTGCATTCATGGACGCAGCAAAGCCGTTGGATTCCAGTGATACGACCTGCTGTTTGTTGATGGCCCGATGGCGTCGAGACAAGACTACCAATCCCAGTCAAAGACGATACGATGGTATCGATGCCGTGGGAAGAGGCATCCCTTCTCAGTCTGTCCACATGGCAGTGAACGAGCGCCTGAGCGAGGTCAAGCTTTCTCCCATTTCTGGGGCCAGCAGAGACCAGCCAAACACCGTCCAAAGCCATCGATGTGCGGATTCAGGTCAGTTAGTGACTGTAGGTCCACTTGACGGAGTGCCGAAAATGGGAACTGGGGGGGCCTTCTGGGGATGTTTTCCCGATTTTTTTCATTGCTCCGTCATCTCCACACTTCACTCTCGCCAAGGAAGCTTCGCCACCACGGAAGACGACATGAATGAGGGCAAGAGATGCAGTGTGCAATTTATCGTTTCTTGTTTACGGACGAGCGACAGATGGCGACGCGAGTCAGCGCGGGAGAGTTCGCTTGTTTTTCGGATTTGCTCTGCCTTCACTTCCACTTTACATCTGTCGGTGTCTTGGAAAGGTGTAGTGCAAGTACAGATACTTCAGTGTATCTTTACTATGTAGACAGCACAAGTGAATAGGGGCTTGGCTGAGGTTGGCGAGATTGATGCTAAATGCAGGGGAAGTGGATGCTTGGCACCACCACGGAATCAAGCAGAAACATGTGCCACTGCACCACCAGGGACATTCATGGCGCGTCATCGAAGCACTAGCAGGTGAGTGTCCTTCGGTATACGTTGTACATGGTCCGGAGACACGCGGGTGGTATGTAGGAAAAGGAAGAAGACGAGACAGAGACAGGCCGATCCATGCCAGCGCAGCGACCGAGTGAATGAAACCTTGGGCCCGTCGAACCGCGGTCCCGAGGCCGCGCATTCTCCGCGAATCGCAGTCTCTGTGCCGGCGGCACTGTGAATCGAACGACTCCAGAATTTTCCTCGGTGCCCGACCCGCCAAACTGCCGGCCGCTGCGACGCTAACAGCCCTCTCGTCGTACGCAGAACGCACTAGTGTAAACCCTGCGATGCGGTCGTGGGCTCAAGCCTCGGGTTCAGCTTCAGACAATTCAATGCCACGGATCATTAAGGGCGCGTGCCAAGACCCAGTTCGTTGTTGACGGTCGAAATGAGGCAATGTCGCCTCGCGCGCTGCAGGCCTGGGTTGCGGACATTGTCGACGGCAGAGGCCTGAAGCAGAAGGATCTTCGTCTCGCGGCGGGCGGAATACGATCGGTACGTTCGCTTCCTCTGGATTTGACGGAAGCCCTGCCGTAGAACGGGCTGGCCAACGGGGGCGAGGAACGACTCACAGACGGTGGAAGGGGTCTTCGGGGACCACAGTGGGTGGGTTGACAATGCCTCGTACCCTGAGCCATGGTTTGGCGTTCAGGGGCATCAGGCCTGGCCGGAGAGTGAGGGAGAGTCTGGACAGCGACCCGGCGGTGAGATGAGCAGCATCATGCGTGAGTGATGAGTATGAGGGCGAGAGACTGGACGTGAGTGAATACCGAGTTTGTGAGTGTGATGCGCTTGAGTGAATGAGATGTTAACTGAGTATCAATCTCGATCATGAGCTGAGGAAAAAGATGGAGTCGGGAATCAATGCAGCCGTGCAGCTGACTGGCCGATAGCGATATGTGGATCCACTTTCAGTGGTTTACGCAGGCCATGTCATCCAATCATCGGCAAAGCTGCTATTTTCTGCCATGTACGTACCTCATACGATTGCCCTACCTACCTGACTACTTGGTTGCAGAGCAAGTCCCTTGGTCAAAGTGCCTACCTGCCTCTGCTGGTATTGGTAGGCGCTAGCCTGTTGCCATACAATTGCTGCAAAGAAAGGAGTTTGGGGGGGGAAGCAGGAACCGCCGGCGCCAGAAGAACAAGCGATCAACTTGGGCGCCTCCACGTGTCGATGGAGGTTCGGGTGGCCCGTTTGCGAGTGGAGAGTCAGATGCAAGTCAGCGCTCAATTTTGTGATGTGCATGGCACGGCGAGGTGGATGGACTTTGGTATCCGTACTGCGTACTGCAATACGGAGTCCTGTCTATGTTTTTGGTCTTGCGAAGGCAGTGCCCCTGAGCTGAGCCGACAAATATCACGTATCCCTTGGCATGCACCTATTGTTACGACTGTCTGATTTGGGTGCTGGAAATGCCTGACAGACTTCGCATCCAGTCAAGACTGAGCTAGCCCAACTGCCAGCAGAGCACAATTTCAAAGCAGCAACAGCCATTGGTTCCAATCTCATTGCAAGTCGTGAACGAGAGACAACATTCAAGCGAAGTAGAAGTCAGAAACAAGACTCAGCACAGCACAGCACGACACGACACGACACGACACGATGTGAGGCAGGGGACAGCCCAAGTGGAGCCGCATGGCCCCTGTTTCAGCTCCGCCCCCTGGGCCTTTTCACCGGTCGACACTCTTTCGGTACCTTACGGCATACCTACACTAGGTACCTTACCTGTGCGACTGAGATACCTAGACTAACACACCCATTGCCAGCAAGTGCCTAACCTTTGGATGGTGGTGTTGATGGCGGCGGCGGTGGTTGCTGCTCCTTCCCCGGGGCTGGCCGCTCCCCCTTCTTCCCAACGTTCCTCCTTCCAAAATCTAGGTTGACATTTTTTGTTCTACACGCGTGTACGTACTTTGTCGTCATGGAAGTCTAGACCAGTCATTGGCCAAGTCTGGGGGTGCACTGGCCGTTTTGCGCTCAGAAGCGGGAAGGTGCCTGGAGACCATGCCAAAACAAGACTAGCTGCAAGGGGCACATCCTCTTGAGGTGGTTCTGCACTCTGCAGTAGGAGTCTGACAGACGGCAGACACCAGGTATGTGTGAGAGAAGGTGCAGTATGGCAGCCAAGACCTCAGTGCCAAGGCAGGAGCAAGAGCAATGGAAACCACAGCATCGTACGTACCTACCTAAGTAGACACGGTACCTGGCCCAGGCTGTACCTCTGGACAGTAAAAGCAGGAACGGTACGGAGTGCGGCAGAGAGGAGCTCCTGCCGCGTAGCATTGCACCGTGGTAGTGGTAGGTGGGAAGTGGTGGTATGTGGTAGCGACGTCAGTCAGTTGCACTTGCTCTTTGACCAAAGAAAGACGGTGACTCGATTTGTTTTTTCCCCTCTTGATTTTTCGTTTTTATTTCAGTAGTGGCATTATCGTCAACTCGTCCTCCCTTTTCTCACCTTCTCTTTCCTCCTCTTCCGTCTCGTTTCTATCGTCTCTTCCGTTTGTCCCTCTTGCCTCTCGTTATTACCCAACCAGCATCCGCAGCCTATTCACTCGCTCAGCTTCACCCAGGCGCCACCACACACACAAACACACCACTCCCAATTCAGACATCCATCCCCTGCAAAACTCCCACACCTCTTTTTAACTTCCCGTAATAACACCATCCCAATCCTTCCTTTTCCAGGAGGACCCCCCTCAAGTCCCCGACGCCGTCAAACTACGATCCTGACGCTGACGCTACCGAGAGTCTCCCGTTTATCGACCTAATCCTATTCTGGCCACGCGCTTCGTTTACTCGACACTCCCGCGCCGACATTATCTAGGACCTCCCTTCCTCCCATCCTTCGCCTTCGTTTCCCGCTTCTCCTTCTTCTACTCCGAATATGTCACAGCTTCCGAACTTGCCGCACGAAGTTCCTGTAATCATCACAACTCCAGATACAACCGGCAACACTCCATACATCATGGCTGAAGAAGGCGGCGGCGGCCACGCGCCCACCGGCGGTAACAACCACAATCCGGCCAGCGACAACAACAACCAGCAGCAACACCAGATCCAAGAAGAACTCAAGATCAAGCCCCGACTCACCAACTTCGAGGCCGCCACCGAGATGCGCGAGGCCATGTCGCCAACCGGCGCAATGACCCCGAACCCTTTCAGTCGCAAAAACACCAGCATTGACCTGGACGACTACTTCACCGGTCCTCGCGACATCCTCAAGCACTCCAAATGGCCCCTGTTTATGCAGATGCACGGCAGCATTCTGCCCAAGATGATTGTCCCTCTGCTATGGATGTGTCTTTGGTCCGCCTGCATTACCTGCGTCCATATGCTCAAGACCCGCATGGCCGTCGACTCGGTCCTCTTGACCGTTCTTGGTTTCGTCGTTGGTATGGGTCTCTCCTTCCGCAGTTCTACCGCCTACGAACGTTACGCCGAGGGTCGTCGCTACTGGGCCCAGCTCATTCTCGCATGCCAGAGTCTCGGCCGCGTCTTCTGGATACACGGTGGTGACCCGGAGCACGTCGACACGAGGCAGTCGCTCCTGCGCAAGATGGGCAGCATGAACCTGCTGCTGGCCTTCTCCGTCGCCCTCAAGCACAAGCTGCGCTTCGAGCCCTACACCGGCTACGAGGACCTCGAGCACCTGGTCGCCCACTTGCAGACCTTTGCCCAGGAGGCCACCGTCGCCGAGCCCGACAAGGTCATCAGCCGCAGGAAGAACTTCTTCAAGGAGACGGGAGAATATCTCGGCGTTTCTTTTGCCGCCAGCAACCCTCGCAAGACCATCAAGAAGTCGTCGCGTCCTCTCGGCAACCTGCCTCTCGAAATTCTCAGCTACGTCTCCTGCATTGTGGACCGCATGGTCGAGGACGGCCAGCTCAAGGTGCCGATGCAGCAGACCATTGCCTATAACAACGTCGCCCTGCTCAACGATATCATGACCGGCACAGAGCGTGTTCTGACCACCCCGCTGCCCATTGCCTACACCATCGCCATCAGCCAAATCACCTGGGTCTACGTCATGCTTCTTCCCTTCCAGCTTGTCGGCAAGCTTGAGTGGATCACCATCCCCGCCACCGTCGCTGCTGCTTACATCATCCTCGGTATCCTCTTCATCGGTCGTGAGATTGAGAACCCCTTTGGATCCGACGTCAACGACTTGCCCCTCGAGCTCTACTGCGAGCAGGTCGCCTCCGAGCTGGATATTATTTCGTCCTTTGACAAGCGCGACCCCTACGCCTTCATGGAGTCCGGCCGCAACCTGCCCCTGTACCCCGCCAGCATGGCTCCGTACCCCATCTGGATGACGCGCTCCGAGAACCGCGTCCGTGAGGCGATCCTCAACAAGCACGACACCGTCTTCGAGTTCCGTAAGAGGGTTGTACTCGAAAAGGTGGAGTCAAGAGCGGGCGCCAAAAAGACGAGCAGCGAGGCCACCGTCACCTCCAACGGAGACCACAACGTTTAACCAACCTTGGGCTCGTATTGTCTTTTTCTTCATTTCTCCCCTCTGTTGCATATAAAGGCTGGGTGGGAACCGGTAGCGAATCGCGTTAGGAGCATTTTCGGCACGGAAAAGAACTTCATCATACAGCACCCCAGTCGGGGTGACTTGGCTTTTGGCACAGGAAAGGTCCGGATTTTCTTTTCACTGTAATTACCTGGGAACACACAAGAAACAGGTCTGTTTGGAGCGCGGCATTTTCTGTCTTGCATGAGACAGCAGCAGTTACTTTTGCGTCGAGATATCCAAAATTGAATGACAACTTCACAAGGAATGACAACTTCACAAGGAATCATACGTGAAGCCAGGGGCCAGGGCGTTCGTGGTGTGCTACCTTGAAACGACAGCGAAACTAAACGTCTTCACAAGATGGAGCCTGAATGCATTCTTCTCTCGCTTGGCTGTATCCTTGCCCCAGTAGGATGTGCCGTGCCGAGTAGTCTACCACCACCCACGTCTCACGACTGGGCTAGAATTAGACCGACGTCTGTGCAATTTAGTAGACGCGTCCGGGTCTGGTCCGGCAGAGCCAGTCGGAGCGGGCCGCTCTCCGCGCGCGGGTCCCCTTCCGTCCTGCCGGTACGGAGGTCTATGACAAGTCACGTGCAAGGTACTAGACTTCATCTCATCCACATTCAAGGCATGTCGTCGTGATGAATCAGTGACCTGAAAAGAATGGTCATGGTGTATCCATATTTCGCGATCAGGGTGTCAACGACGACTTGGCAGATTATGATGGGCGAAGCAGACTTGAATCTGAACTCAAGCCAACGCATCATTCTAGATACCTCTACGAAGAAACACGTCCAAAATGACATTTAAACGCCCTGCCAGAAGAAAGTCTCGGGCAGCGAGAAGCTCGCCTTGAGGATCTCGTCCCGCGGGTTCGAGCTCGACGCCACAATCACGACAAACTCGCCGGCCTCGGCCTGCCACTTGGACCTCTCCTGCGACCAGAACGAAAGCGAGTACTTGTCCAGCACGAGGTCCGCCGTCTTGGTCTCGCCGACGGCGAGGTACACCTTGGCAAAGGCCTTGAGCTCGCGCACGGGGCGCTGGAGGCTGCTCTGCGGGTCGTGGACGTATACCTGCACGACCTCGGCGCCGTCGCAGGGCCCGGCGTTGGTCACGGTTACAGAAATGCGCATCTCGTGGTCCGCACTCGCAGTAAACGTTTCCGGCACGACGAGGTTGGTGTAGGTGAATTTGGAGTAGGAGAGGCCGTGGCCAAAGTAGAAGAGCGGCTCGCGGTCGGTGACCTCGTAGTAGCGGTGGCCGAGGAAGACGCCCTCGCCGTAGACGATGTCGAAGTCGGTTTTGGAGAAGTTGAGGTATGCCGGGTTGTGCTTGACGGACTTGGGAAAGGTCTGGGAGAGGCGGCCGGAGGGGTTGGACGTGCCGAAGAGGACGTCGGCGAGGCCGTGGCCTGTTTCCTGGCCGCCGAACCAGGCGTGCACGAGGGTGGGTGTTTGGGGTTCCCAGGGCATCTCGATGGGGCAGCCGGACTGGGTGACGATGATCTTTGAGTTTCGGAGGTCAGTTGTTGGAATAAAAGTACTCAATGGCGGTAAAGGGGACTCACGGTGTTGGGGTTTGCGGCCAGGACGGCTGTGATCAAGTCGTCGACGCGACCTGGCAAACGGAGGTGCTTGCGGTCGGCGCCCTCATACTCGAAATCCGACGACAGTCCCGTCACAACAATAGGGACATCCACGTTCCTGGCCAGTTCCGCCGCCTCGCGGATGGCCTCGTCTTCATCGACGAGCTGGAAGCCGCCCACACGTCCGGCTAGCGTGAGAGCAGTGCCGACACCACCCGCGAGGTCCTCGTTGACCTGAACGACCTCAATCTCGACGCTTTTCCCCGCCGCAAGTTCAACGTCGCAGAACTCCTCCATGGACAGCCGGTTGAAGCAGGGCGTCGGGCCCGTTTTTGGCGGTTGCGACGTCCAGAGGTCGATGACGTCTTTGCCGTCGACGCGCACGCGACCCTTGCCGGACGTGCTGAAACCGAAGCGGAAGGGTCCCGTGGTCTCGGGCGTGTACGTTGCGCGGGCGCGGGCGTAGAACATTTTGGGGAGCGTGGCGTGGAAGCTTTCGGGCACGTCGATGAGTTCCTTTTCGGCGGTGGCGGAGACGAGGACCTCGGCGTGCGGGTTGGAGTCGGGGTTCTCGGCAAAGATTTCGACGGACCAGCCGAAGCCGTCGGCGTGGAGAGGCTTGAGGTTTTTGAGAAGGGGGCTGAATCTGAATGCTGCTTTTTGGTGAGATGTTTGACCGAGATTGGGCTTGGAGGGGGGGATGACTTACAATGGCAGCCAAGTGCGTATGACACGTTCTCTTCGCCGACTTGTTCTACTATTGCATCGTAGGGTGTGACGGAGTAGTATGGCTCGACCTCGGCACTCCCACCGCCGCTGAGGGCAGGATTCTTGACGTGGTCTCCGATCAAACCGATCTTCTTCTTCTCGGCGGCTTTTATGGGAAGTATACCACGCTCATTCTTCAGGAGAACGATGCTCTCCGCAACCAACTGCCGGATCAAAGCCTGCTGCTCCGGGGTATTCGACGCAGCAAAGTACCCCTCGGGCTTCGTATCAGTCACCTTGTTGACGAGATTCAGAACGTTTCTCACGCATTCGTCCACCGTCGTCCGCAGCACCTTGCGGCTGTTGACCGCAAGCCCCAAGCACTTGCCCCTCCACTGCGTCGGCCCAGGCATCTCGAGATCCAGACCGGCATTGATAGCCTCGGAGGTGCTATACGTGCCAAACCAGTCGCTCATAACCAGCCCCTTGAACCCCCACTCCTCGCGCAGGATCCTGTTCAGCAGTAGCGGATCCTCGCTGGCGTGGACGCCGTTGATCTTGTTGTAGGACGTCATGAAGGTCCAGGGGTCGGCGTCGCGCAGGACGAGCTGGAAGGGGAGCAGGTGCACCTCGCGCAGGGTGCGCTGCGTCATGCACACGTTGTCCTCGACCGAGTTGTCGGACTGGTCGTGCGCGGCGTAGTGCTTCACCGAGGCGGCCACGCCGCGGTCCTGTACGCCGTTGACGTAGGCGCCGCCGAGCACGCCGCTGAGGTACGGGTCTTCGGCAAAGGCCTCGAAGCCGCGGCCGAAGAGCGGCGAGCGCTGGAGGCAGATTGTCGGCGCGAGGAGGACGTGGACGCCGCGAGCCCTGGCTTCCTCGCCGAGAAGGTTGCCGACGCGTCGGAGGAGAGGGGTGTTGAAGGTGGCGCCCATGCCGGTTGCCGAGGGGAGCATGGGGCTGGGGTTCTTGGGTGGGGGTTAGCTCTGGCCGTTTGGTTTTGATGGGCAACAAGTAGACTCTTGGTGGATGAGACACTGACTCGGTGGAATGCTCGACGACCGCGGATTCCATGAGGGCCGTCAGATGTCTGCCAAGAGGTTATTGTCTATTCTGCGAGAGGGTCGTATGCGGCTTACGACTAGGTCTGGGATACCTCGATGAGGGAGGCCTGTCGTCCGGAAGGAGCCTTGACCAGCAAGAAGATCAACCTTTTCTTCAAGGGTGAGCTGGCTTACGAGGCCCTCCACGTCGAGCGGAACGCCACTGGAGCACATGATGGCTGTCGGAATAGAGTTAAGTCTGCGAGTTCAAAGCGATAGTATTGGTTAGAGGGTAGACAGTCTCTAGACTCGTCGTTCGCATTCTAAAAGTGTCGTGAGTCGAGACGCTCGGCAGTCGTTTCTCATCAACCTAAGCAGCAAGTGAGTTTGAATCCAACGTTCACGTCTCACCTGATTCGGAATAGCGACGGAAAAGGGACCAACACCTTCTATGGGGAACAACACTATTTAGGCTAAAAGGCCACTCCCCCAGCCTCCGGCAACCCTGTCCGACGGCCGGCGGCAGCCCACGGGGACCCCACAAATTGGCCGGCCGAAGTGTAGCCGGACTGCCGTGACTGGCTCGGCTCGACTCGGCGAATGCCAATGCCGACGGCTCCTTCCGGATAAATCCCGGCAGTGAAAGCCCGGGGTTATGAAGTCCCGAACCAACGACGTGCTTAATTTGAAGCATTCGTTTGTTGATGGAACGCCAAGCATGCTACTTGATTCAAAGCAGCGATACAGAAGGTTGCTCATAAATCACAAGACAGTCTTGATAGTGTCATGGAGTAGTCACAAGGACGTCGTTGCCTTGCAAACACTGATACTTTTCAACATCACCGAATGCTCGCCCGTGGACAATGGCGAAAAGGTAGGTGCACTTCTTTCTTTCTAGGTCGCCGCTGCACAGCAGGCCTCTACCTAGTAATTCGTACTTTGGCGCTATGATTCCAGCATGCCGCTTTCTAGCCATATGCACTGCAAATATTGTGTTGCCCTCTCTTGAACTCGGACAGGGTTTGGCAACTCTGTCTTCGGCGTATGTCGAGAACGTCCATCAACGCCATGCGATTCTTCGTCGGGGTCTTTGTACGCTGCCCTCTCATAGGTAGGCACCTGTTACATCCCAGGGTCATGTTACATGGGGAACGAGGTTGCGAGGGTGGTCTTGCAAGAAGAATCGGCCTCTTGTCAGGGATGGTACGGTAACCAAGTGATGGATCTATACGGGGGGCCTTAACGTAGGTATGAGGTTGTTGATACATTCGAATCTAACCCCTTACGCCTATCATCTATGGTCCCAGCCTTCTCGTGTCTAAATACTCCTCTTACGGATGACTAAGCAGTGGCCCAGCTGGAGGCCACTGGCGCGCCCTGACACCTCTTCTTCATAATGACGACGACGACGCCGAATTGAGTGCCGTCATCACTGCGAGCATGAACAATCGGCCGGAGTGCCGGGGCAGAGGACCTAGTAGGATTGTGCCCCATGACCGGGGCGGCCAGGTGAATTGTACGGCGCGCGAGTAGCCTTGCGGCGACAGTTGCTCAAGATTTCTTTCTTTTTCTGATCCGCTTTATGAGCGAGAGACACCCAACGCAGGATTGGGTGCCGAGTGCCGACAGAGAGATGATTGGGACGAAAGCTTGAGACGACCACGTCCGGATGTGCTGCATGTCTGTACAGTCAGTCCATGGCGCTGCGAAGCTACTTTTCCAGGGCAGAAAACTGTGAAGACAACTTTATTTGATGCAACCGCGGGGCGGGCGTATACGAGACTGTAGACCAACGAGGCGTGTGGCCTAAGCGATGGGGAAGCCTTTCTACACCGGCTTTTGTGGTTAAGCCCGGAGAATCGCTCTCTCTGGCCAGCATTGAAGATCAAACGTGAATGCCTTGACGTGGATGTAATGAGGAATGCTTCTGATCGCAGGGTAGACTCTATGACACCTCAATTTCTGAGTGCTCAGGCTGAGCAGAAGTAATCTCGGCTTTGTGTCCATGACGGTGTCTCGATGAAAAATTGACAAGAGCTAATCTTTCGCAGTAGATAGGACCGGGAGAGGCCATGACGTGAAGTACATGTACAGCGCTATCAGTCTGCCACTGCCCAGAAGCCATGCTAAGAGACACGACTTGCGTTTAGACTGATGGGGAGTGGCAGTGTGTGGAGGACCGGCGTTCTGCTTGCTCGGGGATTTAGCGTGGAGATTCCTGCAATAGGAGCCGTTTACCGATGGATTGCGGGCTTATAGAAAGAGACCGGGTGATATTAAACCTTGGGGTCTCAAGGTGCAAGAGAATAGCAGACGCCGCTCGTCCCCAACGTCGGGCCGATATTACGCGTCACCAAGTAACGTCATGGTCAGGGCTAACTAGTGAAAAAAGTGCCGGGCTTATACCCGGAAATTGATCGCCATCTCCATGTGTTTATTGAGCCAAGTTGGACATCGAGTCCGATCAAGATATGATAAACGCCGAAAGCTATTTTCTCTTGGGTTGAATCATGGCAGTAAATACTTCAGCGATGCAAACGGAAAGCGCTTAAGACTTTGAATCTTTTTGGTCGTTTCAAGGACTGAGTACGAATTTGAAGGCCTTCGGCAGTTCAGCTCCAAGGCGACTAAACCGCCGTATGTTTGTTGTTCGTAGAGATGTCATCCTTGTACCCCTCGCGAGGGATTCGGACTCGACACATGTGTGATCCATGTTGTTTACTACCGTCCAACCGCCCAAAGCTATCATGACGTGATGTTATTCCACAGTTTGTCGGCATGATTGTTAGACCCTCAACTGCGTTTCCGAAGCTATTGGTCAAAGCTAGCAATTGTTACTTAGGACATCACTGTGCTGTTTGATCTTTCCGCTATTCTCCACGAAGGCGACCGGGAGCGCAAGATGACGCGTCACCAGCTTGAAGTGACTCCTTGTGCTGCGGGGCGCCCAGCAGTATTGTTCGAGCCTATAGGTTACCAGGAAGAATAGCACGGGAAATACTTGTGTAAACTGCCGGGCGATTCGCCATTTGTAGGATCCAGTAACTTAACGCGAAGCCACATAGTATGGTTGAAGGAAAAGTCATGTAGGCAAGGGCCCAATCAAATCTTATTCAAAGCCTTGCACCCCTTGAGGATGGATCACTCAACAGCAGCAGCAGCAGCAGCAGCAGCAGTAGCAGCAGTGAATTTTCGAACAGCGTGGCCACCTCGTTGCGTAAGAAAGCCTTCGGAGACAGAGTCCTGGATCCCAGCCCGTGGAATCGTTTCAAAACCGGCACCTCTCTCGACTGATCGCGCTTGTTTGACAAGTCGGGTTCGTATTCGCTATTAGGCCAATGTCCTTTGCTCAAAGAAGCTTGTTTTTGTCGGCCTGCATTTCCGAGCAGCGGAACCCGTCTTACTTCAAAATCTTTGTGCTAGAGAATAATTGTCATAAGCCTTCTGTCGGCACGGGAAATCCGCTCTGGACACGCAACTGGTCCATCCCATGTGCCGAGCACCCCCGAGCGCCGGACCGCTGAACCCTGCAGTCTGCCCTGCGGTAATAAAAATATCTTAACTACAATGAGACCTGGAAGAGGCAAAAAAGTTTCGTTCTTTCGTTAGAAGCAGACTTTTTCCGGACATGGCATGCTGAGCGCCATCCGCCAATCGGTGCCCCGACTATGACCGTGAACAACCTGGAAAGCGAGATTCTGCGTTTTATCCTCAAGGATGATGTGCTGTTGGCGAACAAATCTCTTTTCCCCAAGGCAAAGAACGGGAGTGTCTCGATTATCAAGGTAAGAATCAAAGTAGACGGAGCTTGCCGTCAAAAGGCAGTTGACGCATTGCTGCTCTGGAAGATACCCCGGGTGGTCAATGATCACAGTAATTTGGTTATCGAGTCGACATCAGACCAGCCACCCCAGTCGGGGCTACATGGAGGGCCAAAAGTCATATGGTTGAATAAGGGCGTCCTTTCGAAGCAGCCGGTGGACCAGCTTATGGAGTGCGGGCAAACCTTGCGGTGAATTGATCTGTACTTGTAGGCTACTGCACGATGTCAGTCAACTAGCTTCCGGACTCGTATAGTTCGGGCCCTTGGGCTCTCACATTACTTTGAACCTTCCATCGTCTAACATCAAAGCCTCTAATATTCATGCGTCAAGTCGGTACACTAAGTTGGACTAGAAAGCTTCAAGCCGGGGCCTGTACTCTACGCAGAAGACTACTGAACGCTAAACATAGCCTAATTTCTACGAGATACGAGAGGCTCGAAATCACATCCCCGATTGGTCATCAAGCTTTCCAGCCATGCAGCTAAGCAAGTTTGCGAAGACCAGACCAGCCAGCTTCCTGCTGTCGTACGCTGCGGACTTTTGTGAAGTAAATCTGCAGACTCTGCAATCATTCTGACTCTTCAAAGCTACACTGCTGAAGTAGGACGCGTGTCAATGGTTTATTTTGACAAGAACCTGAGGAATTGACAATATGAACGAGTCTGGCAACAAGTATAAGAAGGGACCAGTCAAAAGCTGTAGTCAGTCAAAGGAGCATGTTGCACACCATCTCTTAATAGAGAATCATTAACCGCTTACATTTTCACCAAATTGCCAAAGCAAACAACGAAACAATGCTTACCTTACGAACGCTTCTGATTGCACTTGCGAGCTGCGTTCTCATCCTCCACGTACTCGCCGATGACCCTGGGTTCTGCAACAACGTAGCCGTGTGCACGCCGTGCAACTGCAACGCCGGAGGCAAATGTGTAGGTTCTTGAACCGAAGGGACAATACACGTAGCGCTGACATTCGTTCACAGGCAGGATTCTGCCATACGGACAAGGGGACTGGAGCCAAACACTGCGATCTACAGGCAATGGGCTGCAAGTGTCCTCCCAGCATGAAGCTCCACCGCCGAGGCGGATGCATGAGCGTAGGCCATAGAGGAGGAGGCGGAGGGCCAAAAGTCGGGGCTGAACCCGTGGGATCATGCGGCCAGGTGAGCGTCTTGCCAAGTTGCTTATGAATAATGAAGCGTCCATCCTAAGTACTTCTCCGCAGTATAACAGTTACCTTGAATGTCTTACCCACGCACCGTACTATTGCCGATGGTTCCCAGATGCCGGCGTGTGTGCAGACATTCGCGGCAGACCCCCGGCAAGCACGACTCCGGCCAAGAAGGGACCGACGAAAAAGGCGCCAGCTTAAATTTGATCAACCCATGGTCGCCTGACGTTGGGTTTGGGCACCGGAGTGCCTATGCCAAGTCAATTCATTCGTCTCGGTTTCATGAAGTCGGTCCGGATCCGGGTCCATTGGGGCCGCTGCCCCGGATCGGCGGGGGGCCGAGGTGAACGCTGATGCTCAGGATCAATACCGCGTGAATATGATGGTTACAAGGAAAGACATTCTGTGTCTAAATTGCCAGATGAATACGATTGTCTCTATGCACTCGTTCCAACTACACGTCGCACCACTAGCAGTGCGGGCACACAGCCTTGACGTAGTCCATGTATTTCTCTCCGGCCTGTCGGTTACTCTGCACAAGGAAGCATGACTGACCGGCAGAGAGCCCACTTCTGCCCGGGAGGCGAGAGCACCGTCTGAACCGCGCCCACGGCTCCTCGTCCCATGCAGTGTGATCGGGAGGGAACGCAGCCAAACTCGGCTGGGCGCCGCCGTGTCCCATGTTGCTGTAAATCTCGCTCTTGTAGAATGGGTTCAGCTTCTCTATTCCCACCTCATCCTCCACAACAGGGGTCCAGCCCACTATCTGATTATCTTTGATCCCGCCAAGGGCAGCAAACTCCTGCTCGTACGAAAACGGATTATGGTGCCCAAGCGTGGCCTCGCAGTCGATCATATTAGGCGTCGTGTGAATGCGGTAAATGTACCCGGTTCCGTTCAAATAGTTGTTTATCCAGAACTCGGCGAGGTCCGGGTCCGCTGTCGTTGACACGTAACCGTCCGTATCCTTGCTGAAGTGGGTTCCTTTGTCTCCGTTGACGTGGTTCCAAAGACTGAGGTCCGGAGCGACAAGGCCGAAGTTGGGTAGACCTTTGGGTAGAAAGCCCTTGGACTTCTGGATGACGGAATAAGGCCTCGAGTCGGCGCGATAGACATATTCAGCGTGGGAAACGGACGACCAAAAGCAAAGGAAGTGTAGAATGCAAAATATGGATCGCGATTTCATCTCGACGAGGAAGAACAAGCAAGTCTTGGACTGCCCCAAGAGAGTGTGAAGTGTGGCAATCGAGGCAGACTTATATTCCACAAACGAGAGTGTTATTGAGGAACTGATGTGGGTGTTCCTCAGTGCGGACATGACATACAGTTATATTTCTATTGGTGGGAGGTCAGTATCGGTTAAGCAAACGTATCTTGCCAAGCCCTGGGCTATAGTTTCCAAGGCGAACCACGGGTCCGCACTGATTTGGTGCTTTCAACATCAGTTGTAGGAGTAGATACCGACAATCTAGCTGATAGTTTCATGACTCAATGAACGACGTCCGCAATTCCGACGCCGAGCCGTATTTGCTGGGAAACAAGAAAAGGGAGCAGCTTCGATAGACGTTGTGTGCAATGTTGGTACTGGTTCTGCGCCAAAAACTGCCCATCAGCCTTGGCGAGGAATTTCACAGTCAACGCCGGAAGGTACTATTCTGGGTGCTTATGTTAGTATATCAGAAGTCATTCATGTTCAATATAAATAAGACGCCACGAACAGTAATATTATTACCGAGTCGAGAATGGTTTCCGACCATTAGGTGTGGTGAAGACTGCAAGCGGAGCTCATGAACGCAATAGATTTGCGGATACCCATGTAGCCTATGTGGCAGAAAGCAACCTGGAAGTTCTCTACAAGAACTAAGGCTTAGCTGGCACAGCCATCCGGTATACCCGTGAGAGATGTCAGGTCAGGTCAACGTCCTGTATGATGTGAGCCCAGATACACACCAAGGGTCTCTCAACCAAGCTAATCTTCCTCACCGTAGTAGTGATGTAGTCCAGGAAGTTGTGTCGCATTTGGAGCTGTGGCTTGGAGACTAGAAGCCAGAAACGAATGCCGAGCATCGAAGACCCCTGGATATTGGCTTCTAGATGCACATAAAAACGCTTTCATCAGCTGAACCACACCACCCACCCATCATCTCATTCTGTTACGGCTTTGAATCATGCATCAGACGCTCCGCAGGTTCATGTTCGGCGAAACAACTTCACGGCGCTCAACAACTCGCGCATCCCTCTTCATCCCCAGCCGAGCTGCGCATAATGCAACTTCAGTCCGCGAGGCCCGGCCAATGGTCAACCCAGCCACTGCGGCCTGGCATCTCGCCCTCTCGGACACGGACGTCTCTAGACTTCTAGGCGGCTTTCAGCCTGCTGAGATGGAGGATCGCTGGGTCGTTTCTTCGGACGAGCCCGATAGCGATGGGCGCATCGTGGTCCACATCCATCGCAGCTGGACCGGAGAAGAAAGGTTTCGGATGACGGTGACGACTGCTTCTGTCGAGAGAGTCGAGGGCGAGGACAAGATGGTAAATGGTTCCAAAACGGAAATTACAAGCATCACCTGGGGTTCCGTGGAAGGCGCGGCGCCGCTCTCGGAAAACGACGCAAAAGCGCTGATCATCGGGATTTGTAGAAGAGTGCTGGGATGCAGATTGGAGTCCGACTTGGCATAAACATGTCGTGATTTTGTTGAGCCTTGCAACAGCCTTGTCTGGTATTTGGTCAGTAGCAAAGAGACTCGCTTTCATGCTCGGGACGTCCGTAGCAGATTGCAGGGGGAATGGGGCCTTCGAGGGTAGTTAGCGGTTACGGTAGAAGTTTACAAGTCGTAAGAGAGTCTATACGTCACGTATGCTCTTCTTTGGCCATGTAGTTTCCAGTGTCATGAGAGCAGGACACGTGGTCCGTTTCGCGTAAGATCACAGACAAGACGGGAAGTGGATTAATTTATCAAATCATGCTTCAAGTCTTGGAGTTAAAGGGGCTCTCCAGGCGTGTGGTCGGACTTAACTTTTCATCCTCCGACTAAAGTAAAATGTCCACGACAGGGGCATGTTTGTATAAGACTGTCGATTCCCGCATATTTGAGCACGGAAAACCATTGTAAACAGAGAAACCTCCCTCGTCGCTCTGTTGAACAGAGGTAACAGAGAGTCACTCCCAAAGTACCATTACTTGCTGACGCTCGGCTTCTGACAGATGCACAAGTCAACACTCTTCGCCGTCCTTGCTCTCGAAGCGTCACTGGTGTGCGCCGACTTTTGCAGCCAAGCCATATATCCCGCCTCCCGCAAGTCAGACACGGGCTTCAACTTTGTCACCAAAGGAGAAGCGTGGGAGTGGCAATCGCGTGATCTGGACGTCGTGACTACAATCAGCTCGGTAAACGGAGGCTGTCAGCTACGCCAGGGCGGCGGTGGAGTGGGCGTCGGAGACTTTGCTGCCACGGTTTGTCTCGACTTTGACGGGAACTACGCTTGCTGGCAGACGCCGGAAAACAACCAGGTTTGCGACGTCGTCTTTGAGCAGAGCGAGGCCCCCATCGACGTTTGCAAAAACAATGAGAACGTTTGGGGATGGGTTGCGTAGGATGTCCATGACCTCGCGGAGAGGAAATCAGAGGTTCGGGTTCGGCGTCCCAGGCGGCAACGAATAATGTAGAAATGGATCTCTAAAAGATTCAGCTGAGACAGTGGAGAAGACTGAGAACGGCTTAATTATTTGCTGGTATCGAGGCTTTTGTTGTTAAGGATTGGGCATTTAACCGATGCCATGGTCGAAGGCAGCATTACCACACTGGACTCGTCTAACTTGAACAACATGGGACAACTTGAGAATTCTGCGAGCGTCCCAGCTTGCACAACGTCAGGGTAAAGAGCTACTCTCTCGATAAAGGGAGCCAGGAAGTATGACTGTAAGATTGGACAAACTAGAGCAGAGATGGGCATGTTCTGAGTGGTATGCCAACAGCTGAGGCAGAATATGTTCCGCGGTGCTCTCTCGTCAGCATGGCTGCCTGCTAATGTGGATGTCAAAAGACAGTCGGGCTCTCATGGATCCTCCGCTCTCGGGCTGGGTTCCCACCGCCTCGTCAGACGAAGGCATCGTGGCACGCCACCAACACAACGCTCAAGACCAACACCTCAACAAGATGATCCATGTCGATACCTCACATCAAACGACTGTTAAGTGACTGCGGGGGTTCTGCGGGGAAGCGGGGTTCGTCCCGTCGCCGTGCCTTTAACGAAGTCCAACTGCTTGCTAATCCGCCATCCGTCACGACCCGTGAATCGTCTTCCCTGTCACGTCCAGTCTTCTCCACACGAGTGTCGTCTGCCCAGTCGAGACGTGGTGTTGGACACCGGGCTTCTCCTCCTTTGCACTCGCGGTGGTTCAGACCTCTTTTACACCCACAGCACTTCAGAGAGTTGCCAGTGACGCAAAAGACCGACGACATGTCCAAGCGCAGCTGGACGGATGCCAACGAGGGCGTGGAGTTTATGACGGCAAGTTCCTATCCGTCGTTAGGCTGATTCTGGGAATTGGCTGATGCCGAGGACTTGTAGCTGTTGACCGCAGGCAACGGCGAAGGGCCTTTTCCGCAAATATCTCGGAAAATCAAGGCGTGCGCCGCGTGCCGCAAACACAAGGTCACGCCACCTCCCAGGCGCAGGATGGTGTCCATGACGATGACTGACCAGATATCCAGATCAAGTGCTTGATGGACGAGAGCGGTCCGCCATGTCGCCGGTGTGCTGAACGGAACCTGGGCTGCGTCTTGGGCAAAAGCCTGCAGAGCATCATCGACGAGAAGACACAGTAATGAGATTCTCGCAACAGCAGCCGGGCGAACGACTCGCTGACGATGCAACAGATACAACGAGGCAGTGCTACAAGACATTGAGACTCTCCATAATACCCTCCGCGAAGTCTCACGAAAGGTCGGCCTGCCAGAGCCACCAGCGCTGCAGAGCACACGTCTCAAGAAGACGGGAGAATCACCACCTCAACAGGTCCGACGCTCGTCCACAGCCAACAGCAACAGCAACAGCAACAGCCATCGCCTCGGCGTGCCACGAAACGATAACCACGGCCCATCGTGCGACAACTCGCCCAAGATCTCGCCCGAAGACGAGAACCTCCCTCACGTGCCCATCCACTCGCTCTACGCCCTCACCAAGCTCCGCGCTCTCAGATCACCAGACGACGCGCCCGAAGGCCACGCCGGCTCCTCCACCACTCCTACGGCCACCATCGTCGACGACTTCATCTCCCGCGGCGCCCTCGGCCTTGACGACGCCGAGCGCCTCTTCAAGCTGTACCGCGACCGCCTCGACGCCTTCATGTACGGCGTCGGGTGCAAGTACCAGCACCTCGACCAGCTGCGCCGGCGCAGCGCCATCCTCACGGCCGCGACGCTGACGGTCGCCGCGCTGCACGACCCGCAGGCCAACGGCACGTACGGCGTCTGCAGCTCCGAGCTGCGCCGGCTGACGGAGCGGTCCATGTTCGAGCGCCGCGTCGACCGCGACCACCTCCGCGCCATGTGCGTTGCGTCGTACTGGCTGAGCGACGTGTCGTGGATGCTGTCTGGCTACGCGATCCGGCGGGCGGCGGAGAGTAACCTGCACAACAGCTATGCGCGCGCCGTCGAGGAGAGGAGCGAAGAGGCTGCCGACGGCGCGCGGTTGTGGTACATACTGAACATCTGCGACCAGCACCTCGCCACGCTGTATGGGAGACCGGCCATCGTCCACGAGGACGCGTCCATGCAGCAGTGGGAGAGGTTCCTCGCGTCGCCCGTGTCCAACGAGGAGGACAAGCGTCTGGCGAGCCAGGTTGCGTTGCTGGGCATCATTGGCAATATTCGCGAGCTGTTCGGTCCGGACAAGGGGCAGCCTACGCCGAGAGCATACGTCCACCAGATTACGCACTTCAACAAGCAGCTCGACCATTGGATCAAGCACTGGTCCGAGACGTTGCCGGGTGAGCATCGTGGACTGGTCATCTGTGTACGTATGTCTACTTGCTAACGAGTCACAGAACAATCTCAGCACATTGGTCGATTTCCTCGAAAGGGCGCCATGCTTCACTTCCACTTTGCAAAACTGCATCTCTACTCGCACGTATTCAGAGGCCTCTCGGGAGACAACCCTATCCCTCACCATTTCCTTGACTGTGCGGCAACGGCCATCTCCGTGGCCACGTCGACCGTCAACTTCATCCTCGCAGACCCCGACGTCGCTGCTGGAGTGGTCGGGATGCCCTCCTATCTCCACTGCATGACGGCCTTTGCGTCCATGTTCTTGATCAAAGTGGCAGTCAAATACGGCGGCGACCTGGTCGAGCCACACCGCGTCTGGGACCTGACGACGAGCCTCGTACGCCACTTTCGGTCTCTGCCGGCTGGGCGGTGGCACCTCGCGAACCTCATGGCGCCTGGTCTCGAGCGCATGGCCGCAACGTTGAAGAGAGATGGCCATGGAGTCCCTGGCCAGACGCAGGAGAGTCTTCAGGCAGTCCATGGAGTCGGCAGCACACTGGATCCGCAGCTCGCGGCCTCAAGCACAGATGGGACGCTCTTGGGACCAGACGGGGACATCTTCTTCGACTACGACATGAGTTTCGGCCTCTCGCCCGTCTTCAACTTTGACACGACGTCTCTCAACACGAATAGCTCGTCCATGGCGGCCCCTGACTTTTCCCACGTCGACTACCACATGACCACCAGACCGAGCACATGAAGGACTATCCATCCCGCCGGGGTCTATCAGACCATGTAGAATATGTTACTCACATACCCTGAATCTTCTTCGGCCTGTACTCGGACTCGAGGTAGTCCAACTCGGCCTCGGTAAGCCTGACCTTGAGCGCCCCTATCGTCTCCCTGATCCTCTGCTCCGACGACAATCCAACAATCGGCCAGCAGCCCTTCTGCAGCACCCACGCCGTCGCCACGAGCGCCATGCCGACGCCCTTGCTCCTCGCCACCTCCTCCACGCGCCCCACGATGTCGAGGTTGGCGTCCGCGAACCACGCCTGCGTCTTCCTGTCCGTCTGGCTGCGCAGCGACGCCGCGTCCCCCGCTGTGCCCTCGCCCGCCTTGGCCAGCGGTTTCGCCAGGAGCCCGCGCGCGATGGGCGACCACGGGATCACGCCGACGCCGGTGGCGCGGCAAAAGGGCAGCATCTCGCGCTCCTCCTCGCGGTAGAGCAGGTTGTAAAAGGGCTGCATGGAGACGAACTCGGTCCAGCTGTGCGACCTTGCGACGTGCTGCAGCCGCGCAAACTCCCACGCGTACATGGACGAGGCGCCGAGGTAGCGCACCTTGCCGGACTGGACGACCTCGTGGAGGGCGCGCATGATTTCCTCGGGCGGCGTGTCGCGGTCGAGGCGGTGGATCTGGAGGACGTCTGGGAGGACCTGGTGTTTAATCGACGTGATTTATAATGTCTCATCGAGGGGGGGGGG